>JARQOC010000006.1:19860791-20085604 GCA_033576535.1 Allobates femoralis
CTTTTTTTCAGCCTGTAGGTGAGTATAATAAAAGATCGTTGTTAGGCGGGCCGTCACACGCTACGATATCTTGAAAGATATCGCTTGAACGCGCCTGATTAAACATCGCGTGAACGATGTCTCTGCGTGTGACGGCAGGATACAACGAACGAGAAGTGTTCAAATCGCAAGATCGAGATCTGAGCTCCGGTTCTCAGATCTTGCGATGAACGATTTTACAAACAGCTTCATCGTGGTGTATAACACCACGATGAACGATCTCCCAGCGGCAGAGCCTATGCTGGGAGATGGTAACTATGGTACACATCGGGTTACTAAGCGATGCGCGGCGCCTAGTAACCCAATGTGTACCATAGTTACCAGCGATCTCGCTGGTCCACATCGCTGGTGAGTCTGTCTGTGTGACATCTCACCAGCGATGTGAGCGATATTGTAAGCGATCGCGCGTGCACGTGATCGCTAACAATATCGTTCAAGATATCGTAGCGTGTGACGGCCGCCATATGCAAATAGTCTTGGGGACATATATACCACATCCTCAGCAAGAGCCAAGCAGGGTTCATGCCAAACCACCTCACCGCTGACCACGTCTATACCCTGCACAGCCTCATTCAGAGACACGTCCACAATACAAAGAACGGGAAGATATACGCCTGTTTCGTGGACTTTAATAAGGGCTTTGATTCGGTGTGGCACCTGGGCTTATTCCTGAAACTGCTGGAGAGCGGAATAGGAGGAAAGACCTACGATGTCATCAAAAGCTCCTACACCGAGAACCTCTGCAGCGTGAATGTGAACGGTAGAAGAACGGCTTATTTACAGCAGAGCCGTGGAGTGAGACAAGGCTGCAACCTAAGTCCAACGCGCCTCAACATTTACATCAACGAGCGGCTATCGCTCTGGAATCTTCCACAGCACCAGGTCTCACCCTCCATGATGCCCAGGTGAAAGTCTTGCTGTATGCAGATGACCTGCTGCTGCTGTCACCAACTGAGAAAGGCCTCCAAGACAACCTGAAAATATTAGAGAAATTCCGCTCAACCTGGGCCCTACCGGTCAACCTAAAGAAAGCCAACATCATAGTGCTACAGAGGAGAAAGAGAAGATCAGATAGCGCCCCTCATTTGTCCTCAACAACTGCGACCTCACAGGAACAGACAAATATACCTACCTGGGCCTGGAGATTCACCGTTCAGGGAGCTTCCAACAAGCCATAGAGACCCTGAAGGACAAGGTCTGCAAAACTTTCTATGCCATCCAAAGGAAACTATCATCTGAAGCCACCAGTGAGGGTCTGATTAAAAATCTTCAGCTCTATCATCACCCCAATCCTCTTGTATTGCAGCGAAGTCTGGGGTCCTCACACCTACCCAGACTGGTCAAGATGGTGGGACTCCAGCCCAACAGAAATATTCCACCTGGAATTCTGTAAGCATCTTCTCCAGGTCCACCGGAGACCTCCAACAGTGCTTGTCGGGCAGAGGTGGACAGATTCTCTCTACACCTAACGGTTCTAAAGAGGGCGCTGTCATTCAGGGCTCACCTACATAGGAGTAATCCAAGCTCCCATCACCATAAAGCCCTAATACAAGTAGGTGAAACAGAAAAACCAGGACCCTCGGAACAGCCCAACCAAACCCAACACAACCAGAACACAATTCACAACCTGACAAAAGCCGGAATCAGGAAGATGGTAGACGAAGGCCAGGAGAGGTATGTCAGTGACTGGAAGAATTATATAATCACCTCACAGAAACTGACCATGTACCGGAGTCTACAGAGAGACTACAGACTGGACCCTTATTTGGAGAAACTCCCGGACCCCAGAGACTACAGACTGGCCCCATATGTGGAGAAACTCCCTGACCCCAGAGACCGCAAGATCCTCAGCCGATATAGACTCAGTGTCCACAGTCTGGCCATCGAATACGGCCGACACAGGCAGAGATACAAGCCCAGGGAGGAAAGACTGTGCCCTGGAGGACGAAACCCACTTCCTGCCACACTGTTCCAAATACTCAGCAGTGAGGGACACTCACTTCAGGAAACTCTCACATCTCTTCCTAGATTTCATTAACATGAAGGAAGAAGAGAAAATATATATTCTGCTGGGAGAACAAAAGAAAGCAGTGGAGATAGCAGCGCGGTATGTGAGCGAATGTCATAGAGTGCGAGAAAGAGAACTATGATGTGCCATGGACTCCCATAGCCCCCACCCTAGATCTGCCCCATCCACCTTCCCTATAGCCCCTACCCAACATCCCCACAGTCCCCATCCCTATTACCTTTTGTACACTTGCTTTGGCAAAACTAATGTGTATTTAGTCCTGCCAATAAAGCTTTTTGAATCTTGAATCTACAGCATTATAGAATGCTACATATAAAGGTATATGGGTGGTGGCTATAATTTGTGGGGAAAATCTGGTGACCGGTTCCCTTCCATTTTACAGGTTGTAACTATGTGTAGAATCGATCATTAAGATTTAAGAGCGAGACCCAGATCCAGTGGTCACCAATAGTCTATGGCTGTGGGGGACAAAATCCTGTGGACCTCCTATCTGCCGGCATTCCCAGATCTTCTGATTAGTCGGCCACACGTAACGTCATTATTGCGATGTGACGTTACACCGGGCATACTAATCAGAAGACCTGTGATACTCATAGGTAGGGCAGAAACACACTATGCGAGATGCATGCAAGTATCTCACATGCATCACACATGGCTCATCAGTCCTGGCCCCTGCCTATCTGAACGAGACCACATCAGCTTCATAGAAAGACAATCAGCTGATGCTTTCCTCTCCAGAGAGGCGTTCCTCTCCAGAGAGGCAGGGACCGTTCTGGGTGAGTCATGCAAGATACTCGCCTAAGGCTATCTCTGCCCGTAGGAGGAGGTTTGCAGGACTTTGGCCCCACAGCAACAGACGAAAGATGTGACTGCTGGACCAGCGTCTCACAAATCATTCTGATCATCTTAGTTGTAATGACTCATGCTATATAGTGCATATATGTTTACAAACAGGATGACTGTATGTCCAGCTGAAGTCATTAACCCCTAAGCTTCAGCCTATTGGAAAGCACCACACCCTACATAGACCTTCTGCTGTAAGCTGCAAACTGCCAGATATATCTTTAGGTTTCCCTGCTAGTCTCCTGTCTTGTGTTTTCCAGTTTCACCTCGGCCTGTTTTTGGACACTTCTCCTGCCTCGTGATTTTGTACCTTGCTGCCATCTTGGTTTTGACCAGCTCTGACCATGCTATCGGATCCTGACTTTGTCCTTTTTCTGATCTCCTTGCTTTGACCCTGCTTGACGACTTTCCTATCTCTGTACTCAACCGATCCATAGGCCACAATCTCCTGGACCTCGTTGTAAATCCAGATCCCTGTATAGGGGTCAAAGGGTGTCAGGGATTCTCGGGGTTCTGCCTAACGGAGAAGCTTGTGCCTTGTCTGTCCAAAATAACCCTTTTGTGCTTGTAGCCTCGGACGAACGTCACAATTTCACTGTATTTTGAGCTGCGGTTTCCTGCAGGAGTCTGGTGGTTGGAGCCGCTGTGCAGGGAAACAGTGAAGGGGACGTAGCGGTGATCAGAGCCGCGACTCTCAGGATCAGTGGAGGATCCAAAGCTCAGATCCCCGCTGATCACTAAGGGTACCTTTACACACGGCTACATTTGTAGCTTGTCACCAGGTAACTTACTGGTTGCAGTGAAATCATGGATACATGGTTCTATCTTGTTGCTGTGTACAAATGGAGTCATGTATCCATGATTTCACTGCAACCAGTAAGTTACCTGGTGACAAGCTACAAATGTAGCCGTGTGTAAAGGTACCCTTAGAGACAGCATGTCCTAGCGACATCCCATCCACTTATTATCCCAGTAATTGTATTATTATATAGCGATATCCCATCCCCTTATTATTCCCAGTAATTGTATTATTATATAGCGATATCCCATCCCCTTATTATTCCCAGTAATTGTATTATTATATAGTGATATCCCATCCCCTTATTATCCCCAGTAATTGTATTATTATATAGTGATATCCCATCCCCTTATTATCCCCAGTAATTGTATTATTATATAGTGATATCCCATCCCCTTATCATCCCCAGTAATTGTATTATTATATAGTGATATCCCATCCCCTTATTATCCCCAGTAATTGTATTATTATATAGTGATATCCCATCCCCTTATTATCCCAGTAATTGTATTATTATATAGTGATATCCCATCCTTTTATTATCCCAGTAATTGTATTATTATATAGTGATATCCCATCCCCTTATTATCCCAGTAATTGTATTATTATATAGTGATATCCCATCCCCTTATTATCCCCAGTAATTGTATTATTATATAGCGATATCCCATCCCCTTATTATCCCAGTAATTGTATTATTATATATTGATATCCCATCCCCTTATTATCCCCAGTAATTGTATTATTATATAGTGATATCCCATCCCCTTATTATCCCAGTAATTGTATTATTATATAGTGATATCCCATCCCCTTATTATCCCAGTAATTGTATTATTATATAGCGATATCCCATCCCCTTATTATCCCCAGTAATTGTATTATTATATAGCGATATCCCATCCCCTTATTATCCCAGTAATTGTATTATTATATAGCGATATCCCATCCCCTTATTATCCCCAGTAATTGTATTATTATATAGTGATATCCCATCCCCTTATTATCCCAGTAATTGTATTATTATATAGCGATATCCCATCCCCTTATTATCCCCAGTAATTGTATTATTATATAGTGATATCTCATCCCCTTATTATCCCCAGTAATTGTATTATTATATAGTGATATCCCATCCCCTTATTATCCCAGTAATTGTATTATTATATAGGATTCTTTAGGATCTTACATGGGATCACCTTCTTGTGATTCAGGTCTCTACAATATCGGATCCTCTCGGCTGATATCTTCTATATAAGAGAATTCTCCTGATTCACCTGTGAAGGATGGATAGATCCAGAGATGGAGAGATGGTGGAGAGTATACTGAATATCACCCTAGAGATCCTCTTCCGGATTACTGGAGAGGTGATGTGACCTCATCACAATCTCTGACATCATTCTCCTCTATTGTAATAACATGTCTGTAGTGATATCTATTACTGTGTCTCCATACTCAGGATTACACAGTGGTGAAGAAGACCCCTACTGATCGCTGTCAGGACCCAGTATCTGATGGATGGGGAGGACCCCTGAGCCCAATCCCGGGGTCTCCACCGCACCCGCGGATACATGAGGACATCAATGAGCAGAAGATCCTAGAACTCACCTACAAGATGATTGAGCTGCTGACTGGAGAGGTGACAGTGCTGGGAATGCTGGGACATTATACAGTAACGCTATGAAGGGATCGGGGGATGACAATGGTATCATTGTATGTGTCAGGTTCCTATAAGGTGTCAGGATGTCGCAGTCTATTTCTCCATGGAGGAGTGGGAGTATCTAGAAGGACACAAGGATCGGTACAAGGACGTCATGATGGAGGATCACCAGCCCCGCACATCACCGGGTAATAGACACCACTAAATACACACATCTGTTATAGGGGGGGGAGGGGGAGGGGGGGGGCTGCTATAGGAAAATCTTGTAAAATTGACAAGACGCTGAAAAATTAGAAAAATAAATACTTTCAGAAAAATACAAAATAGATAAGATTCCCCTTCCTGAGCCCCCACTGCTCGCTCCATGGTCATTAGATTCTGGCCATCAAACACTAGAACAGCAGCGGTGATGTGTTTGTTGGTCACGGCTGCGGCCGATGATGAGACGTCTCTGCTTCCTCCATTGTAGCACACAGCACCGGCGCTTGTGTCCTGGATGCAGAGTGTCTGATCACAGGCTCCTCCATATTAATGACGGGAGCGGTGTGTGATCAGAGGATACGGCTGTCGTAAGAAGGAGCCAAAACAGCAGAACGTCTGATAAAACTTATTCGTACAATTGTTACAATCATTGCATTTCTTAAGGAGTTTCCCAAAGTGGCCAAACACTAAATCACTTCTATATAAAGAATGGATTCATTTCCTTATGTGTTTCCTACAGTAAGAACCAGTAATAGGACGACACCAGAGAGACATCCCGGACCTCAGGACTGCTCACCGGATCATCAGGTCGGTGGATTTATATGGAAGATGTGCAGCTATTTGCTGTAATGTGATTTTTGCTCGTTCTGCTGATTAAAGGGATATTCCCAAAACAACAAGATATTCTGACCACTGGGATCTCCATCGATCCTCAGATTGGGGCTCTGTAACCCCGAGAATGTGGCTCTGCAGCCCAATCTACAAAGAGCAAATGTGCACATGCTCAACCTCCGCTTTATTCATTGTCAAGGTGACTGTGAAGTGCAGCGCTCGGCTATTTACATCAGTCCCATAGACAATGAATGGAGCAGAAGCCGAGCATGAGCACCTTCCCTTTCTCAGTATGGGGCTGCAGAGCTGCATTCTCAGGATCTCTGGATCAGCTGGGGGTCCCAGCAGTCGCCCCCGCCAATCTACAATGGATAGGGGATAACATGCGTTTGGGGGGAAATAACCCTTTAATGATCTTTTCTGCTCATCTCTTCATTCCATGTGACTTGTCCAAGTATCTGGTCACATTTATCCTATTTGTTTCACAGCTTGTGAATGGGGATGAAGTTCTGAACCATTGTAACACTCCAGACATAATGGTAAAAGAAGAGAAATATGTGAGCGGTGATGAGCAGAGGAACGAGGAGATTCCTACAGATAACGGCTCGGGTGAGGAGGAAATGCTGATTATGTTTTCGGCTTCTCCATTGGATGTAACAGTTTTATATTGAATTTGGTGCAGTGGATCTCCTACCAGATTTCACTTTCACCAGATAAACAGCATAACTTATTAAATAGATCTCTGAGATCAGTAGAGGGGGGTGTACTTTATTTTTTAAACTGATAATCGGAATGACTGTAAAATTCAGATATTGAATTGAGCATTTTGAGCTCCAGCTGGACTCATGATCTGCTCATGTGAAATCCATTGTGATCTGGAATTTCACAGTAAGTTCACCAGCCTCATCAGGTCTCGGACCAACATCCCACAGGCCACAATCATCAACCTGATCACCTCTATGCACATGAGGTGTTGCACTTCGTAAAGGTACCGTTGCATGGCGCAACGTTGCTACGATGTCGCCAGCAAATTTGCGGGAGTGTGTAGGTAGTTGAGGTCGGTTCAGCATCGCTGGTGAGATGTCACACGTTGCGATATCGTGTACAACCACCAACGAACCTGCGCTTACGACATCGCCTGAGAACACAGCGAGCGATGCTTGTCAATGTTGTGAATAGGCAAAATCGCCATGGAGATCGTTATCGCGGTGTCACACGGGACGATACTAGCAAATCGCATGAGCAACATTGTCAGGTTTCAGAACATGTCCTGACACCTGTCACCTGCGATCCAGCGATTAAATCAGTTGAATCATGTAGTTACACGCAACAGCACACTTGTGATGTCGTTTCAACATCGCGCAACCCGTGACGTTTCAGCGATATCGAGCCATGTAACGGTACCTTTAGGCAAATGGTGATCACACCAGATGCTCATTGGTTTTCTGACTCCCTGGACACCACAATACAGGAAAACTGCAGCTTTTATTGTGTCCAGTGTAAGGCGCACCTGTGCAATAATCATGTGTGTAATCAGCATCTTGATATGCCGCACCTGTGAGGAGGATGGATTATCTCAGTAAAGCAGAAGAAGTGATCACTAACACAGATATAGGCACATTTGTGACCAATTTATGAGAGAAAAAGGCCTTTTGTGTTCATAGAAAAAGTCTTCGATCTTTGACTTCAGCTCATGAAAAATGGGAACAAAAACACAAGTGTTGGGTTTATATTATTGTTCAACGTATATTTCATGCCGGCCCCAGTACAGACACAATAATTAACATGAGATATAAAATTATTTATATGGCGTAATCATGGTGCTACTTATTAATAATAATATCATCACTCCTCAGTATATAAGGGGCAATATAATCCCAATATTAGACTGGGAGATAACACTGAGGACCCAGGCAGATCCTCTCCCATCCCACGAGTTGGGAATTCTTGGTAAAGGATAAGGATATTTTTATAATCATTTTTATTTCAATATTAATATCATGTATTCACATTTTTTCCTTTAATAATGACCTTACCCAGTGGTGTACACTATATATGACCATAAATACAGGAGGGGTATTCACACTTCCATGTTTATAAAGAGCTGAATATCTTCCTCCCTCTCCGGCTATGTCAGCCCCGGCTCTGGGAATATCACATGTATATATGAGAGATGATTGTCTACTTGGAATAAATAAGTGTCTGTGGTGCAAAGAGCTGGAAAATCTGGATTCTCATCCCTAACCCTATAGTTTTTTGTGTGATCGACTAACGTTAGTAAAATTTCCACATGATTTTAAAGTTTTATTCCTAAATAATCAAATTAGATTCAATTTTTTGTCAGATGACTGTAATAGGAGCGTGGAGCGACGTCTGATGTCAGATATTAAGGCAGAAAATCCTGATATCTCACAAGCTACACATGAAGAACATGCCATTGTCCCGGATATACCCTCATCTTCTGAATCATCACAGACTGAAAAGCAAAGTAAAATTCACAAAAGAGAAATTAATTATCCAGCAGTTCTCAAAGGAAAGAAGTCATTTTCATGTTCAGAATGTAAAAAATGTTTTAACAGGAAAGCATCTCTTGTTATACATCAGAGAACTCACACAGGGGAGAAGCCGTATTCATGTTCAGAATGTGGGAAATGTTTTAAAAGGAGAACACATCTTGTTATACATCTAAGAAAACACACAGGGGAGAAGCCGCATTCATGTTCCGAATGTGGGAAACGTTTTGCAGATCAATCAAGTCTTCTTAGACATCAGAGAAAGCACACAGGGGAGAAGCCATATTCATGTTCAGAATGTGGGAAATATTTCAGTCAGAGAACACATCTTGTTAATCATCAGAAAATTCACACAGGGGGAAAAACATATTCATGCCCAACATGTGGGAAATGTTTGACAAGTAAATCAAATCTTATTATACATGAGAGAAGTCACACAGGTGAGAAGCTGTATGGATGTTCAGAAAATCCTGATACCTCACAAGCTACACATGAAGAACATGCCATTGTCCCAGATATACCCTCATCTTCTGAATCATCACAGACTGAAAAGCAAAGTAAAATTCACAGAAGGGGAATGAAATATCCAGCAGCTCTCAAAGGAAAGAAGCCATTTTCATGTTCAGTATGTAAAAGATGTTTTACCAGGAAAGCACATCTTGTTATACATCAGAGAACTCACACAGGGGAGAAGCCATATTCATGTTCAGAATGTGGGAAACATTTTGCAGATCAATCAAGTCTTGTTAGACATCAGAGAACTCACACAGGGGAGAAGCCGTATTCATGCCCAGAATGTGGGAAATGTTTTAGCCTAAAATCTATTTTTGCTACGCATCAGAGAAGTCACACAGGGGTGAAGCCATATTCATGTTCAGAATGTGGGAAATATTTCAGTCAGAGAAGATATCTTATTAATCATCAGAGAATTCACACAGGGGAAAGAACATATTCATGCCCAAAATGTGGGAAATGTTTGACAAGTAAATATAATCTTATTATACATGAGAGAAGTCACACAGGTGAGAAGCCGTATGGATGTACAGAATGTGGGAAATGTTTTAAACATAAATCAGATCTTGTTAAACATCAGAAAGTCACAGAGGTGAGCAGCCGTATTTATGTTTAGAATGTGGGAAATGTTTTATAACGTAAATCACATCTTATTATACATGAGAGAAGACACACAGGTGAGAAGCCGTATGGATGTTCAGAATGTGGGAAATGTTTTACGCATAAATCCTGTCTTGTTAGACATCAAAAAAGTCACACAGGTGAGAAGCCATAGTCCTACTCATAGTGTTGTAAACATTTACAGATAAATCATATTATGTTGTACATGTGAGATATCACACCCAGAAGAAAATATGATCATGTTCAGAGTGTGGGACATATTTTAACCAGAAATCCAATGTTAGACATCAGAGAAGTCACACAGGGGAGAAGCCGTATTCATGCCAGAATGTGGGAAATGTTTTACACGTTCATCAGGTCTTTATCATCATGAAGAGAGTCACACAGGAGAGAAACTATATTCATGTTTATAATCTGGGAAAGATTTCTCCCAGAAATCAGATCTTTGTAATAATCAGTTAATTCATGTAGAGGAGAATCCATATGTGTTATGAATGTGGGAAATGTTTTATCCGCAAGTCAGATCTTTTTGAACATCTAAAATTTGTATGTAATTTACGAAATGTTTATAATTACCAATAAATATATTTTAAGCCAAAAGAATCCTGATGATAAATTTTTATCTTATAACAGTATAGTAGAATCCTGATAATACTCAGATATATAGTGATATCACTTCATAGGGAAAATCCTGTTCTCGTGGACCCTCCGCACATGAACCATAGTAAAATCCATGAATTGCTCTTCTCCCAGGCTCATGATGGGGAAAATCATTCTAGAAGAGAAGACAATTTCCAATAAACTAAGCAATTGATGTACGGAATTGTATCTTGTCTGAGAATATTCTTACCGCTTTCCCTCTGATTCTGATCTAATCATTATACAGGGTGGCCATCTATATGGATACACCTAAATAAAATGGGAACGGTTGGTGATATCCACTTCCTGTTTATGGCACATTAGTATATGGGAGGGCGAAATCTTTTCCAGATGGGGGTGACCATGGCGGCCATTTTGAAGTCGGACATTTTGGATCCAACTTTATTTTTTTCGATGGGAAGGGGGTCATGTGACAATGTGAGAATTTCAAAAGAAAAACAATGGTATGCTTGGTTTTAACATAACTTTAATATTTCATTAGTTATGTGAAGCTGCTATCACCATTCAATTCCATCTTATTTAGGTGTATCCCTATAAATGGCCCAATTACCCAGGTGGGCCATTTTGTATGGATACACCTAAATAAAGATTGTTGCAGACAGAGGTGGATTAAGGGTAGCCAGGGCCCGGGGCTGTTTAGACTCTGTGGCCCCGCCCGGTCATGTGACGGGGGGCGGGGGTGGGGGTGATCATATACCTTAAATAGATTATTCCAGAAAAAATAGTTGCGGAGTGAAACTCTAACCTGTCAAACATCCATTGATCTGGTCAATTTACCCTACAGTTAGGAAGAAAAAAAAAAAAAAACACTTTAAGCCATAGTATTGAGCAGTCCATTAGAAGGAGGCCATTATGCCCTGACTGCCCCCGTACTCAGAATAAATAACGTATAAGAATCTCGATCACTGTGCACCCTGTATGATAATCACCAGTTACCGGTCCAATGGACTTGCTTGCAGATCAGTCTGTCCCGCCTCCTCGCGGTCCGACAGCGTCTTCTTCTGAATGATGTAGATAACGCCTCCTGCCACCTGCGTTATCCACGTGACCACGTCCAATTTTCCCATTGCCTATGCTACGCCCATACCTCTCCGGCTTGTGCAGGTGCAATGTGCTCCATCATGGGGTTATCCTACAAATTTAAACTCTCAGTGATGTCACCATACATCACACGCAGCAGACTGGGAGCCTGGAGCCATGTGCAGAGACCCCTGCGGTTCGCGCATGTGTAGATGAGTTTTACATTATAGCTGCAGTAGAGCAGAGCACGGTGCATTTGCACAAGCTGGAGAGGCATCTGCACAGACGTGAGATGGGAAAGAGGGACAGGGATGACGCAGGAGGCGTGATCCATATCATTCAGAAGAAGAGGCTGTCGGACGACGAGGAGAGGCTGGGTGGACCAATCTGCAAGCAAGAATTTTGGACCGGTAACAGGTTATAATACAGGGTGCTAGATTTTTATAAGTTATTCTGTGTACAGGGGTATTCAGGGCATATTAGTCTGTTTCTTATAATGCAGCATAGGTGTGTGTGTGCGTGTTTCTTATAATGCAGCATCAGCGTGTGCACGAGGCCTTACAAATACAGAGGGAAAAAATCACCAAATACTCAGCGTGTGCACTAGGCCTCAAATACTGAGGTAAAACTCACAAAATACTCAGCGTGTGCACGAGACCTTACAAATACTGAGTAAAACTCACAAAATACTCAGCGTGTGCACGAGGCCTTACAAATACTGAGGTAAAAACTCACCAAATACTCAGCGTGTGCACGAGATTTTCCAAATACTGAGGTAAAAACTCACTAAATACTCAGCGTGTGCACGAGGCCTTACAGATACTGAGGTAACAACTCCCCAAATACTCAGCGTGTGCACGAGGCCTTACAGATACTGAGGTAACAACTCCCCAAATACTCAGCGTGTGCACGAGGCCTTACAGATACTGAGTAAAACTCACCAAATACTCAGCGTGTGCACGAGCCCTTACAGATACTGAGATAAAAAATCACCAAATACTCAGCGTGTGCACGAGGCCTCAAATACTGAGGTAAAACTCACCAAATACTCAGCGTGTGCACGAGATTTTCAAAATACTGAGGTAAAAACTCACCAAATACTCAGCGTGTGCACGAGGCCTCAAATACTGAGGTAAAACTCCCCAAATACTCAGCGTGTGCACGAGGCCTTACAGATACTGAGGTAACAACTCCCCAAATACTCAGCGTGTGCACGAGGCCTTACAGATACTGAGGTAACAACTCCCCAAATACTCAGCGTGTGCACGAGGCCTTACAGATACTGAGTAAAACTCACCAAATACTCAGCGTGTGCACGAGCCCTTACAGATACTGAGATAAAAAATCACCAAATACTCAGCGTGTGCACGAGGCCTCAAATACTGAGGTAAAACTCACCAAATACTCAGCGTGTGCACGAGATTTTCAAAATACTGAGGTAAAAACTCACCAAATACTCAGCGTGTGCACGAGGCCTCAAATACTGAGGTAAAACTCCCCAAATACTCAGCGTGTGCACGAGGCCTTACAGATACTGAGGTAAAACTCACCAAATACTCAGCGTGTGCACGAGGCCTCAAATACTATGGTAAAACTCACCAAATACTCAGTGTGTGCACGAGGCCTTACAAATACTGAGGTAAAAACTCACCAAATACTCAGCGTGTGCACGAGGCCTTACAAATACTGAGATAAAAACTGACCAAATAGTCAGCGTGTGCACGAGGCCTTACAGATACTGAGGTAAAAACTCACCAAATACTCAGCGTGTGCACGAGGCCTTTCAAATACTGAGGTAAAAACTCAGCGTGTGCACGAGGCCTTACAAATACTGAGGGAAAAACTCACCAAATACACAATGTGTGCATGAGGCCTTACAAATACTGAGGTAAAAACTCACCAAATACTCAGCGTGTGCACGAGGCCTTACAAATACTGAGACAAAAATTGACCAAATACTCAGCGTGTGCACAAGGCCTTACAAATACTGAGGTAAAAACTGTCCAAATACTGAACATCTGCATGAAACCTTACAAATACTGAGTTAAAAACTCACAAAATACACAATGTGCGCACCCACTACCCCTCCGCCTTGGATAGACATGTGAAATACCTCTACATGCTGTATGTACCCCTCTATTTGGATATTTTGCTTGAATCATGTATGCATGGACTCCATACATACATGATCCAAGCAAGATAGCCACTTAGAGGGGCACGTGATACATGCGTAGAGCCATTTCACATGTTTCTGTGTTATCCACGATGGTGGGGCACAGTTTACATGGGGCAAGTTTGCACCATGTAGTTTCAGAAAAGACAGACAGTCCTCTGTCCAGTATTGTCTCCCCACACCCTCCCTGATCACTCTAGTGAGGTAAGGGGCCTTTCACATCAGCGGTTTTGCTGATGTGCGGCCGATCCGGCAGGTGCGTCAACCCCTATGCATTGTCTATGTGCAAGCCGATCCGGCCCATAAGAGGCAAGCCCTTTGCATTGTCTATGGGGATTGCGGACCAATGCGGCTAATGCGGTTCTGCCAGGTGCGGCAGATCCGGCACTTGCGGTCGCAAAAAAAAAACACCGGAGCAATATTGCCTGCTGTAGGGGCTTGGCTGGTTGCTCTTTGTTCAATCACCTTCCCCACTAGGGTGTGTCTTTGACACTACTTTTCAGAGTTTTCTCTGATATTTCACTGCACCTAGAGGCCTAGTGGCCTCTTGGGGTGTTTAGCCGGAACCCTGTCTTCCGGCTGAACTGACTCTTTTTCTTTTTCTCCTTTTCTTGGAGCTACATTCCTCTTTACCTCTCTGGTTTTTTTCTTTTCCCCTTTTCTGTTTTTTTTCCCTCCTTTCTCCCTTTTCCTCCCTTGTTTATACCTCCCCGCACTTCCCACTTTTCCCTGTCCCTTGGTGACCCGGTAGTACTCTACGCCAGATCCTGAGACTCTCATGGCAACCCTACAACTTTGCTCACTTAATGTCAGAGGATTTAATGTCCCTGAGAAACGCTCGAAAGTACTATATAGCATGCATAAAAAACGGGTCGATATCCTCATGTTGCAAGAGACACATTTTCGATCAGACAGAATCCCTAAGCTTAACCATAGATACTACACACAGTGGTTTCATGGTAGCAATTCTGACTCTAAATCTAAAGGAGTCAGCATTGCACTGCACAAGTCTTTGCAGGCACAGGTGGTCGCCTCTAAATTGGATCCGAATGGTCGATATGTGTTCTTAAAACTGAAAATTGTTCATGATACATTTACCATAGCTAACATTTATCTGCCCAACCAGGATCAGGTCCGAGCATGCAGAAAATACCTACTGGACCTCTCAGCCTTTGCGGAAGGCTATGTGATTATGGGAGGGGACTTCAACATGGTGTTGGACCGCACTGTTGACTCTTCCTCGGGCAGGTCGGCAGTGTCCTCCTCACAGCTGGAGAGCCTGCGTCGGGCCTTGAGGGACTCGAGGTTAATTGATGTCTGGAGACTACTGCACCCCACTGCTCGCAATTATACCTTTTACTCCACGGTACATGATTCTTATAGCAGATTAGACTATTTCCTGATTACCATGGGCTTTTGTCCCTTAACCCAAAGTCTGATATTGATACGATGCTATGGTCAGACCATGCTCCGGTCTTGCTTTCCCTTCGGCTGCCGAGCCTCTCTCCTAGAGAATGGACTTGGTCCTTAAACCCTGGACTTCTCGAAGATATGACCTGTCAGGCGGCCGTTCGGACAGCAATCACGGACTTCCTAGATTTTCACAAGAATGATCTCACAGCTCTCCCGTACCAATGGGAGGCCTTGAAGGGGGTTATACGAGGAGTATTTATCCAACAGGGGGCCCGACTGAAAAAAGAAAGAATGACTAATATTATGGGATTGTTGACCCGTGTCCAAACCCTAGAGTCGGAACATAAACAAACGAGATATCAAAGTACTTGCTGACCTCTTACGGACACGTAGTGAGTTGAGCGCACTGTTGGATACGACGTTAGCAAGGCAGCGGGACCGCTTCCATAAGTACTTATATAAGTACTCTGATAAACCCGGTAAAGCTCTGGCGAGGTTCTTGCACCCTCGCGCTCCCACCACTTACATCCCTACCATGAGGTCTGCTACGGGTGATTTAGTCCATCTTCCTGCAGAGATTGTGGATTCATTCAGAGCATATTATGACTCTCTCTACAACCTGAGGGGTCCGTTGTCTGATATGTCCCCTACCGAGTTTCAGTCTCGAGTGGATGATTACATTCGTGACACGGAGCTCCCGCCTATGACAGAGATAGAATCTGAGGCCTTGGAGGACTCCCTCTCGGAACAGGAGATATTGGATACGATAAGATCCTTGGCCAATGGTAAAAGTCCGGGTCCAGATGGATTCTCTGCCGCCTTCTACAAATTATATGCGACTTCCCTGGCCCCCTTTATGACCAAACTATTTAACTCCATTTCGGCCACCTGCCCCTTTGCCCCCCAAACACTGATGGCTACAATTACTGTGATCCCTAAACCGGGCAAGGACCCCCTGTTATGCGCAAGCTATAGACCTATTTCCCTCATCAATGTGGATGTGAAGGTGTTCGCAAAGGTGTTGGCCAATAGACTGAGCCCTATTCTTCCTGGGTCCATCCACAACGATCAGGTGGGTTTTGTGCAACATAGGGAGGCCAAGGATAATACAGTAAAGACTCTGCTTCTGACTTCGTACATGCGCACGGGAAAGATACCAGCCTGTTTATTATCTATTGACGCTGAAAAGGCATTTGACCGCCTAGGCTGGACCTTCCTACGTGCATCTTTGAAGCAGTTGGGGGTGGGACCTACCATGTTGGAGAGAATCTTTGCTCTATATCATAGACCCACGGCCCGTCTTAGGGTCAATGGCACTTTATCCTCGCCCATTGACATAAGAAATGGGACTCGTCAGGGCTGCCCCCTCTCCCCCTTACTATATATCCTTGCTATGGAACATCTAGCAGTGGCTTTGCGGAAGGTACCAGATGTCAGGGGTCTGCGGATTGGTCAGCATGAGTTTAAGTTGTCCCTATACGCTGATGATTTATTGTTATATATTTCCAACCCGGCTGTGGCTTTCCCTGTACTCCTCAGAGAGTTCCGTAAGTTTGGTGAGGTCTCCAATTTTAAGGTCAATTTGTCCAAAACGGAGGCGCTCAACATCTCCCTGCCTGATGACCTGATCTCTCAACTCAAATCGTCCTTCTCCTTTAGGTGGCAGACCACTGCATTAAAATATTTAGGAATCTTGATACCGGCTGACCTTAACGCAACATATGCTCTGAACTATGTCCCTCTCCTGCAGAAAACCATATCAGATCTTAAACGGTATAACAGACCTCAGCTATCTTGGTTCGGGCGGGTGGGAGTGATCAAAATGGATATTTTACCCCGATTCCTCTATCTCTTTCAGACAGCTCCTGTGCAGGTTCCGGATTGTTTTTTCAGGAGTCTGCAATCGGCCATTAACAGCTTTATTTGGGGAGCAAGGAAACCACGGACGCGGTTTTCAGTCCTAGTGAGACCTAAAGTTAAAGGGGGGTAGGCCTTCCTGATTTTAAACGTTATTATCAGGCAGTCTTGCTCTCTAGGATTGTCGACTGGAGGTTCAGTGATGCCCATAAACAGTGGGTGCTCCTGGAGAAACTTCTATCACCCTCCTCCTTGTATTGGCTGCCTTGGCTGGGGGGGACTGGACGCCCACCTGTGACGGGCTTCCCTCCCCTCACACAAACTGTTTTGAGGTTCTGGGATAGATCATACACGAAATTACGTTTGACTTCCCGATTGAGCAGACTGAGTCCCCTTTTTGACAATCCAGCCTCCCCCCTGCAATGAATAGATCTAGGTATCTGTGCTGGTCACAACTAGATGGACTGGGGCTGGGACAAGTGAGGGATAGGCTTGCGGGGCTCTCCGGCGTGGGGGGGTTGCGAGGTCCTGACGATGCGGCTCCTTTGTCCTGGTTGGAGTTTATGCAGTTGCGAAGTTTTCTCTCCAATATTTCAATAGGGGCGCTAACTCCGTTTGAATCCCTGATGCTCCCCACCGAGGGTCCCTCCCATGTGGTTTCGGTGCTCTATAGCCTGATCCTGAACTCGCTCCACACTGGCACGCTTGGATTTATGGAGGCTTGGGAGAGAGATCTAGGGATCACCTTTTCTGAGGCAGACAGCTTAAACATTTTTACTCTTGTGCACAAGATGACAATGTCTAGTCAAGCGCAAGAGAGAAATTATAAACTGCTGACGCGTTGGTACAGATGCCCTACCCTGCTCCACAGGATTAATCCGGAAGTCTCAGACACTTGCTGGAGATGCGGTTCTGCTGTGGGCTCTATGCTTCATGTCTGGTGGTCCTGCGATCTCCTGCAACCCTTCTGGGCCTCGGTTTTCAATGCCTTCCATCTAATGACTGGGGTCCGCCATGAACCCTCTCCACAATTAGCTCTGTTATCTCTGATACCCGGCTCGATAACCTCCATCAAAAAGGGGATTCTGAGGTTCTGCCTAATAGCTGCCAGGGCAGTTATTCCCCGACACTGGAGGTCCACTGAGGTCCCCTCTACAGTGGAATGGATATCTGAAATGGATAGGTTGCACCGTATGGAATCGCTTGCAACGGGAGATAGTGACGCCGGGTATGAACAGGGGCGCACTTGGTTCCTCTGGCAATCCTTTAAGGAGGGCCAGGGGTTCTTGACTTGGTTGCGCACCTACTCGTAATTTCCAACACCTGGGCGTCTAGACTGCTGGGTCTTTCCCATTCCCCCCCCCCCCTTTTTCTCTTTTTTTCTTCTCCCTTCTTATGTCTCAGTGTATACATTTCTCATTGGCTGTGTGTGTTTTCTAAGTTTTGATCCAGACGTGATTTTCAGGTAATGAAACATGCATTCTCTTGTTGGAGGTTTTACTGGTGTCCCTTTGTACCTGATTTCTTACAGCTGTAATATGCCACTGTACTAGGATCTGGATTCTGTATTGGTTATTTCTATTGTTATGCTTGTTTGAAACTTTAATAAATATATTTACAGAAAAAAAAAAAAAAACACCGCTTGTAGCATTTTTTTTTCGCGGCCACAAGTGCCGGATCTGCCGCACCGGACCGCATGCCCCATAGACAATGCATGGGGCTTCGCATCCGGACTGCAAGTCGTCCGTTAGGCGGATGATCCGGCACATGCGGCGCCACCTGCCGGAACGGCTGCAAACATCAGCTAAACGCTGATGTGAAAGCAGCGTTAGTTAGGCCTCTTTCACGTCAGCTTTTCTTTCAAATTGCGGCAGATCCAGCGGATTTACTGCATCAGCCGCCTAACGGCCGCTGCTGTCGGCAGCGTTTTTTTTTCACCGCCACAAATGCCGTCTCTTCCGTCAGAACTGCACTTGCTGCACCCGACCGCAAGCCCCATAAACAATGCATGGGGCATGCCGCAAGTGCGGCCTTAGGCGGCGGATGCGGTTGAACTGCCGGATCTGCCACAATTTGAAAAAAAAAAAGCAGATGTGAATGTCAAGCTTACTGGGACGGGGTACTCTGTACTGGACCGGGTCGCTGCTGGGGGATGTCATGGAGGTCCTGGTCCGGACCGTGTCCCAGGCCCACACAAGTAAAGGGGAATATGTACAAGGGATAAATGTTTGTCGTGACGCCACCCACGGTGTGTGGTCAGTAATGGGACCACTGCTGCTGCAGAACCTCCGGGGATGATGTTAGGCAGCTGTAGATGGAATAGCTCTCCGCGGGTAGAGTTGGGTGCCCCGGGGCAGTGATGGTGAAAGTGTATGATGGTTGGTGGTAATAGGTGCAGTTCACTTACTTTCTTGCTGCTGCAGCCTTCCAGCCAGTGTCCAGAGCTGACAGGCTGTGACTCTCCAGGTGGGAACTCTCTGCTGCCCTGCTGGAAGGAATCACTCATAGACAAGGGAGCAAAGCTATCATGGAGTTCTGTCTGCAGATAATCATACAAGGGAGTCAGAAGCAGGGTTCACCGTGTTTACTGTGCAGTTCTTTCTTTCAATTATCTTTTTATTGAAAATGAGATAAACATACAATCCAAAACATTTGAATAACATTAAATCAAATTTGAATCAATAAATACATGTATACAAAAGCACATTAATCAGGACATAACTTTGCGTAAGTTCAGCTTCAATAATTCAACGTCCTGCCATTGCCTCTTTCAAGACGTCTCTGTAGCTGACATCTGAAATTATTATTATTAGTGAATGTGTCTAAATCTGAAGCACTAGATTTGAATATACCATCGAAAACACTTTCCAAATTGAAGATTCTATACCCCTTCACGTGGCCCTCCCGTTGCATTACATATTTAGGAGTGAAACTGGGGAGAACGGATAAGGACCTATTCCGATTAAATTTTATACCTCTATTTGAAAATGTAATGGTAACTATAAGGACCTGGAAGGACAATTGTTTATCTTGGATGGGAAGGAAGAACTTATTAAAAAGTCTGATCCTCCCTAAGTTCATTTATATGTTTCAAATGCTTCCCATAGCAATACCGATAACATATTTAAACAAAGTAAATTCAATGTTCTGCACGTATATTTGGCGTAACAAAAAGCCTCGTTTATCATACCGCACCCTAACACCACCTAAATCTAAGGGAGGGATGGGAGCTCCAGACATTAAAAAGTATTACCATGTCTCAATTATATCTAGAACGATAGACTTAATTAGGGGAATTGATAACAAGCCATGGATTAAGGTGGAAGAAGCTTTGTCCCCTCTACCCCTCCGATCCGTCTTTCTTACTCGCATCCTGACTAGGGAAATGGATCCACTCCATAACATTCATTCTAAAGCCACTCTGAGGATATGGACAAACCTAATGCGTACCTTAACCTCGCCCATATCCCCTTTGCTCAAACTCTCTGATATCCTGTCATTTTTTATAGGTAAATCTTCAGAGGGGACGGGAACCACACGCAGATGGTCAAATATCTCCATTGATCAAATACTAACCGATGGAACACTCCCTGAACTTAACGACCTACAAAGACTGCCAGGGCTCTCCAAACTTAACTTTATCCAATACAATTATCTAAAGAGAATGTTAAAACCTCATCTCCAAAATGCAGATCTACTACGTTCCATGACGCCCTTTGAGACACTGTGCGCATGTGTAACTAGACCTAAAAAATTATTATCCACCATTTACCAAATGTTGCTAACAACGGAGTGTTGCCCTAAAAGAGACTATATTGCCCACTGGGAAGCAGATCTGGGATACAAGTTCACACATGACCAATTACAACATATTTATAAAAAATCTCATGGCCCTACGCAATGCGTAAAGGCCCAGGAGAATTCTTTCAAGATTATAACGCGTTGGTATATCACTCCAAAACAGTCCTATAACTGGCGAATTGGGACTTCCTCTAGTTGCTGGAGATGTGAAGATCCCAGTGGTGACTATTTGGTGGTCATGTCCAAAAATCCGCCAGTTTTGGAGTGAGGTGGAAACATTCATTCAAGAAGTGCTGAATAAGTTGCCCAATCTGACACCAGAGATAGCATTGCTAAATTTCCCTCTCTGGCATGAGAATAAACGTGCATCTTTATTAGAAGTTATTAATACCGATGTTATGGAAATCTACTGATATTCCTACCATTGAACAGTTGCACGGAAAACTTGATTCTCTGTATCGCGTGGCAGAAACTATAGCCACAGTAGAGAACAAGCAAAAAGTGTTCAGTGAGTTGTGGAATCCGTGGATACAATTCAGGGCTACTCACAGGCAGTGTCGGTCTGGCCTGCCGGGGTACCGGGTAAACCCCCGGTGGGCCCGCCCCTTGCCCTTGCTATCATTTAGAAAGTGTGCACTGCAGCCGGCGGTAGTATCGCCATCCGCAATGCACACAAAACATGGCCGCCCGCAGCCCCAACCCGCAAGTGATGACAGCGCAAGCCCCCTGCAGCTCCTGCTCCCCGATGTCATGTAGAAAGTGTGCACTGCAAGGCGATAGTGTTGCCATCCGCAGTGCACAAAAAACATGGCCGCCCGCAGCCCCAACCCAAGCCCTCTCGCTCCCGGCGGTGATTCACAGAAGAGGGGGCTCAGAGGAGAGGTGAGGGGGCGGGCCTCGATCTCCTCAAAGCCCCGCCCCCTCACCTCTTCTACAGGCCACTCTCCTCACCTCTAGAACGGGTCACCGCGGCCGTCAAGGGAGAGAGAGGGCCCGCCTAGCCGAGATTGACATCTTCAGTGTCAATCCGGAAGTCACGCTGGGGCCGGCAGGAGAAGCGCAGGAGCCAGCAGGAGGGAGAAGAACTGGGCAGCTGACAGGCTGGAGAGGAGTCAGGACGAACTCGCTGCTGCTAGTGAGTATGCTGTCTGTCTGTGTGTGTGTCTGTTTGTTTCTCTGCGTCTGTCTGTGTGCCTGACTGCCACACAGGTTTGGAGGGGGAGCAGGGGCGCACAGGGGCCCCCCAGGAATAAATGGACAGTGCCCAGGGGCCCACAGCAGTGGGGACCCGATGGCTATGCAGTGTTCAGTACTCTGCTATGTCCAGGGATCTGCTGTGTCCAGGGATCTGCTGTGTGCCCAGGGATCTGCTGTGTGTCCAGGGCACTATGTGTCCAGGGCACTGCTATGTGTCCAGGGCACTGCTATGTATCCAGGGCTCTGCTATGTTTCCAGGGCCCTGCTGTGTCCAGGGCTCTGCTATGTCCAGGGCTCTGCTATGTGTCCAGGGCTCTGCTATGTGTCCAGGGCTCTGCTATGTGCCCAGGGCTCTCTGTGTGTCCAGGGCTCTGCAGTGTGTCCAGGGCTCTGCTGTGTGTCCAGGGCTCTGCTGTGTGTCCAGGGCTCTGCTGTGTGTCCAGGGCTCTGCAGTGTGTCCAGGGCTCTGCTGTGTGTCCAGGGCTCTGCTGTGTGTCCAGGGCTCTGCTGTGTGTCCAGGGCTCTGCTGTGTGTCCAGGGTTCTGCTGTGTGTCCAGGGCTCTGCTGTGTGTCCAGGCCTGTGCGTACAGCCGGCAGGCTATTGAGCATACGGCCAGCAGCCTTCAGCGTTTTCCATGCATCGCACATCCATCTCTATTGAGTATTCTCTATTGTGTGGATAGTCAGCAGCAGTATTTCTGTGTATACGAACCGAAGCCGTCTCTTCGTGTATTCTCTATTATGTATACAGCTACTATAAATCTATGTGGTGGACGTTTCGGTCCTCAGAGGTCTGAGGACCGAAACGTCCACCACATAGATGGTGACCCCAGCTGGGGTCATGAGTTCGGCAGCAGCCCAGGCATGCGTGCTTGTGCTGCATGATAAGCCCGCCCTCCTACACTCCACAGCGGAGCGTTAGTGAGGAAGAAGACAGGAGCGGCTGGACTGAATGCCATTATTGCTAGAAGAGGACCCCCATGTCCTGGCAGCCATTGATGCTACTACTGTATGTAAGTGAGGGCCCAGGGTTAGTTGTGCCAAGTGTGTCCATGTCCAGCCAGCAGAGCAGGGGATATGAAAGCTGGATACTGATGGAAAGAAGCTAGTCCTATCCCCTGCTCTATTATTTATCTTTCCCTCAGCATCCAGCTATCCTATGTTCTGATATCATGAAATAGCTTTTTGCTGTGGGAAAGAGTTTTCATGTGATTATTCCATACCCCAAAGTATCAGTGCCCCTGCCCTGTACCCTCCAAGTGTCAGCACCCCTGACCTGTGCCCCCCGAGTGTCAGCACCCCTGCCTTGTACCCCCACAGTGTTGGCGCCCCTGCCCTGTACCCCTGAAGGTCTGCGCCCCTGCCCTGTACCCCTGAGGGTCGGCACCATTATCCTTTACCCCCAGCGTCTTTATCCTGTACCCCCAGTGTCATTATCCTGTACCCCCAGTGTCGGCATCATTATCCTGTACCCTCAGTGTCGGCATCATTGTCCTGTACCCCCAGTGTCTGCGTCATTATTCTGTACCCCCAGTCCCATTATCCTGTAGCCCCAGTGTCAGTCCCATTATCCTGTAGCCCCAGTGTCAGTCCCATTATCCTGTATCCCGAGCGTCAGTGTCATTATCCTGTACCCCCAGTGTCATTATCCTGTATCCCGAGCGTCAGTGTCATTATCCTGTAGCCCCAGTGTTGGCGTCATTATCCTGTACCCCCAGTGTCAGCGTCATTGTATGTGGTCTTGTCAGGGTGTGGCAGTATTTATACCTTGTACGTTGTAGTATTTGATATTATGTGCTTTGGTCATGGTGTGCAGGTATTTGTCTCTTGTATTTGCTATTATTCAGACACTATGTGGTGGGAATATGTGCTTTGCTCACGGTGTGGAAGTATTTGTGCCTCTTATGTGGCATTATTTGGTCACTATGTGGTGGTAATATGTCCTCTGGAGATGTTGTGGCTGTATTTCTCCATTGTATGTGGTATTATTGGTCTTGATACAGTGGATTGTGGTCAGTCATTTGTTTTTTCTGATATCAATAAGGGGAAATTATTTATTTCCAATAGATTTTAAATACTTGGATGTTTAACCTCTTCTGTCCAATGACTATTACACTGCAGCAGAGATGCACTTACAGTGGTTCTCCAGAGAAAGCAAGTAATCATCTCTTCTAAGGCCTTGTGCACTTTGAGTATTTGGTGAGATTTTTATCTCAGGATTTGTAAAACAATACCAGGGTGAAAAAGGCAGAAAAAATTACGTCTGATTGTTCCACTCCTGGATTTGTTTTACAAATACTGAGGTAAAAAAAAAGTCACTGAATGCTTGAAGTGCACATGGCCTAAGGATAGGTGATAAGTTACGGTATTTATTGTTGGGGGTCCGATTGCTGAATGTGCATTTTTTATCCCCATTAAGTGTCAAAAAAATAGAAAAAGATCCAGCACAGAATCTTGAGATCCTTAAAGAGCATATCTGGGAATGCTGGGGAAAAAAAATTCTGCCTATGCACTAACAGGTAAGTAGCTGTCCCCTTACCTGCCTGTTGTGCCCAACACCTTTCATCGCCGACCGGAGCAGACACAGACCGCTCCTGTCGGCGATCTTGCTGCTTCCACTGATGTCACGTCAACAGAGGGGCGGCTTCTTCACTCTGTCGACAAGCGTCATAGCCAACGTCACGCTGAATGACAGCCGGCTGCTCCAATCAGGTAGTGAAGAGTTGGTTGTCACTCAGCATGATGTCGGCTGTCCCACCCCCTCCACACGGAGCAGAACGGAAAAGCCGTCTCTGCACTGTTTACACCGCCATGCTATCCCTGGCAGGAGCGGTCTGTGCCAGAGGAGAAAGGCGGTGACCGGTGCCTACCTGTTGGTGCTTAGGCATTTTCATATTTTTTTTTTATTAATCCCAGATACCCTCTTTAAAAATTCATTTTTATTAGAAAAAACATTAAAACACACATTAAAAACATTGTTCTTAAAGACGGTCCTGTCATAGGTTTGTTTTGTCCCCATTAGACTGGAGCTGATGTACAGCTCGCCCATGATCCGCTCATTCCCTCAGTGGCTATGAACAAGGCTTTTTCTGGGAGCCCCAATGATGATGAATGGAGCCGCGGTCGTATCATTACTGGCCACTGCATTTTATAATGGGGATAAAAGGGCCACATTCTTCTGACGGTTTCCACTTATAAAAATGACCTGACAGGTTCCCTTTAGCATAATGTAATTGGGGTTCCTGTAACCCCCATTATATCCCCAGACATCCGCAGGCACCTCAGAAATAGATTTTTAGTCTGTTCCGCACCATGTGATAATTTTTTTTATGGGTCATATGGGGTCTGCAGATTGCGGTCAGAGCCCTATTGAAGAGCCAGTGTTTCCACTGTGCAGGCGTGAGACCTGTGATTTGTGTGGATGATATCCTGTGTCATTCAGTTGCACACAATCAGGAGGGGCGGTGTTGGCATGGAGCGGGGCGGCTCTGACCGCATTCTGCAGACCCCATATACCCATAAAAAAAATATATGGCGCAGGACAGAATAAAGCTTCTATTTCTGAAGTGCCTGAGGATGTCTAGGGATATGAAGGGGGTTACAGGATCCACAATTACATCATGTTAAAGGTGGTGGGCAGGTTTTAGAATTCCCAAAACCGATGACAGGTGCACTTTAATACAAACTATAGTAATTCTACATCACAGTCATAGTGAGCGCACAATGATGTGCAGGAGCCGCCACTATGATGGGTATAACGGGTAACAGGTATTTGAATATAACTGAAGGGTGGGCCCCTAGAGTCAATTTCCCTGGTGGGCCCCTGACACCCCAGTCCGACCCTGCTCACAGGACACATTAGTTCATATGGTCCCAGCGGAACTATGGAACAAAATTACCTGATGATTTAGTCCTCAGAGCTCCTTTCCCCCCCTCACCTTTCCTTTTTCTCTTCTCTCGCCCCCTCTTTTCTATCTTTTTCTTCTTTTACTTTTTACTCTGATGTTCTTTTATTTTGACTTGTTTGTTACAATAAATTATTATATTGTCAGCTATTAATTAATCTGTTGAATGGACTGCCTAATATTTACTGTGCAGTTCTTTCAGTACAACAGTTCGTTACAGTTCAGTTCTTACTCGGGTTACAGACTTCCCACTCCGGGTTCCTTTCTACTCCCTACAGCCGGGTTGTAACTCTGTGACCCCTCACTCTATTGTCCTTTCCAGGCTTTATTCTCTCTCTCCGTGTGTGTCTCCGGACAGTGTAGCGGTAGCTCGGACCCTTGTGGGTCCTCGTGGTCGCCACTGAGCTGCCTGTCCTTTGGGTAGGAACTCCAACCTAGAATTGGTGCTCCCCATCGGTGAACCTGGGGAAACCGGGTAAATCTTCGGTCCCCTTCAGAGCCGACACTCTGCTCCTAGCCTAGCCTCCAACAGTCCTTTCCCGCAAGGCACTATCAGGTTCCCTCCTGACCCGTGTGACTCTGGTTTCAATATGGAAGACTACTCTGCTGGGAGTTGGGCAGTGCTGCCGTATTCCTAGGACCCAGTGCTGCTGGTCCTCTCTATCCTCACACTTCTGGGGTGCTGACTATGGCTGTGCCTTCTCTCCGTGGTTTCACTGGCACTTCGGATTCTGCATCCCATCAGCCCCACTCCTTCAGCACGTGTGCTTCCTTCTTTCTGCTCGGCACCCTCTGGCCTACTCCGGTCCTTTCATTTCGGTCTTGGCTTCCCAGCCCACTGCTGGTCTGGTCTGTGCTGCTCAGCCTACTCCAGCCTACTGACCTTCTCCTCTCCTTCCTCTATTTCTACCGCCTGTCACCTGACCTACATTCTGTCCCACCCACTGTTCTCTTAACCCACCACCCCTTGCCCGCCTAGAGTCCCGGGCTCCGGGTTGGGTGCTGCCCCCTAGTGGTGTGTGGGATGTCTGTGAGGGTGTTTGTGTAAACTGTCTTCCTTCCTACATGGCTGCAGTTCCCTATGTGGCCTCCTGGTCGCAGGGGCGCCACATGAAAGAGGCCTCAGTACACAAATAATTTAATTACTGCTTACATTCTTTTTTTACACTAACTGAGTCCTCCCTGCCGTACAGCAGCCACAAAGAGGTCTGGCTGGCAGTGCACACACAGAGCACAGGAAGCAGCTGCAGCAGCAGGGCAGGAGTCAGGAGTGGACATATCACTCACCTCACTGTCACATAGGCACGTTCCCTCTGTGCTCTGTGCCGGCATTAGGTGACGGTCCCTCTCCTCAGACTCTTTCTCTTCATGCAGGCAGTGGCCCAGGAGGTGGTGGACGGTGGTCGGTGGCTGAGACACAGACTCAGTCAGGAGGATGGAGGAATCTGCTCAGCCTCAGTCGAGATCAGCTGCCTGCCTGGTCTGGGATGTCTGGGTCCTCCTGGAGCAGAAGGATTCAGCAAAGCCTGGCAGGGCCTGGCAGAATCATTATAGTAGAGCGGACAGCGGCAACCGAGACTCAGGAGAAGAATGCTGCCAGCAGAGACGGCTGGGACTAAAGGAGCGAGAGCAGCATCCGCGGGAGGCTACCACTTGTACACACAAGGCTCCGCAAGCCCCGTACATACATGGCACCACTCTGTACACCTAGTACACACTCGGCTCTGCTCCATACACCTTGTACACACGGCTTCGCTCTGTACACCTCGTACACACTTGGCTCTGCTCTGTACACCTTGTACGCACGTGGCTCCACTCCATACACCTCGTACACACACGGCTACGCTCCATACACATCGTACACATTTGGCTGTGCTCCGTACACCTTGTACACATGCGGCTCCGCTCCGTACACACGCGGATCTGCTCCGTACACCTACAACACACGCGGCTCCGCTCCGTACACCTACAACACACGCGGCTCCGCTCCGTACACCTCCAACACACGCGGCTCCGCTCCGTACACCTCCAACACACGCGGCTCCGCTCCGTACACCTCCAACAAACGCGGCTCCGCTCCGTACACCTCCAACACACGCGGCTCCGCTCCGTACACCTCCAACACACGCGGCTCCGCTCCGTACACCTCGTACACACGCGGCTCCGCTCTGTACACCTCGTACACACTGGGCTCCGCTCTGTACATCTCGTACACACTGGGCTCCGCTCCGTACACCTTGTACACACGTGGCTCCACTCCATACACCTCGTACACACGTGGCTCTGCAGGTCCTGTGCAGCTCTACAGGTGGACTCACACTGCAAGGGGTGGCATGTACTGAGGTAACAACTTACGAAATACTCTGCGTGTGCACGGGGCCTTACAGATACTGAGGTAAAAACTCACCAAGTACTGAGCGTGTGCACGAGGCCTTACATATACTGAGATAACAACTTACCAAGTACTCAGCGTGTGCACGAGGCCTTACATATACTGAGATAACAACTCACCAAATACTCTGCGTGTGCATGAGGCCTTACAGATACTGAGGTAAAAACTCACCAAATACTGAGCGTGTGCACAAGGCCTTACATATACTGAGGTAAAAACTCACCAAATACTCAGCGTGTGCACGAGGCCTTAGGCCATGTGCACACGTTCAGTATTTGATGAGTTTTTTACCTCAGGATTTGTAGACAAAACCAGGAGTGGAACCAGTGGCGGATTAGAATGAGGTCAAATGGGGCTACCGCCCCGGGCCCAGGTCTCCAGGAGGGCCCAAGTTTCAAAAAGTAAATAGCCCCCAATGCCCCCATTATAATCCTCAGCAGTGCCAGCATCGCAGCGCCAGCGCTGATTTAAAAGATGCTGGGGGCAGGGCCGCCCTCTTAATGACGTAAGGCACCGCTGGCGGCAGGGAGGGCAGAGCGCGGGTGTGTGCAGCTTTTGGAGCCACCATCCACACATACCTCTCTGCCAGAGAGGAGCTGCTTCCTCTGAGTGTGCTGGGAGGCGGGGAGCCCAGCCTGCACTCACAGACCCGACGGCGACAGGAGAGAAGGTGCCCAGGCTGCCTCAGCCTGATCTATTGTATATTTGTGCTACTCCTGCTGCTGTGCCTGCACTTCACAGCAGACAGTACATGGGCAGCAGCAGGAAGCTCAGTATGTAATGTGATCCAGTCACAACGGGGGTCAGTGTATGGGGGAGACTGCAGGCAGTGGAGGAGCCTAGGACTGTCCAAAACTACATGGGGCAAGTGCTGGTGCTGCACACTGTGCCCCTCTATCTAGATATTTTGCTTCTATCATCAGCTATGTAATGGATATATAAATGCATGATGTGAGCAAAATATCCAGATGGAGCAAACACACAGTGTGCTGCAGGGGCCTGGGACACTTGAAATGATGCATCATGCAACTGTATCCAAGATGGAGGGTGAAATGCACACTTTGTACTGGGGGGCTGGTGTGTTCAAAATGAGATGCATCATTTCAAATGCCCCAGGCCCCTGCCCCTGCAGCACACTGTGTGTTTGCTCCATCTGGATATTTTGCTCACATCATGCATTTATATATCTATTGCATACATGATGTTACAAGCAATATATCTAGAAGGAGGTGCACAGTATGTGGGACCAGCATTTGCCCCATGTGTTCTTGTGCATGCGTGTGCCTGTCTGTGTTCTTGTGCATGCGTGTGTTTGTGTTTTTGTGCCTGTGTTTGCTCCTTGTCTGCATTCTTGTGCATGTACCTGTCTGCGCTCTTTTGCGTGCTTATGCTTGTTTGCGTTCTTGTGCCTGAGCATGCGTCCTGTCTGCTTTCTTGAGTGTGCCTATTTGTGTTTTTGTGTGTGTAGTCTCCTGCTGTATACAGGGAGCTGTGTGTGGGCTCCTGCTATATGCAGGGGACTGTGTGTTGGTTCCTGCTGCATACAGGGGGTTATGTGTGGGCTCCTGCTGTATATAAGGGGCTATGTGTGGGCTGCTGCTGTATACACAGGGCTATTTGTGGGCTTCTGCTGCATTCTTTAGGCTATTTGAGGGCTCCTGTGGTATACAGAGCTTCTGCTGTATACATGGGGCTATGTGTGGGCTTCTGCGGCATACAGGAGGCTATTTGTGAGCTCCTGCTGTATACACAGGGCTACGTGTGGGCTTCTGCGGCATACAGGAGGCTATTTGTGGGCTCCTGTATACACAGGGCTTTGTGTGGGCTCCTGCTGTATATAGGGGGCTACGTGTGGGCTCCTGCTTTATATAGGGGGCTATTTGTGGGCTCCTACTGGGAGATATGTGTGAGGTCCAGCGGTAAACGCTTGATCAATCTGCTTCATCGTGGTGTGTGACACCACGATGAACGATCTCCCAGCGGCAGAGCCTATGCTGGGAGATGGTATCTTTGGTAAACGTCGGGTTACTAAGCGCCGCACGGCGCCTAGTAACCCGATGTGTACCATAGTTACCTGCGATCTCGCTGCTCCGCGGCAAATTTTAGGCCACGCCCCTGACCACACCCATTTCACAACTGGCCACACCCATATCCACACGAAACCACACCCATTCAGCACTGCTGGTCACACTGTTTCATAAACAATAATTATAAACAGAAAAAAATAAATATATTTACAAATGAATTAAAGTATTACCGTATATACTCGTGTATAAGCCGACCCGTGTATAAGCCGACCCCCCTACTTTTGCCCCCAAAACCTGGGAAAACCTATTGACTCGTGTATAAGCCGAGGGTGGACCCCAGCACAGGTATACAGCCCCCAGCAGTGTGGTATACAGCAGCCCCAGAGGTATATACAGGAGCCCCAGGGCTGTATACAGCAGCAGCCCCAAGGCTGTATACAGCAGCAGCCCCGGAGGTATACAGGCCCCCCATCAAGATCCAGGGCCCCCCCTTGCGCGGCAAACCTGTAAAGTAAAATCATACTTATCACTGTCCTGTCGCGCCGTCCCCGCTGCAGACATCACGATCCCGGGCTTCATTCCGCGTCTTCCGGCTTCCTGTGGTCGCGGGCAATGACGTCATTGCCCGCGACCACAGGAAGGCGGAAGACGCGGAATGAAGCCCGGGATCGTGATGTCGGCAGCGGGGACGGCGCGACAGGACAGTGATAAGTATGATTTTACTTTACAGGTTTGCCGCGCAAGGGGGGGGGGCCCTGGATCTTGATGGGGGGGCCTGTATACCTCCGGGGGAAGCCTGAAGTTCTGTATACTCGCGTATAAGCCGAGGGGGGACTTTTCAGCCCAAATTTTGGGCTGGAAAACTCGGCTTATACGCGAGTATATACGGTAATGCAAACTTGGTAAAAATATTTCTTTTAAATTAGAATGTAAAAGCTGCAGATTACAGAACAGCTCCACTCTATTAGATAAATTATCTTTAACAATCTTGTGCTTTTGGTTAATGGGAGGAATTAGAGAATACTTGACTTATTTTTCTGCATATCTGCTGAAATCATGAGGAGCATTAGGGCCGCTTTGGGCGGGCGTTACACGGTGCAATATCTTGAACGATATCGTTTAAGTGATCTGCTTTTTGATCGCTTAAGCGATATCGTTTGTAAAATCGCTTGATTGCACGCAGCGATGCACAATGTAAAATCGGTTGATCGTGACATCGCAGATATGAGAGCCGGAGCTCATATCAAGCGATAAACGCTTGTTCAATCTGCGTCATCGCGGTGTGTGACACCATGATGAACGATCTCCCAGCGCAGAGCCTATGCTGGGAGATGGTATCTATGGTAAACGTCGGGTTACTAAGCGACGCGCGGCGCCTAGTAACCCGATGTGTACCATAGTTACCAGCGATCTCGCTGCTCCACATCGCTGGTGAGTCTGTCTGTGTGACATCTCACCAGCGATGTGAGCGATATCGTTAGCGATCGCGCGTGCACGTGATCGCTAACAATATCGCTCACGATATTGCAGCGTATGACAGCCGCCTTACACACACCAACTTATCTGTCCAACTTCTGACCAACTTACTGGTTGCAGTGAAATCATGGACACATTGTTCTATCTTGTTGCTGTGTACAAATGGAACAATGTGTCCATGATTTCACTGCAACCAGTAAGTTGTTCAGAAGTTGGACAGATAAGTTGGTGTGTGTAAAGCGGCCATTACCCTCACCTCTCTCAACAGTGAGGTCAAATTAAGCAGAATGACCGGCTGGAGTGTCTGTGACTATAAATCGGCAGCGGGCAGAACAGACAGACAGACTTGCCTGTCAATTCTAAGGGTACCTTTACACGTCGCAACATTGCTAGCAATGTCACTGACAATTTGCTGGTTGCAGTGACAGCTGTGTTACATTGTCACCTGTATAAAGACTCCTGTCCACACAATGAATCAGTCACCTCTAGAGATAAGCGAGTATACTCGTTACTATTCGGTACTCGCCGAATAGTACGGTACTCGGGCTACTCGTTACTCTGCGAGTTTCCTTGCGATTACTTGCTAAGTAACGAGTACAATGTAAGTCAATGGGAAATGCGAGTAATTCCTCAGCTGCTGGACCCTATAAAGAGGTCTGGCAGCAGAGGAAAAGGCTGCAATGGCCACATGTTTGTTTAAAGGGATCCTGTCACCCCCAAACCACCTCCTAAGCTATTAAAAGCTGTCCCTAGAGCATAGTAACACTTACTCTACACTCCTTTTAGCTCTTAAATGCATATATTGAAACTGAATATAAACGTTATAAAAGTACCTCATTACTGATGTTAATGAGTGACTATGGTATTCATAGTCACTCAGCCAGGCTGTCCCTCTTCATGTTATCACGCCTCAATAGGCGTGATCTTCATCATACATTCAAATGCGCGCCTCCCTGGGCGCCTCCCCGCTCTTCTATTCCGGACCGCTGCTGTGTGGGGGCTGTATGACGCGATTCGCGTAATTTTCTGGTCATCATAATGGGAGACCCAGACAATGGGGTTAAGGGCACTGCCCTCCGGAGGCCACACTAGGTACTACAAGTTTGTAGACACCGCCCCCTCCGCTTATAAACCCCTACCGCAGGGAATATCCTCAGTTTTTAACTTAGTGTGCTCGGAGGTATCACACGCTTTGCTTGCACTTCACTGCATTCTCACTACTTACGTGATGGCGTCTGAAGACAAGGTAATATGGTCCCTGTCGGGGACCTTCGGCAGTCTCCCTGCTCACCCTTAGGGAACACGCAGGTCGAGGTACCGGAGGGCCTAGAGCCTGGACACTTTGTGTTCGCCCGGTACGCTGTCGCACTCCTTTCCATCCCTGTTTGGGGGCTCTGGGAAGTGGGAGACTGGAGCCTTGCACAGCTCCGCTCCGTCCGAGGCCTCCCTAAATGGTGCTTACAGACCGGACTGGAGCCAGCCCAGTCCGAGGCCTCCCTAAATGGTGCTTACAGACCGGACTGGTGCTGCACCCCCGTCCGAGGCCTCCCTAAATGGTGCTTACAGACCGGACCGGCACTGAGGCACCTCGTGTGTCTCCGGTGTGCCTGGGGGTAGTGTCGGCACTATATGTGTTGGGACACTCAGACCGCGCGCAACCCTCGGGTCCGCGGTTCTGGCGGTGGACCCCGTGCTGGGGCCACTCTGGCTGACCGCCCTGTGTCTCACAGGGGCTGCGGCTGTCGGCTCCAGACTTTGTCTGCAGCCTTGGTATTGTGTTTTTTTTGTGTCACGGTACTTTCCCGCGCTGCGGGCCTCGGCGCCTTCATTACTGGGGCTGCCTGAGGAGATGGAAGCAGCCCAGGCGTTGACGTCATTAATGGGCGTGCGGGTGGCTTCCCGCGTGTTTTCGGCTCCGCCCACAGTTGATTGGTCGGCGGCCATCTTCCCCTCGCTTCCCGGCTGGGATCTGCTTGACGTGCACGGCTGCACTCATTACAGGGGAGACCGGAAGACTCGCGGGGGCCACACTCGCACACACCGCTTCCTCCACCGCATTACTGCGGTCGGTAAGCCGCCGGTTGTACCGGTTTTTTCTTTAAAGATTGGCTTATTCCCCCTGCTGTGGGAATGTCCTCAGCTGGGAAGAAAAGCTGCTAAGGCGGCCAGTGACACCACTACCTGTGCTACATGCAACGGGACACTGGTGGAGGGGTCCTGCAATAACTGCGGACGCCCAGAGACCCGGGCTGATACTGCTGAGACAGCAGCTTCGGTGCTGTACCCGGTGGTCCATGTGGGCCCGGGGCCATGGGAGACACAGAACAAGATAAATTAATCTATGTTATCCCAGCTGTCCTCCATGTCGCAATCCCTGGAGGTACTGACCAGGAGACTGGACAATCCAGCGGCTCCTTCACATTATCCCAGGGTGTCCCCTGCCTCAACTATGAGACCCCTTAAGCGGACTCGACGTGAGGATTCACTGAAGAGGAGGGTCTCTCTGAGGGGGATGAGGATGATGGGGGTTCATTACTCGGGTCCGTGTCAGAACCACCAGAGGGGGTGGAGGATCTGGTGTCCTCCATCAACGAGACTCTGCGTCTCGTGACACCCCCTGAGGAGGTGAACGTTCACCCGAAGGAGGTCTACCAATGGCTGCGGCCGGAGGCTAGACCAAGTGGTTCCTTTTTGGACCACACTAACTTTGGAAGGGTGGTTAGAGCGCCCAGGATTCATCCTGGACGGCGTTATGTCCGTAAATCCAAGGACAATCGCTTCCCCTTCCCTGAGGAGGTGCTTCAGGAATGGTCGCAGTCCCCGAAGGTGGACGCTTCCATGACCAGGATTGCTGCACGCTCCCTATTTTCTGCCTCTGATAGCTCCTCATTGAAGGATGCGACTGATAGACAGGTCGAGCAACTCGCCAAGTCTTCTTATGAGGCTGTGGGGTCTTCATTTGCCCCTAATTTTGCTGCGGTCTGGACTCTGCAGGCGATCACCTCCTGCTTGGATGGTATCGCGGACCTGGCAGGGTCCAGTTCAGAAGTCCTGGCGCTTACTGATAGAGCAAGAGCCTATGCGGATTACGCCAGGACGGCAGTACTGGAAACTGCAAATCGCTCTGCTGTGGCTTCGGCCAACGCTATAGCGATCCGCAGGTTATTGTGGCTGCGTCTTTGGGACTCAGATGCCACGTCTAAGAAGATTTTGCAAAATCTTCCGTTCTCTGGCGACAGGCTTATTGGTACCGAACTGGACAAGCTGATAAAGGATTCTGCGGAGTCAAAGATTCCACAGAATAAACCTAAGCCACGGTATACCGTGAAGAGGAACCCAAAACAGTGGTCCTTTCGGTCCAGTTCACAGCCATCAGCATCGTCTGCCCGTGCGGATAGAGGGAACAAGCCCTCTACTCAGTGGCGTCCCAAGGGTCGCCAGAAGAAACCGGCGGGGGCAGCGGCTGCCACCCCCAAACCCGCTTCCGCATGACTCGCTCTCTCATCCTGCCTCCCCACAGGTGGGGGGCCGCCTGTTTCTTTTTCGGGACAGATGGCTACTCCAGGTCCAAGACCAGTGGGTACGAGATATAGTCTCCAGAGGATACAGGATAGAGCTGACGTCTCAACCGGCACACCGATTCCATCGATCGGTCCCGTCTCCAGAAAAAGCTCAGGCTTTTCATCTGGTGTTGGAGGGTCTCCGCAGAGACGGAGTAGTGGTCCCAGTGCCTTCCGGGGAGAGGTTCCGGGGGTTTTACTCCAACCTCTTTTTCGTCCCAAAGAAGGACGGCTCTTTTCGCCCGGTTCTGGACCTCAAGTTGTTCAACCGTCACGTGTTGGTTCGGAAGTTCCGCATGGAATCCCTGCGCTCCGTGATCGCGGCTGTGTCGCAGGGGGACTTCCTAGCGTCCATAGATATCCGGGACGCTTACCTTCACGTGCCCATTGCACCAGCTCATCAACGCTGGTTAAGATTCGCAGTGGGGGACGAACACTACCAGTTCGTGGCTCTCCCTTTCGGTCTGGCCTCGGCTCCGCGGGTGTTCACAAAAGTGATGGCCTCTATGATGGCTCTCCTGCATGTGCAGGGACATGCCGTCGTCCCCTATCTAGACGACCTTCTGGTCAGGGCGCCATCGGAACACCTGTGTCGGGTGAGCCTGGAGGTGACCATGAAGTCTCTGGAACATTTTGGGTGGCTTCTCAATGTTCAGAAATCGACCCTGGTTCCGACCCAGTCACTGACTTATCTGGGCATGGACTTCCACACAGACTCAGCCCTGGTGTCTCTGCCACGAACCAAACAGTTGGCCATTCATTCCGAAGTACAACAGGTCCTCCTGTCACCACAGTCATCCATACGGGTGTTGATGAAGCTGGTGGGGCGTATGGTGGCAGCAATAGAGGCGGTGCCTTTCGCACAATTTCGCCTCCGTCCTCTCCAGCTGGAGATTCTCCGCAGATGGGACAAGAGGACGATTTCTCTGAATCGGCTGGTGACTCTTTCTCAACCGACCAGGGATTCCCTGCAGTGGTGGCTACTGCCACGTCACTTGTCTCGGGGCCGGTCTTTCATCAAACCATCTTGGTTGGTGGTGACCACCGACACCAGTCTGACGGGCTGGGGGGCGGTGTTCTTACACCACAGGGCCCAGGGCCTCTGGACTCAGTCGGAGTCGGCGTTGCAGATCAACGTACTGGAGATCAAGGCGATCTATCTGGCGCTCCTGGCGTTTCAGAAATTCCTCTCAGGACAACCCATTCGGGTTCAGTCCGACAATGCGACGGCCGTCGCATATATAAATCATCAGGGAGGAACCAGGAGTGCAGAGGCTCTGGCCGAAGTCTACCGCATCCTATCCTGGGCGGAGGACAACAACTGCCTGATTTCCGCAGTTCACATCCCAGGGGTCGAAAACTGGGAGGCCGACTATCTGAGCCGGCAGGGGATGGACGCCGGAGAGTGGTCTCTTCATCCGGACGTCTTCCGAGCCGTATGCAGCAGATGGGGCACTCCGGATGTGGATCTGATGGCCTCACGGCTGAATCATCAGGTGCCGCAATACATGGCGAGGTCGTGGGATCCTCAGTCTCTGGGAGCAGGCGCTCTGATCCTGAGTTGGTCCAGATTTCATCTGCCGTATGTGTTCCCGCCTCTAGCTCTGATTCCCAAGGTGCTGTGGAAGATCAGGACGGAGTGCAGGGTGGCCATTCTAGTGGCTCCGGATTGGCCCAGGAAGTCCTGGTATCCAGACCTGTGGCAACTGTCAGGCGGACACAGGTGGGCTCTGCCAGAACGCGCAGATCTTCTCGCGCAAGGCCCATTCTTCCACCTCAATTCCAGGGCCCTCAGATTGACTGCATGGCTCTTGAGGCCTGGCTGCTGACGTCCAGGGGTTTCTCCTCTACAGTGGTTGCCACTATGAATCGGGCTAGGAAACCTGTTTCGCGGAAGATATACCACAGGACGTGGAAAATCTTTTTCGCCTGGTGTGCTTCTGGTAGACGGTCACCTTGGCCCTTTTCGGTTCCGACGCTGTTGGCTTTCCTTCAGTCGGGTTTGGAGCTGGGCTTATCCCTTAGCTCCCTGAAGGGTCAGGTGTCAGCGCTGTCTGTGCTGTTTGACAGACGTTTGGCGCTTCTACCGAAGGTCCGTCAATTCCTACAGGGGGTGTCTCGGGTGGTTCCGCCATATAGGCGACCACTGGACCCTTGGGACCTCAACATGGTCCTGGCGGCACTTCAGAAGCCGCCGTTTGAACCGCTGAGAGAAGTTCCCCTCTCTCGTCTGTCCCAGAAAGTGGTCTTTTTGGTGGCGATTACGTCTCTGAGAAGGGTCTCAGAATTGGCTGCACTTTCGTGCAAGTCACCCTTCCTGGTGGTTCACCAAGACAAGGTGGTGTTACGCCCACGGCCAGAATTCTTGCCTAAGGTGGTGTCCACTTTTCACCTGAACCAAGAGATTGTGCTTCCATCATTTTGTCCCGCTCCTGTTCATCAGGTTGAGCGCGACCTTCACACTCTGGATCTCGTGAGGGCTGTACGCATTTATGTGTCCAGGACTGCCTCCTTCCGGAGTTCTGACTCCTTGTTTATCCTTACGGCGGGTCGCTGTAAGGGGTCATCGGCATCAAAATCTACCTTGGCCAGATGGATCAAGGTGCCCATTCAGGAGGCCTACCGTTCTTCCGGTCTGCCTCTCCCGGTGGGATTGAAGGCGCACTCGACTAGAGCTGTCGGTGCCTCCTGGGCTTTGCGACATCGAGCTTCTGCTCTACAGGTGTGTCAGGCAGCCACATGGTCAAGCCTGCATACTTTTTCTAAGCACTATATGGTGCATGCCCATGCCTCTGCGGATGCAAGTTTGGGCAGGCGGGTCCTCCAGGCGGCGGTTGCCCACCTTTGAGGGGGACCATATGTTATCCGTCTTTTGAGGAACTCTTCCCGCCCTGGGGTATTGCTTTAGGACATCCCCATTGTCTGGGTCTCCCATTATGATGACCAGAAAAAAGAGAATTTTGTTTACTTACCGTAAATTCTTTTTTCTTTAATCATCAATGGGAGACCCAGCACCCACCCAGTGTTCCGTTGGATGTTGTCACATTTGGCTTGTTCCCAGTTGGAACAGTTTATTCCGGGTTGTTGGACCGTTTGTTCACGGTTTTTTTCCCGAAGTTTCGGGTGTGGTTATTTTTTGTCTCCTCGCAGCTTATGGACCAAACTGAGGATATTCCCTGCGGTAGGGGTTTATAAGCGGAGGGGGCGGTGTCTACAAACTTGTAGTACCTAGTGTGGCCTCCGGAGGGCAGTGCCCTTAACCCCATTGTCTGGGTCTCCCATTGATGATTAAAGAAAAAAGAATTTTTCCGGCGCTGTTAGAGCTTCAAGCCCCGTACTGCGCATTTGAATGTATGATGAAGATCACGCCTATTGAGGCATGATATTATGAAGAGGGACAGCCTGGCTGGGTGACTATGAATACCATAGTCACTCATTAACATTAGTAATGAGGTACTTTATATAACGTTTATATTCAGTTTCAATATATGCATTTAGGAGCTAAAAGGAGTGTAGGGTAAGTGTTACTATGCTGTAGGGACAGCTTTTAATAGCTTAGGAGGTGGTTTGGGGGTGACAGGATCCCTTTAAAAGCCGGCAGTAAAAAGCTGCCGGGTTTTAAACAATCATTAAGCTCCTTACTGCGCTCCCGCTCATTGATGCCCCCTCCCCGCCTGATCCGAGCTTACTACAGAGATAAGGGAACACAACGGACTTTACTACAGAGATAAGAGAACAGAACCGAGCTTACTACAGGGATAAGAGACCAAGATTGCAGAACCAAGAGCCAATGCATGGCTACCGCCATTAGGCAAAAAAGTCCACTTCTTTCAATATTTTTGTGCTGTTTTTCCTTTTTTTTTTTACACTCATAACTCTATTATATACTAGATGGTGGCCCAATTCTAATGCATCGGGTATTCTACAATATGTATGTAGTTGACATACTGTGACTGACAGAACTTGTTCAGTCTACGTGAGTGAACTACAAAGCTCCTCCTGTCACCTCTCCTCCATCTCTCCTCCTGTCACCGCTCTTCCTGTCCCCGCTCCTCCGTCTCTCCTCCTGTCACCTCTCCTCCTGTCACCGCTCCTCCGTCTCTCCTCCTGTCACCGCTCCTCCGTCTCTCCTCCTGTCACCGCTCCTCCGTCTCTCCTCCTGTCACCGCTCCTCCGTCTCTCCTCCTGTCACCGCTCCTCCGTCTCTCCTCCTGTCACCGCTCCTCCGTCTCTCCTCCTGTCACCGCTCCTCCGTCTCTCCTCCTGTCACCGCTCCTCCGTCTCTCCTCCTGTCACCGCTCCTCCGTCTCTCCTCCTGTCACCGCTCCTCCGTCTCTCCTCCTGTCACCGCTCCTCCGTCTCTCCTCCTGTCAGCGCTCTTTGTTCGCTCCTTCTGTCACCGCTCCTCCTGTCACCGCTCCTTCATCTCTCCTGTCACCGCTCCTCCTATCCCGCCTCCTCCGTCTCTCCTCCTGTCACCACTCGTCCATTGCTCCTCCTGTCACTGCTCCTCCTGTCACCGCTCCTTCGTTTCTCCTGTCACTGGTCGTCCAACGCTTCTCCTGTCACCGCTCCTCCTATCCCACCTCCTCTCGTCCATCGCTCCTCCTGTCACCGCTCCTCCTGTCACCGCTACTTCGTCTCTCCTCCTGTCACCTCTCGTCCATCGCTCCTCCTGTCACCGCTCCTCCTGTCACCGCTCCTTCGTCTCTCCTGTCACTGGTCGTCCATCGCTCCTCCTGTCACCGCTCCTTCGTCTCTCCTGTCACCAGTCGTCCATCGCTCCTCCTGTCACGGCGGATTTCCGTTACAGACAGAAAGACGCGATTAGACAATTATATAGTAGGATGTAGCAGAGCTGGTGCTGTATTTTTTGTGCATTGTGATTATCTGTATGTCCTGCAATAGACTGACCTGCACTCCAATAACAAACTATGAACGATACACAAACCATTTCAGCTCTGCTATGTCAAACTCAACTGTGCTACATCTACACTTATATACTGCTCCCAGCCTTCCAACAGTTGCCATGTATATATTTAGATGTAGCAGAGCTCATGCTGTGTTGTTTGTGCATTGTGATATCTGTGCTGCTGTAGATTGAGCTGCACTCCTATAACAAACACTACAATACCACCTGACCACCTCAGCTGTGGCGGTGTCACATCTTCCATGATAGTGGACGCTTCCACTGTGGGAGGAGTGTCATGCAGTGATGGCCTGACATGCTCAATCGCACAGAGGGAGAGATGCAGGATATCATGGAAGATGTGTCACCGCAGTACGGGGAGTGGGTAACAACGAGGGGGAAGGGGGCTGAGAATTCACAATGCGGTGAGGGGTGACAAAAGGGGGGCTGAAAGGACAAACACTTCAAATAGCCGGTGGGAAAGCCGACTTCATCGCCCACTTTCCCGGCAGCTATTTAAAGTGAAGCGCCGCTGTCTCTCTGTAACGGAAATCCCACTTCACTGATTGGTCGCGGAGCAGCCAATCAGCGATGCAGGATTTCCGTTACAGAAAGAAAGACGCGATAAGGCAATTTTATAGTAGGATTACACACATACACACTTGAGACTGCTGTGGGCTGAATACACAATAGCTATATACATAATAGAGAATACACAATAGAGATGGCTGCTGGCCGTATAGACAATGGGGATGGCTGCTGGCCGTATAGACAATGGAGATGGCTGTAGGCTATAAACACAATAGAAAATACACAATAGAGACTGCTGCTACTATCCATCCATCCCATTGTCACCCCCAGGTTGCTATCTTCGGCTGTAATAGCGCCTTACCTGACTCCACACTCCTGATCCCGGATCCCGACTGCTTCTTCCTCTGCCGCTCCTGGTCTCCCGCTTGCCTTCACCAGTCGACACCCTGCACCAGCCAGCATCCGGTGGCACCCGGAAGCCGCCAGCACCCGGCACCAGCCGCCAGCATCCGACAGCCGGCATCAGGCAGCACCCAGCAGCCACCAACACCCAGCAGGCAGCCGGTGGCAGCCGCCAGCATCCAGCACCAGCCGCCAGCAACCGGCACCAGCCGTCAGCCGCCACCAGGCAGCACCTGGCAGCCGCCGGCACCAGGTGGCAGCTGCCGGCACCAGGTGGCAGCACCCGGCACCAGGTGGCAGCCACCAGCACCCGGCACCAGGTGGCAGCCGCCAGCACCCGGTAGCCACCAACACCCAGCAGGCAGCTACCGGCACCAGGTGGCAGTCGCCAACACCTGGCATCAGGTGGCAGCCGCCAGCACCCGGCACCAGGCTTCACCCACCAACACCCAGTAGGCAGCTGCCAGCACCAGGTGGCAGTCGCCAACACCTGGCATCAGGTGGCAGCTGCCAGCACCCAGCACGCAGCCACCAGCACCCGGCAGCAGGTGGAAGCAGGTGGAAGCTGCCAGCACCCGGCAGCAGGTGGCAGCCGCCAGCACCCGGCAGCAGGTGGCAGCCGCCAGCACCCGGCAGCAGGTGGCAGCCGCCAGCACCCGGCAGCAGGCGGCAGCTGCCAGCCAGCACCAGGTGGCAGCCACCAGCACCTGACACCAGGTGGCAGCTGCCAGCACCTGGTGACAGGTGGCAGCTGCCAGCACCCGGCAGCCGCCACCAACTGGGAGCCGCCAACTGCCGGCACCAGCCAGCCGCCGGCACCCTGGAGCCGCCAGTACCAGCCGCCGGCCGCAGCGATGTGTCGGCGGCGGGATATTCAAATGTCCTCCTCCAGTCTCTTAGTGAGCCTTCAGCTGCCTGCCGCCGTGGCCTGTGAAGGGAGATGCAAAGGCAGCCGGCCGGGGCGGGCCGGATGACTGAGGTGGGGGGGGCGGGACTCACTCACCCGAGGACACACAGCCTCGGTCTGGCCTTAACTGCGGCCCTGAATCCACCGGCCTGGGGGGGCAACCAGGCCCAGTCTGCCACTGAGGCAGACACCGAGACCTACATGGTTTCATCAGAGGGGGGCGTGGCGCTGAGTTTCAGTGCACAGCGCGGGACATGTAAGATCCCGATCGGGACACCGGGGCAGAGTCGGCAAATCGGGACTGTCCCGGTGGATCCAGGACACTTGGGAGGTCTGATAGAACTATATATAACAGAGATGGGGTGGGAAATTAAAGGTAGCAGGACCTCACACATAGCACCCAGTAGGAGCCTACAAATAGCCCCCTATATACAGCAGGAGCCCACACAAAGCCCTGTGTATACAGGAGCCCAAAAATAGCCTCCTGTATGCAGCAGAAGCCCACACGTAGCCCTGTGTAAAAAACAGGAGCTCACAAATAGCCTCCTGTATGCAGCAGAAGCCCACACGTAGCCCTGTGTATACAGCAGGAGCTCACAAATAGCCTCCTGTCTGCAGTAAGAGCCCACACATAGCCCCATGTATACAGCAGAAGCTCGCACATAGCCCTCTGTATACCACAGGAGCCCTCAAATAGCCTAAAGTATGCAGCAGAAGCCCACAAATAGCCCTGTGTATACAGCAGCAGCCCACACATAGCCCCTTATATACAGCAGGAGCCCACACATAACCCCCTGTATGCAGCAGGAGCCAACACACAGTCCCCTGCATATAGCAGGAGCCCACACACAGCTCCCTGTATACAGCAGGAGCCCACACACAGCCGCCTGTATACAGCAGGAGACTACACACACAAAAACATAAATAGGCATACTCAAGAAAGCAGACAGGACGCATGCGCAGGCACAAGAACACAAACAAGCATAAGCACGCAAAAGAGCGCAGACAGGTACATGCACAAGAATGCAGACAAGGAGCAAATGCAGGCACATAAACACAAACACACGCATGCACAAGAACACAGACAGGCACACGCATGGACACGAACACAGACAGGCACACGCATGCGCAAGAACACATGGGGCAAATGCTGGTTCCACATACTGTGCCCCTCCTTCTAGATATATTGCTTGTATCATCATGTATGTAATAGATATATAAATGCATGATGTGAGCAAAATATCCAGATGGAGCAAACACACAGTGTACTGCAGGGGCCTGAGGCATTTGAAATGATGCATCATTTTGAACACACCAGCCCCCAAGTACAAAGTGTGCATTTCACCCTCCATCTTGGATACAGTTGCATGATGCATCATTTCAAGGGTCCCAGGCCCCTGCAGCACACTGTGTGTTTGCTCCATCTGGATATTTTGCTCACATCATGCATTTATATATCCACTAGTAAAAAGGCCCGATGCAATTGCATCGGGAGCGCGGTGAAATGAATTGGGTGTATACAGGCAGGTCAGTGGGTATCAGAGCATAGAGGCGGCTCTGTGGCTAGCAGAGTATCGAGGCGGCTCTGTGGGTAGCAGAGAATAGAGGCGGCTCTGTGGTGGAGGGGTGAGGAGAGATGGGTGTCTGTGGTGGAGGGGTGAGGAGAGATGCGGCTCTGTGGTGGAGGGGTGAGGAGAGATGCGGCTCTGTGGTGGAGGGGTGAGGAGAGATGCGGCTCTGTGGTGGAGGGGTGAGGAGAGATGCGGCTGTGTGGTGGAGGGGGAGGAGAGATGCGGCTCTGTGGTGGAGGGGTGAGGAGAGAAGCGGCTCAGTGGTGGAGGGGTGAGGAGAGATGCGGCTCAGTGGTGGAGGGGTGAGGAGAGATGCTGCTCTGTGGTGGAGGGGTGAGGAGAGATGCGGCTCTGTGGTGGAGGGGTGAGGAGAGATGGGTGTCTGTGGTGGAGGGGTGAGGAGAGATGCGGCTGTGTGTGGTGGAGGGGTGAGGAGAGATGCGGCTGTGTGGTGGAGGGGTGAGGAGAGAAGCGGCTCAGTGGTGGAGGGGTGAGGAGAGATGCGGGTCAGTGGTGGAGGGGTGAGGAGAGAAGCGGCTTAGTGGTGGAGGGTTGAGGAGAGATGCGGCTCAGTGGTGGAGGGGTGAGGAGAGAAGCGGCTTAGTGGTGGAGGGTTGAGGAGAGATGCGGCTCAGTGGTGGAGGGGTGAGGAGAGAAGCGGCTCAGTGGTGTAGGGTTGAGGAGAGATGCGGCTCAGTGGTGGAGGGGTGAGGAGAGAAGCACACAGTATATACATACATGAGACATTGTATAGACAGACAGTATGCAGAGATTACAGAGATTATACACACAGTATAGACACATTACAGACAGTATACAGAGATTACACACAGTAAAGAGACATTAGACAGAGTATAGAGACATTACAGACAGTATACAGAGATGACACACAGTATAGACACATTACAGAGAGTATAGAGACATGACACAGACAGAGTGTGCAGAGACATGACACAGACAGAGTGTGCAGAGACATGACACAGACAGAGTGTGCAGAGACATGACACAGACAGAGTGTGCAGAGACATGACACAGACAGAGTGTGCAGAGACATGACACAGACAGAGTGTGCAGAGACATGACACAGACAGAGTGTGCAGAGACATGACACAGACAGAGTGTGCAGAGACATGACACAGACAGAGTGTGCAGAGACATGACACAGACAGAGTAAGGCAGGGGTTAAAAAAATTTAAAAAAAGTTTATGCTCACCTCTCCCTGAGCCGCCGCCGTCTCCCGCCGTATTCCTGCAGTGTCCCGGTGGCTCCCGCAGGCTCCCGGTGTCTGCAGAGGTCTTCTACTGCAGTTCAGGACCTGTGGTGATGTCAGAGTCACGTGACACCAGGTTAGCATGGAGTAAGCTGCTGTCACGTGACTGTGACATCACCACAGGTCCTGAACTGCAGTAGAAGAGCTCTGCAGACATCGGGAGCCTGCGGGAGCCACCGGGACACTGCAGGAATACGGCGGGAGACTGCGGGGGCTCGGGGAGAGGTGAGCATATGTTGTTTAACCTTCCTAGCGGTATTCCCGAGTGTAACTCGGGGTTAATTTTCACTAATAGAAGCGGTAACCCCGAGTCACACTCGGGAATACTCGCGGCTGCTGCTGCTGCTCAGTGTGAGGCCGCAGGGGGGGGGGGGGAGTGCTGTCAGAGCCCTGCCATCTGTGGCCAGCACCCGCGGCCCCTGCTCCAGCCGCGGGTGCCATCTGTGGCCAGCACCCGCGGCCCCTGCTCCAGCCGCGGGTGCCATCTGTGGCCAGCACCCGCGGCCCCTGCTCCAGCCGCGGGTGCCCTCTGTGGCCAGCACCCGCGGCCCCTGCTCCAGCCGCGGGTGCCATCTGTGGCCAGCACCCGCGGCCCCTGCTCCAGCCGCGGGTGCCCTCTGTGGCCAGCACCCGCGGCCCCTGCTCCAGCCGCGGGTGCCATCTGTGGCCAGCACCCGCGGCCCCTGCTCCAGCCGCGGGTGCCATCTGTGCCCTGCACCCGCGGTCACTGCAGCCGCCGGTGCCATCTGTGGCCAGCACCCGCGGCCCCTGCTCCAGCCGCGGGTGCCATCTGTGGCCAGCACCCGCGGCCCCTGCTCCCTGTGCTGTGCCGGCGGGGGAGCACCGCCACCCGCTCCTGCTCTCCCGGTGCTGCGGAGGCGGGGAGCACCGCCGCCCGCCCCTGCTCCCCGTGCTGTGTCGGCGGGGAGCACCGCTGCCTGCCCCTGCTCCTGAGGACCGGGGTGCTGTCAGAGCCGGGGGGAGGGGGCTGGGGCATCGGGTCTTACCTGCCAGTTGCCGCCGGCGCCGTGTGAGTGATATGGCACCCTTCTCCAGAGCTAGGGTTAGGGCTAGGCTTAGGGTTAGGGCTAGGGTTAGGGCTATTGTTATGGTGCTGTCACACAGCTCGATCTGGCCAGCGATGTCGGAAGCGATGCGCGGGTGCCCGCTCGCTTCCGACATCGCTGGCCAGCTGTCACACAGCATCGCTGCGGCCGGCGACACCGCAGCGATGCGGGCGGTGACATCGGCCGCTGGGCTGGGCTCAGCCCAGCGAGCGATCCGCAGCAACGCTGCGGCATAGGCTGGATCGCCGCCAACATCGCTCTGGCGATGTCACACGGCGCGATCCAGCCTTACCGCAGGTCGCCGGTTGACAGGTTTACGGTTCCTCCCGTAAACCTGTCAACCTGCGACCGCTCGTTTACACAGCGCGACGTCGCTAGCGACATCGCTGATACGTCACTTTTTCGGCGATGTCGCTAGCGACGTCGCCAGGTGTGACAGCATCATTAGGGTAAGGGGGCGATATTGCTGTCCATTCATGTGGAGACGTGGGGGCGTGGCCTATTGCCGGCGTCATCGCCCCTACGTCGCCACATGTAAAGGGGCGATGTTGCCGGTCCCGGCCGGTCGCCTGGTTTCACAGCAGTGCTGTGAAACCTGGCGACCATCATGGGGCGATGTGCACACCGGTAACCGGGCGGCAGTAACCTGTCAGGCGATGGGAGCCATAGGCTCCCATTGTCCTGCATCGCCGCCGGGGTTGTCGCCCTAGAGGTTGCCGACACGGGGCTGGAGGAGTCGCCCCGTCTAAACGGGGGACGGCGCTGGTGGTGGGGGCGGCGAGAGCATGCACGCCCCCGCCATTCACCGCTGACATCTCCAGCCCCGTCGCCCCATGTGACAGGGCCGTTAGGGCTAGGGTGTTAGTGTAGAGCCTGGGCTGCAGACGAGAAGAGGGGCGGGAACACCCAAGGAAAGCTGGATGCTTCCCTCAGTTACCCTCCCTCCTCTGTCACAGGGACATCCAGCGATGTCCCCGCTGCGATCGCCGGTGAGAGCTCCTTCGGATGCCTCATATGACTTCCTGGTTCCGTCTCTGTGAGCCGCAGCGGCTCATTGGAGGCGGAACTGGGTGGGAAAAAAAAAAAAGTATAACATTTCGGCCAATAAAAGAAATTTGTTATGAAAAAAAATGGTACCGCATTTAGGCTGCTTTCACATCAGCGTTTTTGTAAATCGCGGCAGATGCGGTGAAAAAAACGAATCTGCCGCGATTACCGCATTACCGCGACACCTGCGGCACAGTTGCCGCAAGCCCCATGGAATGTCAATGGGGGCTTGCCGCAGATGCGGCAAGTGCGGTATCGGCACTTGCAGCAGGTGCGGCTGCAAAAAAAACGCGGCTGACCGCGTTTTTTTTTCGCGGCCGCACCTGCCACAAGTGCTGAAACCGCACTTGCCGCACCTGCCCCACCCTTACCGCAAGCCCCATAGACATTGCATGGGGCTTGCCGCAACTGTGTCGCGGTTATGCGGTAAGCGCGGCAGATTGGTTTTTTTCACCGCATCTGCCGCAATTTAAAAAAAACACTAGTGTGAAAGTACCCTTAGTACAAAATTCCTGACATAATCATACCGCCAGGTATAAGATTATTGATTATTGAATAAAATTTTATTTTTTATTTAATTATAATTCATGATTTTATGTTTCGAACTTTATCACATCTGAGAGGTCTACTAGAGTCTTCTTTGATCAGGTAATTACTAAGAATTGCAGCCCTACTGTACATAACACAAAATTTCCATAAAAAAAAAATGTAACGCTGTTAGCATAAAATTCCAGAATTAGTCGTAACGCCAGGGAGGTTAAAAAAAAAAAAAGTAGTGCGGCTGCGGCTCGCGATGATGCTGCGCGTCATCGCTCGCAGTGCCGCAAAAGAGCTTGGGATTCGGCTACAGTGCCCGAATTCCAAACTCCTGATTATATAAGTATAAAAGAAGATTACATACCTGATGATAGAAGCAAAATATCTAGATAGAGGGGCACAGTGTGCAGCACCAGCACTTGCCCCATGTAGTTTTGGACAGTCCTAGGCTCCTCCACTGCCTGTAGTCTCCCCCATACACTGACCCCTGTTGTGACTGGATCACATTACATACTGAGCTTCCTGCTGCTGCCCATGTACTGTCTGCTGTGAAGTGCAGGCACAGCAGCAGGAGGAGCACAAATATACAATAGATCAGACTGAGGCAGCCTGGGCACCTTCTCTTCTGTCGCTGTGGGTCTGTGACTGCAGGCTGGGTGGGCTCCCAGCAGACTCAGAGGAAGCAGCTCCTCTCTGGCAGAGAGGTATGTGTGGAGTGGCTCCAACAGCTGCACGAACCCGCGTTCTGCCCTGCCGGCAGCGGTGCCGCATGTCAGTAAGAGGGCGGCCCTGCCCCCAGCATCTTTTAAATCAGTGCTGGCGCCGCGATGCTGGCACTGCTGAGGATTATAAGGGTAAGTGCATACTTACCCGGCGGATTGCTCGGTGGCAGGAAGCTCCGGCGCCGTCCACCGGCTTCCTGGCGGGTATGTGCGGCGGGAGGCGGGCGGGTGATGGGCGGGAGCCGGCGGATGCACAGCGTGTTCTCGGCGGCGAATCTGCAGCGGCTGGAAGCAGCACATGATTCTGCTTGCAGCCGCTGCAGAACTGCCGTTTTTTAGAACATGGTCATTCTTTGCTAACCCGCTGGGAAACCTGCGGGTTAGCAACGGATGACGCTGTGTAACCGCCGGTGTGTGCACAGCCTTGGGCGGTTTACATTAGTTTTAATGTTAATCCAAACGCCGGTTTGGATTAACATAAATTTAAATAAAACTAATGTAAACAAAACGGCGGTTTACACAGGTAAACCGCCGAAAACCCGCCCAGTGCGCACTTACCCTAATGGGAACATTGGGGGCTACTTACTTTTTGGAACTTGGGCCCTCCTGGAGACCCGGGGCTGTAGCCCCATTTGACCTCATTATAATCCGCCACTGGTCACTTTCGTCCATGGTCCATGCACACGGATGACATCCATGTGCATGGACGTTTCACGGCGAAAGCGGTCCGTGTGTCCGCAAAAAACGGACTTGTCGCTGTGTGGAGCACACGGACACCCATGTGCTCTACACGGAGACACGGTCTGTACGGAAACATGGAAGTGTGAATTTGCCCATAGGGTAACGTGTCCCCGTATGTCCGTGCCTCCGGCATGTGTTGGCACGGACCGCACGGATGTGTGAAACCGCCTATGGGGAATAGTTGGGAGTTGGGCGAGTGCTGATAGTTTGTGCTCAGGATTCGCTGTGAAGCTGAAGTTTATCTGGAGATTGAGGGATTTTCTCTCTGTTCTGCAATACTCTGCACTATTCACACACACCATAGAGTGACACCTGGTCATGTGACCCTGACTCCTCCCACACATGATCACATGACTGTGACATCAGCACAGGTCCTGTAAGCACAGTGTTGTGTGTAGTTTGCAGTGTAATCCCGGGTGACAGCGGAGGGTGAGACTCTGCTCCTGTTACATTGTTACATCCTGTTACTATCCCACCCCCTCCCCCGTCATGTCTTCTATACTGTCTTTCTGTATCATTTCTTTCTTCTATTTATGTCTTGACCCTACATTTAGTTGATGATGTTGATCTTCTTCTATATCGCGATCTGTAGAACGTTTATAACTCAGATTTTATCCTATTCAGGTCTCTACAATATCGGATCCTCTCGGCTGATATCTTCTATATAAGAGAATTCTCCTGATTCACCTGTCCAGGATGGATAGATCCAGAGATGGAGAGATGGTGGAGAGTATACTGAATATCACCCTAGAGATCCTCTTCCGGATTACTGGAGAGGTGATGTGACCTCATCACAATCTCTGACATCATTCTCCTCTATTGTAATAACATGTCTGTAGTGATATCTATTACTGTGTCTCCATACTCAGGATTACACAGTGGTGAAGAAGACCCCTACTGATCGCTGTCAGGACCCAGTATCTGATGGATGGGGAGGACCCCTGAGCCCAATCCCGGGGTCTCCACCGCACCCGCAGATACATGAGGACATCAATGACCAGAAGATCCTAGAACTCACCTACAAGATGATTGAGCTGCTGACTGGAGAGGTGACAGTGCTGGGAATGCTGGGACATTATACAGTAACGCTATGAAGGGATCGGGGGATGACAATGGTATCATTGTATGTGTCAGGTTCCTATAAGGTGTCAGGATGTCGCCGTCTATTTCTCCATGGAGGAGTGGGAGTATCTAGAAGGACACAAGGATCAGTACAAGGACGTCATGATGGAGGATCACCAGCCCCGCACATCACCAGGTAATAGACACCACTAAATACACACATCTGTTATAGGGGGGGAGGGGGGGCTGCTATAAAACACCCTCAGCTGCTGAATACCTCAGCCTTTAGCGCTCCAAAGGATCTCTTACTAGATTTCAATTTCACCAGATAAATGGAATAACTTATTAAATAGATCTCTTAGATCAGTAGAGGCAGGTGTACTTTATTTGTTCAAATTTTATTTTTTAAATTGATAATCAGAATGACTGTAAAGATACCTTTACATGCGGCAACTTTTCTAGGAATTTCACTGGCAACTTACAGGTTGCGGAGAAATCATGGACACATTGTTACATTTGTACACAGCAACAAGATAGAACAATGTGTCCTTGATTTCACTGCAACCAGTAAGTTGCCACTGAAATTCCTAGAAAAGTTGTTGCGTGTAAAGGTATCCTAACATTCTGATATTACATTGATCATTTTGAGCTCCAGCTGGACTCATGATCTGCTCATGTGAAATCCATTGTGATCTGGAATTTCACAGTAAGTTCACCAGCCTCATCAGGTCTCAGGTGAGCTCTAGGCTGCCACAATAAAAGGCCGCTCTACAATGTGCAGTTTTATCCCACAGCACAATGCACAGATGTGGCAGGTATGAGGGAGCGTGCAGTTGGCAGCTGACTGCAGGAATGTCACCTGTTACCGTGAAGTGAATGATCCATGAAGTGAATGATCATTTCTCTACCATAAGACGTCTCCAAAGGGGTTTCAGAGAATTTGGCAGTAAGTGCAACTGGCCTCAAAACCGCAGACCACGTGTAACCACACCAGCCCAGGACCTTCACCTTCAACATCATCTGAGATCGGCCACCCGGACAGCGGCTGCAACAATCGGTGCACAACCAAAGAATGTTTGCACAAACTGTCAGAAGCCATGTCAGGGAAGCTCATCTGCAGCTCGTCATCCTCATTGGGGTCTCCATCCAACTGCAGCTGGGCATCATCGGGGTCTCCACCTGATTGCAGCTCTTCATCCACAACAGGAAACTACCTGACTGCAGCTCGCCGTCCTCATTGGGGTCTTCATCTTACTGCAGCACATAATCCTCATCGGGGGCCCCCAGCTCACCTTGTCCTCATCGGGGGCCCTCACAGGCAGCTTGTCGTCATCATCGGGGTCTCCACCTGACAGAAGCTCGTCCTCATCATCGGGTCTCCACTGACAGCAGCTCGTCGTCATCATCTGGGTCTCCACCTGACAGCAGCTCGTCGTCATCATCTGGGTCTCCACCTGACAGCAGCTCGTCGTCTTTCCATGACAGCAGCTCGTCGTCATCATTGGGTCTCACTTGACTGCATCTTCTCGTCTTCATCAGGGTCTCCATCATACTGCAGCTCGTTGGCCTCATCGGAGTCTCCAGCTGAGTGCAGTTTCTTGTCATAACAGACTTACCGTAACTGGGTAACTGCTCACATTCGATGGTGTTCGGCACATTGGTGATGTTTTCTCTTCACAGATTAATCTCAGATTTCACGCTACAGGGTGGATGGCAGACTGCGTGTAGGGCTTAATGTAGATAAGCATATCGCTGATGTCAGCATTGTGATTCGAGTGCCCATGATGGAGGTAGGATTATGGTATGGGCAGGTGTATGTTATGGACACTAATGCAAGTATATTTTATTGATAACATTTTGAATGCACAGAGACATTGTGATGAGATCCTGAGGCCATTGTAGATCCATTCATCCACGACCATCCCCTCATGTTGCAGCATGATAATGCACAGGTTATTTTTTATTATTATTATTTATTTATATAGCTCCATTAATTCCATGGTCTGTACATGAGAAGGGGTTACATACAAACTTATAGATCTGGTTTACAGTAAATAAATTAACAATGACAGACTAGTACAGAGGGGAGAGGACCCTGCCCTTGTGAGCTTACATTCTACAGGCGTGGTTTGCTATAAATGTTTAATGAATAATGCATAAATTAAAATACAAATGTAGAAAGGACTATATACAAAATATATCAATATAATTTAAAAAAATGAACTGTACACCTAAAACTGAATTAGTATATGTTATGATAAAGATGCTTACAGATGTATTTGCATTTTACAATATGTAGTTAGGGGTTTTTGGATACAGTTCACCTATACAATAAGGCTGGAGCAAGGCTGGAGATGTCTGCTGTATTTTAATGCAGTACAATATCACAAATCAATGTAAAAGGTTGGATTCTTTCTTCTTGTTCCCTGCATGACCCATCTTCTCTTTAACTTATATTTGGTACTATTGCCTAGTTATACATCTTGTGAAGGTAATCGTTTTTTTCCATTCATTTTCTGAATGGTTCTATAAGGTTTATGTCCCAATGTAGGAGCGTGGAAGGTCTTCTGTGTAGATGAACCATTGAGGGCAATAACTGTCACGGTGTAGTGAGAATGATGATGAGGGAATGGCAGGTATGGGCAGGGTGACCAGGGAGACTAGTCTGACCCTAGTCTAGGAACCCTGAATGACCCTGATCCCGTTGGTATATCTGAAGGTGAGAAGGTTCGGGCCGCTAGCCTCTCCCTAAACTCCTCCACCAGCCCTGCGCTATTCCCCCTCACCTCCCTCCACAGAACCGTGATACAGCAACTCCAAAGGAAAGGACTTCAACCACAGAAACACACAGGTCAGCACAGCACGGCTTCCAGGCATAGAGTGAAACTCTATCAGCAGCATCACCTGGTGGAAGGAGAGGCTACTTAAAGGCTAGGGGGAGAAGAGTTCAGGTGAGTCACGCATTAACCCCTCAACCAGCAGTTGAACCTAATAGCGAATGCAGTTCTGGAGCACAACACATACACAGCAGCATCCAGCACTGTCAGCGCCATGTAAGTGACAGTACCCCCTCTTTAAAGAGAGGCCTCTGGACTCGACTACAGTATATCCGAAAGAAGTCCACATTCCCTGAGCGACGAGATATGGAAGACATTATGGGTTGCCAAACCTGTGGGTAGGTTAAGGCGGTACAGCACAGGATTACAAATGGCCGATATCTGAAATGGTCCTATAACCCCAGAACCATGAGCCCCACACCTCCACCTGACGTGGTTGAACAACACCCACAGATACTCATTAAATCTCAGGTCTGGACCTGCACGTTTATTGCCAAATCTGAGGTCACAGTTAGAGGGCACACATCCAGGACGGTAAACTGCAGCAGTGTCCCCCCCGGGGCCCAGGGCTCCCTCCCCTGGAGTGCACAGCAGGAACCGCTGTCCCTCTTTGTCCCCTCCTCTTGGAACGACGCCTAGACCGACCATTAATCTGAGGCGAAGTCTGGACTCCACCCCCTCTTCCAGGCTCACTCCCAGTCACTTCTGGACGTGAGGCAGGAGGCGGTGCAACCAGTACAGTAGAAATAGGTGTAGCGAGGCAATTACCCAGAAAGCCCCCCAAGTTACAACCTTTCTGGCCGCAGTAGGATGTGCCTGTATGGAGCAGGTTCAGTAGCTGAGCCCGCTCCATTCGGGGCAGATGTCGGCTGTGACATGGCTCAGTGATCACAGCTCGCCTTAAATGCTGCCGTTTTAAGTAGTTAAACGTCCTTGTCGGTCACTGGCAGGGGCATTTAGCTGGATGGCCGAAGCCTCCACTTACCGACTCCTGTTAGCCCCTCTTGTTGAGGGTTGCCATGTGGTACTGCCATGTTAGTCGTTCTATGAAGCCCAGCCTGAGATTGGACTCCTTGGATGACAGCACAAAGTGCAGGGACATTATTGCAGTGCCTCACTTTGTAGTGAGGGGTGTGACTGTAACGGTGAGTGTCAGCAGGGGGAATAAAATTCAATTTTCTCCCTGTAGCCAATGCTTTTCCAGTAAGTAAACCAAGTTTAAAATGCTATTTACTTGCAGATTAACCCTATAGCTGCAGATGTTACCTCTGCTACTTTAATGCAGTACCAGAGATAATCGGGCTAAACATCGGCCACTGCAATTTGAGGGCCACCGCTCTGTCATTGCCAGGCCAAAATTTGCCAGCTAGCCCCTGGCGAGGGGGGAGATGGAGCCCTGGAGACCGTCCAGTCAACCTACAGATCGTAGACTGGATGCTTCATTTGCTTGCAAAAATGTGAGTATCAGCCATTTTTTACAGCCAATATAGGACACTGTTAGATCAGACAAGGATGGTTAGGGATGTGCTAGGAGGGTGCAGGGACAGATAGTGATATATTAGTGGGTAAAAATGACCTGACAGGTTCCCTTTAACCTTAACCAAGAATTCCCAACTCGTGTGATGGGAGAGGATCTGCCTGGGTCCTCAGTGTTATCTCCCAGTCTAATATTGGGATTATATTGCCCCTTCGGTTAGTTTGGGGGGTAAAAACGACCTGATAGGTTCCCTTTAAGGACATTTTATAATAATTTTTCTTTCAATAGTAATAATAAAAGTTAAATATTAATATCATGTATTCACATTTTTTCCTTTAATAATGACCTTCCCCAGTGGTGTACACTATATATGGCCATAAATACAGGAGGGAGTATTCACACTGCCATGTTTATAAAGAGCTGAATATCTTCCTCCCTCTCCGGCTATGTCAGCCCCGGCTCTGGGAATATCACATGTATATATGAGAGATGATTGCACCACAGACACTTATTTATTCCAAGTACACTGTGTGCAGAATTATTAGGCAAGTTGCATTTTAGAGGATTATTTTTATTATTGATCAACAACTATGTTTACTATTGATCACCCAAAAGACTCCTAAATATCAAAGCTTAATATTTTTGGAAGTTGGAGTGTTTTTTTAGATTTGGCTCTTAGGAGGATATCTGTTTGTGCAGGTAACTATTACTGTGCAGAATTATTAGGCAATTTAATAAAAACCAAATATATTCCCATCTCACTTGTTTATTTTCACCAGGTAAACCAATATAACTGCACAAAATTTAGAAATAAACATTTCTGACATGCAAAAAGAAAACCCCCAAAAATTAGTGCCCAATATCGCCCCCTTTCTTTATGATGACACTCAGCAGCCTCCATCCATAGATTCTGTCAGTTGCTTGATCTGTTTACAATCAACATTGCATGCAGCAGCCACCACAGCCTCCAGACACTGTCTCCAGAGGTGTACTGTTTTCCCTCCCAGACACTGTTCCCAGAGGTGTACTGTTTTCCCTCCCAGACACTGTTCCCAGAGGTGTACTGTTTTCCCTCCCAGACACTGTTCCCAGAGGTGTACTTGTTTTCCCTCCCTGTAGATCTCACGTTTTAGGAGGGACCACAGGTTCTCTATGGGGTTCAGATCAGGTGAACAAGGGGGCCATGTCATTATTTTTTCTTCTTTTAGACCTTTACTGGCCAGCCACGCTGTGGAGTAGTTGGATGCATGTGATGGAGCATTGTCCTGCATGAAAATCATGTTTTTTCTTGAATGATACCGACTTCTTCCTGTACCACTGCTTGAAGAAGTTGTCTTCCAGAAAATGGCAGTAGGCACGGGAGTGGAGCTTCATTCCATCCTCAACCCGAAAAGGTCCCACAAGTTGATCTTTGATGATCCCAGCCCATACCAGTACCCCACCTCCACCTTGCTGGTGTCTGAGTCGGAGTGGAGCTCTCTGCCCTTTACTGATCCAGCCTCTGGCCGATCCATCTGGCCATCAAGAGTCACTCTCATTTCATCAGTCCATAAAAACCTTTGCAAAATCAGTCTTAAGATATTTCTTGGCCCAGTCTTGACATTTTATCTTATGTTTCTTGTTCTGAGGTGGTTGTTTTTCAGCCTTCCTTACCTTGGCCATGTCCCTCAGAACATCTTATGCTTTTTGATACTCCAGTAACGTTGCAGCTCTGAAATATGGCAAAACTGGTGGCAAATGGCATCTTGGCAGCTTCACGCTTGATTTTCCTCAATTCATGGGCAGTTATTTTGCGCCTTTTTTGCCCAACACACTTCTTGCGAACTTGTTGGCTATTTGCCATGAAACACTTGATTGTTTGGTGATCACGCTTCAAAAGTTTGGCAATTTCCAGACTGCTGCATCCCTCTGCAAGACATCTCACAATTGTGGACTTTTCAGAGCCGTCACATCTCTCTTCTGACCCATTTTGCCTAAGGAAAGGCATTTGCCTAATAATTAAGCACACCTTATATAGGGTGTTGATGTCATTACACCACACCCCTCCTCATTACAGAGATGCACATCACCTGATTTACTTCATTGGTAGTTGGCTCTCAGCCTATACAGCTTGGAGTAGGACAACATGTATAAAAAGTATCATGTGATCAAAATACTCATTTGCCTAATAATTCTGCACACAGTGTAGACAAAGAGCTGGAAAATCTGGATTCTCAACCATAATTATTCCAGTTAAACTGCAGATTACTCTCATTCTATATTCTGCAATATCCTCATTAACCCTTTACTTAACTTCTTCCCTTCACAACCCATTTTGATATTTTTCCTCTTTTGTTATTTTCTCCTCTTCTTTCAGGAGCCAGAACTTGTTCTATATTCCTGGTGACATAACTATATGAGGATTGACTTTTGAGGGACAAGTTGTAGTTATGAATGAAAAATTACTATACATTGTACTGGAAGGGGAGGTGGTGAATTAGCAAATATTCTCTCATTTTATTTATTTATTTTTTATTAGTAAATATGAGGTTGAAATATGACTCTTCAGGTCAGTACGATCACAGCGATATCAATCCTGTATAGTTTATTATTTTATTTTGGTGGTGAAAGAAAAATTCAGAAATTTGTAAAAGAAGAAAATGTCTTTAATTTTTCTCTGTGAGGCTTGTTTTTTGTGTGACGGACTGATGTTAGTAAAATTTCCACATGCTTTTAAAGTTTTATTCCTAAATAATCAAATTAGATTCAATTTTTGTCAGGTGACTGTAATAGGAGCGTGGAGGGACATCTGACGTCAGATATTAAGGCAGAAAATCCTGATCTCTCACAAGCTACACATGAAGAACATGCCATTGTCCCAGATATACCCTCATCTTCTGAATCATCACAGACTGAAAAGCAAAGTAACATTCACAGAAGGGGAATGAAATATCCAGCAGCTCTCACAGGAAAGAAGTCATTTTCATGTTCAGAATGCAAAAAATGGTTTAACAGGAAAGCATCTCTTGTTATACATCAAAGAACTCACACTGGGGAGAAGCCATATTCATGTTCAGAATGTGGGAAATGTTTTAAAAGGAGAACACATCTTGTTATACATCTAAGAAAACACACAGGAGAGAAGCCACATTCATGTTCCGAATGTGGGAAACGTTTTGCAGATCAATCAAGTCTTCTTAGACATCAGAGGACTCACACAGGGGAGAAGCCATATTCATGCCCAGAATGTGGGAAATGTTTTAGCCAGAAATCTACTTTTGTTATACATCAGAGAAAACACACAGGAGAGAAGCCATATTCATGTTCAGAATGTGGGAAATATTTCAGTCAGAGAACACATCTTGTTAATCATCAGAAAATTCACACAGGGGGACAAACGTATTCATGTCAAAAATGTGGGAAATGTTTTACAAGTGAATCAAATTTTATTATACATGATAGAAGTCACATTGGTGAGAAGCCTTATGGATGTTCAGAATGTGGGAAATGTTTTACAACTAAATCAAATCTTATTATACATGAGAGGAGTCACACAGGTGAGAAGCCGTTTGGATGTTCAGAATGTGGGAAATGTTTTAAAAGTAAATCATATCTTCTTAGCCATCAGAAATGTCATACACGTGAGAAACCATATGGATGTACAGAATGTGGGAAATGTTTTACACGTAAATCACATCTTGTTAGACATCAGAGAAGTCACACAGGTGAGAAGCCGTATGGATGTACAGAATGTGGGAAATGTTTTTCACGTAAATCATATCTTATTATACATGAGAGAAGTCACATAGGTGAGAACCCGTATTAGAAACTTGATTCCAGCTTACCCAGTTGCTCTATGCTCCTCTACCTGGAGCTCAGACACTGGCCTCACCAAGGCCTCACATCAAGAATTATAGAAAAATTGGAGCTCGGCTCAACAGGACTGGAGTTTTCTTTTTTTATTTCTCAAAAGAAAGTAAAGTGCATACAAAAGAAAAATTTACATGGTCGACATGACCCAGTCGACATGCTTCGACTGCAGTAAGCAGTCTTACTCATGATTAAAGACTAATGAGGAAGACTGCTTCGTGCAGTCGAAACGCGTCGACTGGGTCATGTCGACCATGTAAATTTTTCTTTTGTATGCATTTTACTTTTTTATTTTGAAAAATAAAAATAAAATAAAAATCAAGTCCTGTTGAGCTGGGCTTCAATTCTGCTATTATTCGAGAAGCCATATTCCTGCTCATAGTGTTATAAACATTTTACAAATAAATCATATTATGTTGTACATGTGAGATATCACACCCAGAAGAGAATATGTTCATGTTTAGAGTGTGGGAAATATTTGAACCAGGAATCCAATTTTCTTAGACATCAGAGAAATCACACAAGGGAGAATCCAGATTCATGCTGGCTTCTTCATTTCCTCTCCACTTACATCCCCACCATCATTATGAGCGATTTCAATATCCCTATTGACACCGCCCGCCCAACCGCCTTTGGACTTCTTTCCCTGACCTCCTCCTTTGGGCTCTCTCAATGGTCTTCCTCTGCCACCCACAAAGATGGCCACATGCTGGATCTCATCTTTACCCGTCTTTGCTCCCTTACCTCACAATCTCAACCCTCCCCCTGTCTGACCACAATCTGCTGACCTTCTCCTCCCTCACCTCCCCTACTACACCACCTCCTCTCCGCAAACTTGATCATCCCCGCAGAAACCTAAAACACATTGATCTACACTCACTCTCAGAATCCCTTCTCCCTCTCGCCAACATAACATCTATACGTGACACAGACACTGCCACCACCCTCTACAACACCACATTAACCAAGGCCCTCGACCTAGCAGCCCTCCTCACATACCTTGCTCCACGCAATAACAGGCAACCCTGGCACACCACCCTCACTAAAGACATGAAACGGGCATCCAGGGTCGCCGAGAGGCAATGGAAAAAATCACGTTCCACTGAGCACTTTGCGCTGTTCAAACAGTCCCTCATCGCCTTCAAGACTGCACTTGCTACCGCCAAACAAACCACCTTCTCGTCCCTAATAACCTCCCTGTCCCGCAATCCCAAACAACTTTTCAAAACCTTCAATTCCTTACTCCGCCCGCCTGCTCCCCCTCCCTCTCCCCTTATCTCTGCAGAAGACTTCGCCTCCTTCTTCAAAGAAAAGATTGACAGAATTAGAGACAGCTTTGATCCACTGTCCCCACAGCCTCCCCTTTCACCTATACTGCCCTCTACTTCAATCAACTGCTTCCCCCCCATAACTGAAGACCAGCTCTCCTCCCTCCTGTCAAAATCACACCTCATCACCAGCGCCCAAGACCCGCTCCCATCCCACCTCATTCCCAACCTCACCTCCGTTATCATCCCAGCCCTAACTCATCTTTTCAACCTATCACTCACCACTGGCACCTTCCCCTCAGCCTTCAAACACGCCTTGATCACACCCATCCTCAAAAAACCCTCCCTCGACCCCACAACTGTCTCCAACTACCGCCCTATATCTCTCCTCCCTTTCGCCTCTAAACTAGAACAGCATGTCCACTCTGAGCTGTCCTCTCACCTCTCCTCCTGCTTCCTCTTTGACCGCCTTCAATCTGGCTTCCGACCCCTCCACTCCAACAGCCCTGACCAAAGTCACCAATTCACCAACGACCTACTGACTGCCAAAAGCAAGCGCCACTACTCTGTCCTCCTCCTCCTCAACCTGTCAGCCGTCTTCAACACTGTTGACCACTCCCTTCTACTTCAGATCCTGGAATCTCTTGGCATCATGGACCTTGCCCTCTTGGGTCTCCTCATACTTAACGGACCGGACCTTCAGCGTCACCCACTCACACACATCCCCCTCGCCCTACCCCCTATCTGACGGGGTCCCCCAGGGCTCGGTTCTTGGACCGTTACTGTTCTCAATCTACACCCTCGGCCCAGGGCAACTCATTGAGTCCCATGGCCTCCAGTACCACCTCTATGCCGACGACACCCAAACCTACCTGTCTGGTCCTGACATCGCCTCGCTCCTATCCAAAATTCCACACTGCCTGTCTGCCATCTCATCCTTCTCTGCTCGCTTCTTTAAGCTGAACATAGACAAAACCAAGTTCATGGTATTCCCCCCGAAGACTCTCCCCCTCACTACCTGACCTATCCATTGTCGTCAATGACTGCTCTCTCTCCCCAGTCCCCCACGCCAAGTGCCTCGGGGTTATCCCTGACTTCCCTCTCCTTCAAGCCCCACATCCAGGCCCTCGCCACCTCCTGCCGACTCCAGCTCAAAGAAATCTATAGGATCCGCACTTTCCTTGACCACGACACTGCTATAACCCTTATTCACGCTCTCATCATCTCCCGCCTCGACTACTGCAACCTCCTGCTCACCGGTCTCCCTAATACCTCCCTTGCACCTCTCCAATCTATCCTGAACTCCGCTGCCCGCCTAATCCATCTGTCTCCTCGCTACTCTCCTGTCTCCCCCCTCTGCCTAGCCCTTCACTGGCTCCCTACTTCCCAGAGATCCCGGTTCAAAACATTAACCATGACATACAAAGCCATCCACAATCTGTCCCCTCCATATATCTCTGACATGGTCTCCCGATACCTACCCTCACGCAACCTGCGATCCTCCCAAGAGCTCCTCCTCTACTCCCCCTTATCTCCTCCTCTTACAACCACATACAGGAATTCTCCCGTGCTTCACCCATACTCTGGAACTCACTGCCCCAACACATCAGACATTCTCCTACCCTGGGAACCTTCAAAAGAAGCCTGAAGACCCACCTGTTCCTCCAGGCCTACCACCTGCAATAAGACCCGATCCACCACACCGCCTCATGACTGGAATTTCCCCCTCCCACTGTATCCCCACCCGCTCCTCGTAGACTGTGAGCCCTCGCGGACAGGATTTCTCCCCTCTTGTATCTGTACAACCGAATTGTCCACATTTATTGTTATTGTTACTATGTTACTTGTCCTAGTCTGCCCCTTTTAGCATGTAAAGCGCCATGGAATATAATGTCGCTATATAAATAAATAATAATAATAATAATAATAAAAAAAATGCCCAGAATATAGGAAATGTTTTACACGTCCATTAGTTCTTTATCAACATGAGAGGAGTCACACAGGAGAGAAACTATATTCATGTTTATAATCTGGGAAAGATTTCACCCAGAAATCAGATCTTGGTAATAATCAGACAATTCATATAGAGGAGAATCCATATGTGTTATGAATGTGGGAAATGTTTTATCTGCAAATCAGATCTTTTTGAACAACTAAAATGTGTATGTAATTTATGAAATATGTCACCCCCTTTGGGCACCAAAGCTTACACATAATGTAGATGGGGTTCTTGTAACATCTTTATGTGCCCAGATGTGCCTCTCATACTTGAGAGAATAACTTTTCTTCTGCCCAGCGCTGGCCTCCTATTAGGTCCGGGAGGCTGCTATATGGTCCAGGTGGACTATGCCCTCGCCGCCCCCCTGGCTGCAAAACCCACCTTGCATTTTTTTAAATTGTTGCCCCCCCCATCTATGATCGGCGCTTGAGTTACAGCCGTACTGGTGCCTGCGCAGTGGAGCTGGTGTCTGTGCTCCAATTAAGATAGTGCTGATGTCACATGAGATTTGTGAAGTCTCTTCAGACATTGGCACTATGTTCAGTGGAGCACGGACACCCACTCCACTGCGCATATATAAAACCTTATAACAGTATGGGTAGAATCCTGATAATACACCAATATATAGTGCTAATACATCATGTAATTTTATTGGTCGTCCATGACAGTACCCCAAACGAGAGAGGGATCTGCCTTCCAAGGACAGGGAACCATCAGGCTTTAAAAGGTGTGGTTCCTCTTTCCATGTCAGTTGGCTGCCTGTCCTTGAATGGGGAGCCTCAGGAACAGCGATTCCAGAAGACTGGGCCCTGCGGGGGTCATACCTGAGCCAAGGCAGATGGAGGCTGGCAACAAGCTCATTCCCAGGAGGGAGGTCCGCGTGGGTGCGAGCATGGGGTAGGCCGAATTGGGCCCAATGGGCTTCAGGTCACGGCTTCCAGTCCAGAGGAGGCTTACATCCCTCTTGGGTCTCAGCAGCACCATATTGCGGTTGGCGTCCGCTGGGTATCCGAGTGCACTGGACTTCCGGGGGCAGGCCCGTTGATTGGCTGCCGCTGCACCTGTGTATGCGCACGTCAAGGGGCGGCCTGATGACGAGTGCTTCGGTCATGTCACGCACCCGGACTTCCAGGTTCAAGCCGGGAGGCAGGCTGCAGGGAGCAGTGGCTGCGTGACAAAAGGTGGGAGGTTTGAATGGAGCAGTGCCCCAGTGCTCCATTTCACCTCCTGCTAGCATCATTGCTCCAAACAACAGTGCTCCAGACATGCTTCTTGCAGCAACATGAGTGGGACAAAGGTTCCAACAGAGAGAGAGTCTCAGAAGAAGAAGTCACACCACATCAGCAGTCAATCTTCCCACGAGACCGCCAGAGGAGAATTGTCACAGGTCAAGGGTCCTCCCCCGGCTTTGGTACCTCTTCACATCTGATGGGTGAGAGAACTCCAAGAATGTCATTTTATTGAATGTCTCTCTGTTCTGTGTTTTCTATTGTCTTAGACTCAGCAGAAATCCGGGAAATCGGCAGCTAAGTCTAAACACTTGCAGTGTAGGATCTGCGAGTGTGCACTCCCGGTCGCCTGGGCAAAAATGTTATGCAGGGTTTGCATAGAAGAGACCATTACAGATAAATCACCAAGTTTTTCTTCCAATCTGCAATCCCTAATTAGGTCCCAGGTCTAGGATACCTTTAGGTCTTTTTCACAGGGACAGCAGCGGTCCTCTTCTAATGTGTCTCCTCTGTCCTTAGTTGACTCCGATAGATCAGAAGGGGAGTATGGGTCCTCAGGAACATCTTCGGCATCCTCTTCTGATGACGAGTTCAGCAAGCGTCATTGCGTCTCAATCGAGGAAGTGGGCAACCTAGTTAAGGCTATCTGATCCAACATGGGGGTTGAGGAGGAGAAGTCGCAGCTATCTAACATGGACTTGATGTTCAGGGGATTAGGACACAAAAAGCGTAGTTCCTTTCCTCTGGATGAACAAAGCCAGTCTCTGGTTACCAGAGAATGGAAAAGGCCAGATAGAAAGGGCGCCCCTATGTCCTTTCTGAAGCGCAAGTATCCCTTTGAGGAGGCTCCCTGTTCCTCTTGGGATATGGCACCCAAATTAGATGTGGCAGTAGTGAAAGCCTCTAAGAAATATTCTCTGCCATTCAAAGACATGGGCACTCTAAAGGACCCCCTAAACAAGAAAGCTGACCAGTTTCTCTAAAACACCTGGAGTCATCAGTGGGAGGACTGAAACCAGGCATTGCGGCCATCTGTGCGGCCAGATCTCTAATGGTCTGTCTAGACCAACTAGTTTCCCAACTGAAGAATAGGGTTTCTCGAGAAGAAATTATGGCCTCGGTTCCTCATATGCAAGGGGCTGCAGCATTTCTGTCAGACACAGATTCCACCATTCCACAACCTCCTCTAATGCAGCTAGGAGGGCGTTGTGGTTGAAGAACTGGGCAGGTGATTTACAGACAAAAAATAAATTGAGCCTCCTTCCTTGTGAGGGGGAATATCTATTCGGAGCTGCCCTCGATGACATTCTGGAAAAGGCAGGGGATAAGAAGAAAAAATTTCCAGATCTGTCCTTTTCTTCCTTTAAGAGGCCCTTTCGGAGTAGACGATACTCAAGGAAATATTCCCTGAAAAGAGGCCAGTCCAGTTGGTCTGACCGGAGGAAGGGTAGAAAGGGGGTCATGTTCAATGGGGTCCTCCCATGACTCCAAGAAGTCCTTCAAGTGACGCTTTTCCCCAGGTGGGAGGTCGACTCTCTCACTTCTTCCCGGCCTGGGTTCGAACTTCAAGTACTTGGATTTTGTACGTCTTAAAAACATCTTCCTCCATGCAGTTTTCTCATCACTTCTCCCAGAGCATCTCAGGACGAACGGTGGGCACCGGAAAGTGAGATAGAGTCTCCTGGAAAAAGCAGTCCTGGTTCGGGTTACGGCTCAGGAAGAGTAAAAAAAAAAACCCAGACGGGTCTTTCAGGACTACTGTGAACTTGAAAAGTCTGAACAATTAACTGGACGTTCCAAATTTCAAAATGGAGTCAATTGGGTCTGCAATCAAAATGCTCTTTCCAGGTTGCCACATGGCAGTCCTGGATTTAAGACGCACACTATCATGTTCCTATATGTGTCCAGTCCCAGCAGTACCTCCAGGTGGCAGTTCAGAAGAACTCACAGGTCAGACATTTCCAGTATCAATACCTTCCATTCAGGATTGCGATTGCTCCTTGAGTTTTCAACAAGGTGATATCAGAAGTACCGAGTCATCTCAGGGAGCAGAAAATCCTCATTGTACCATACCTGGACGACTTCTTGATAATTGTGAATTCGGCTCAGTATTGTGCAGACGAGGTCCATCAGGTCCTCAAAAAGTTGAAAATCTGGTCCTGTAAGCACAGTGTTGTGTGTAGTTTGCAGTGTAATCCCGGGTGACAGCGGAGGGTGAGACTCTGCTCCTGTTACATTGTGGCCCTTGTTGTTCTGTGTTATTTCCTGGGACTGTTGGATCCAGTAAAGTCTTCCCATTGTGCGGTTCCTCCCTGTGTTGTCTGAGTCGTGTTCTGCCCACGGTTTAGGAGTTCGGCCGTTCAGTGGGATGAGCCCTGGTCCATGCGCTCTGTCTAAAGGCTTCCGGGCCAGCGGACGAGACACCCCTGCCCCCCGTGTCTCCACACACCCTTCAGGCCAGTGCTCCTCCTGAGGACAAAGCTTAGGGTCTCTGGTAGGATAAAGGCGCTGTGCTATGGCTGCTCTTATGAGACTCAGCTTTATTGGCTTCAGTTTAGTTCCTCTGCCGAATCCCAAACATATATTGAGGAACATTGAATACAGGATCCTGAGCCCTCCCCTCCCCCACCCTATCCCACCCCCTCCCCCGTCATGTCTTCTATACTGTCTTTCTCTCTCATTCATTTCTTCTTTCTGGTGGTTGGAGCCGCTGTGCAGAGAAACGGTGAAGGGGACGCAGCGGTGATCAGAGCCGCGACTCTCCGGATCAGTGGAGGATCCAGAGCTCAGTTCCCCGCTGATCACTGAAGGTACCGTCACACAGGGACATATCGCCGGCGATGTTGCCGGGGATCGCGGGAGCGCGCATCCCTGACAACATCGCCGGTGAGATGTCACACTGAGCAACTTACCGGCGATGTCGCCGGCTAGTTGCCGCGGCTATCGCTCGCTGGGTTGCCCAGCAACCCAGCAAGCGATCACTCGCAATGTTGTACATAGGCAGAATCGCCCGCAACATTGCAGGTGGCCGCGTTACACAGGGCGATCAGGCAGGATCGCCTGAGCAACATCGCCAGATTTCCCAACATTGTTGGGAAACCTGGCGATGTGACTCAGGCGATTCATCCCCTGATTATCGCCCTGTCACACGCGGCAATTCGCCGGCGATGTCGCCGCAACCTGGCTACGCCCCTCGGTTGCCGGCAACATCGCCGGCGATATGTCCCTGTGTGACGGTACCTTAAGAGACACCATGTCCTAGCGATATCCCATCCCCTTATTATCCCCAGTAATTGTATTATTATATAGTGATATCCCATCCCCTTATTATCCCAGTAATTGTATTATTATATAGTGATATCCCATCCCCTTATTATCCCCAGTAATTGTATTATTATATAGTGATATCCCATCCCCTTATTATCCCAGTAATTGTATTATTATATAGTGATATCCCATCCCCTTATTATCCCCAGTAATTGTATTATTATATAGTGATATCCCATCCCCTTATTATCCCCAGTAATTGTATTATTATATAGTGATATCCCATCCCCTTATTATCCCCAGTAATTGTATTATTATATAGTGATATCCCATCCCCTTATTATCCCAGTAATTGTATTATTATATAGTGATATCCCATCCCCTTATTATCCCCAGTAATTGTATTATTATATAGTGATATCCCATCCCCTTATTATCCCAGTAATTGTATTATTATATAGTGATATCCCATCCCCTTATTATCCCAGTAATTGTATTATTATATAGTGATATCCCATCCCCTTATTATCCCAGTAATTGTATTATTATATAGTGATATCCCATCTCCTTATTATCCCCAGTAATTGTATTATTATATAGTGATATCTCATCCCCTTATTATCCCAGTAATTGTATTATTATATAGTGATATCCCATCCCCTTATTATCCCAGTAATTGTATTATTATATAGTGATATCCCATCCCCTTATTATCCCAGTAATTGTATTATTATATAGTGATATCCCATCCCCTTATTATCCCCAGTAATTGTATTATTATATAGTGATATCCCATCCCCTTATTATCCCCAGTAATTGTATTATTATATAGTGATATCCCATCCCCTTATTATCCCAGTAATTGTATTATTATATAGTGATATCCCATCCCCTTATTATCCCAGTAATTGTATTATTATATAGTGATATCCCATCCCCTTATTATCCCAGTAATTGTATTATTATATAGTGATATCCCATCCCCTTATTATCCCAGTAATTGTATTATTATATAGTGATATCCCATCCCCTTATTATCCCCAGTAATTGTATTATTATATAGTGATATCCCATCCCCTTATTATCCCAGTAATTGTATTATTATATAGGATCTTTAGGATCTTACATGGGATCACCTTCTTGTGATTCAGGTCTCTACAATATCGGCTCCTCTCGGCTGATATCTTCTATATAAGAGAATTCTCCTGATTCACCTGTGAAGGATGGATAGATCCAGAGATGGAGAGATGGTGGAGAGTATACTGAATATCACCCTAGAGATCCTCTTCCGGATTACTGGAGAGGTGATGTGACCTCATCACAATCTCTGACATCATTCTCCTCTATTGTAATAACATGTCTGTAGTGATATCTATTACTGTGTCTCCATACTCAGGATTACACAGTGGTGAAGAAGACCCCTACTGATCGCTGTCAGGACCCAGTATCTGATGGAGCCCAATCCCGGGGTCTCCACCGCACCCGCGGATACATGAGGACATCAATGAGCAGAAGATCCTAGAACTCACCTACAAGATGATTGAGCTGCTGACTGGAGAGGTGACAGTGCTGGGAATGCTGGGACATTATACAGTAACGCTATGAAGGGATCGGGGGATGACAATGGTATCATTGTATGTGTCAGGTTCCTATAAGGTGTCAGGATGTCGCCGTCTATTTCTCCATGGAGGAGTGGGAGTATCTAGAAGGACACAAGGTTCGGTACAAGGACGTCATGATGGAGGATCACCAGCCCCGCACATCACCACGTAATAGACACCACTGAATACACACATCTGTTATGGGGGGGAGGGGGGGCTGCTATAGGAAAATCTTGTAAAGTTGACAAGACACTGAAAAATTAGAAAAATGAGTGAGATTCCCCTTCCTGAGCCCCCACTGCTCGCTCCATGGTCATTTGATTCTGGCCATCAAACACTAGAACAGCAGCGGTGATGTGTTTGTTGGTCACGGCTGCGGCCGATGATGAGACGTCTCTGCTTCCTCCATTGTAGCACACAGCACCGGCGCTTGTGTCCTGGATGCAGAGTGTCTGATCACAGGGTCCTCCATATTAATGACGGGAGCGGTGTGTGATCAGAGGATACGGCTGTCGTAAGAAGGAGCCAAAACAGCAGAACGTCTGATAAATCTTATTACTACAATTGTTACAATCATTGCATTTCTTAAGGAGTTTCCCAAAGTGGCCAAATACTAAATCACTTCTATATAAAGAATGGATTAATTCCCTTATGTGTTTCCTGCAGTAAGAACCAGTAAGAGGACGACACCAGAGAGACATCCCGGACCTCAGGACTGCTCACCGGATCATCAGGTCGGTGGATTTATATGGAAGATGTGCAGCTATTTGCTGTAATGTGATTTTTGCTTGTCCTGCTGATTAAAGGGATATTCCCAAAACATCAAGATCTTCTGACCACTGGGATCTCCATCGATCCTAAGATTGGGGCTCTGTATCCCCAAGAATGTGGCTCTGCAGCCCAGTCTACAAAGAGCAAATGTGCACATGCTCAACCTCCGCTTTATTCATTGTCAATGTGACTGTGAGGTGCAGCGCTCGGCTATTTACATCAGTCCCATAGACAATGAATGGAGCAGAAGCCGAGCATGAGCACCTTCCCTTTTCTCAGTATTGAGCTGCAGAGCTGCATTCTCAGGATCTCTGGATCAGCTGGGGGTCCCAGCAGTCGCCCCCACCAATCTACAATGGATAGGGGATAACTTGCTTTTGGGGGGAAATAACCCTTTAATGATCTTTTCTGCTCATCTCTTCATCCCATGTGACTTGTCCAAGTATCTGGTCACATTTATCCTATTTGTTTCACAGCTTGTGAATGGGGATGAAGTTGTGAACCATTGTAACACTCCAGACATAATGGTAAAAGAAGAGAAATATGTGAGCGGTGATGAGCAGAGGAACGAGGAGATTCCTACAGATAACGGCTCGGGTGAGGAGGAAATACTGATTATGTTTTTGACTTTTTTATAGGATGCAACAGTTTTACTGTATATACTCGTGTATAAGCCGACTTTTTCAGCCCAAAAATTGGGTTGAAAAGTCCCCCCCTCGGCTTATACACGAGTCATATACTTTTTTGTGAAGTGGGGGCTGTGTTCGGAAGCAGAAGGAGGCTGGAGGAGGTGGGGGAAGGTTGTAATATGAGCGGCTCATGACGTGGAGCCGCTCATAACTTATTCATGATATGCCCTGCATCCCCCGCCCATCCGCGGGGAGAGCAGTGCATATCGCATTACAGGCTCCCCATCACAGTATGGTGCCCCCCACCACAGTAAGGCCTCCCCATGCTGCCACTTCTCACTGTACAATAAATAGTGTTATTAGCTCTCACCCTCGCTCCGGGCTCAGTGCATCCTCCCTCCTCCCTTCTCCCTGCGTGTCATGTGACTGGCCGGTGACGTCATCGCCGTGAGCCCCGGTCACAGGACAAGCAGGAAGGAGGCAAGATGCACTGAGCCCGGAGCGAGGGTGAGAGCTAATAACACTATTTATTGTACAGTGAGCAGCGGCAGCGTAGGAAGGCCTTACTGTGAGGGGGGGCGCCATATTGTGAGGGGGGGTGCCATACTGTGAGGGGGAGCCTGTATACCAGGGATGGGGTCCTGTATACCCTGTGCTGGGAGCTGTATACCCTGTGCTGGGAGCTGTATACCCTGTGCTGGGAGCTGTATACCCTGTGCTGGGAGCTGTATACCCTGTGCTGAGGGCTGAATACCCTGTGCTGGGAGCTGTATACCCTGTGCTGGGAGCTGTATACCCTGTGCTGGGAGCTGTATACCCTGTGCTGGGAGCTTTTTACCCTGTGCTGGGAGCTGTATACCCTGTGCTGATGGCTGTATACACTGTGCTGAGGGCTGTATACACTGTGCTGGAGTCCACCCTCGGCTTATAGGCGAGTCAATAGGTTTTCCCAGTTTTTGGGGGCAAAAGTAGGGGGGTCGGCTTATACACGGGTTGGCTTATACACGAGTATATACGGGTAAATTGAATTTGGTAAAGTGGATCTCTTACCAGATTTCACTTTCACCAGATAAACAGCATAACTTATTAAATAGATCTCTTAGATCAGTAGAGGGGGGTGTACTTTATTTTTAAATATCAATAATCAGAATGACTGTAAAATTCTGATATTACATTGAGCATTTTGAGCTCCAGCTGGACTCATGATCTGCTCATGTGAAATCCATTGTGATCTGGAATCTCACAAAGATGAAGTCTTCCAGACGGGGATCAGTGTAAAAGCCTTTGTTGTTTTCTGGCACAGAATAAAGTCTTGTACATTGATCCACGTCTGGTGGACTTCATCTCTGGGCAGCGCGACCTAAATCCATCCATTCCCTCCTATTGCACACGTGTCTCCTCGGGGGTTCACTGCGGCCTAAGGCTCTATATGTGGTTGTGTCTCACACAACCTTACAAGGTGAGCATATACTGTTTAAATCTGTTCATTTAAAACCAGTTAAACCCCTATGCTGCGCTGTTTTACCACTAGTTTCTCATCCTTGGATAGAATTTCACAGTAAGTTCACCAGCCTCATCAGGTCTCAGGTGAGCTCTAGGCTGCACAATAAAAGGCCGCTCTACAATGTGCAGTTTTATCACACAGCACAATGCACAGATGTCGCCCATGAAGTGAATGATCATTTCTCTACCATAAGTCGTCTCCAAAGACGTTTCAGAGAATTTGGCAGCACATCCAACAGGCGGCAAACCTCAGACCACATGTAACCACAGCAGCCCAGGACCTCCACATCCAGCAGCTTCACCTCCAGGATCGTCTGAGATCGGCCACCTGACAGCAGATGTGATGATTGTTTTTCATAACCAATGAATTTCTGCACAAACTGTCATAAACCATCCCAGGGAAGCTCATCTGCAGCTCGTCATCCTCATCGGCATCTCCAGGTGACTCCAGATCTTCATCCTCATCGGCATCTCCAGGTGACTCCAGATCTTCATCCTCATCGGCGTCTCCAGGTGACTCCAGATCTTCATCCTCATCGGGGTCTCCACCTGACTGCAGTTTATTGACTTAATTGGGTAAATGCTCACATTCGATGGTGTCTGATACATTGGAGAGGTTTTCTCTTCACAGATTAATCTTGGTTTTCACACTACAGGGCGGATGGCAGACTGTGTGTATGACAATGAAGATAAGCATATCGCTGATGTCAGCATTGTGATTCGAATGGTCCATGATGGAGCTGTGATTGTGGTATGGGCAGGTGAATGTTATGGACAACAAACACAACTGCATTTTATTGATAACATTGTGAATGCACAGAGACATTGTGATGAGATCTTGAGGCCATTGTAGATCCATTCATCCACGACCATCCCCTCATGTTGCAGCATGATAATGCACGGCCCCAGGTTACAAGGATCTGTACACAATTCCCGGAAGCTGAAAACATCCCAGTTCTTGCATGGCCGCATACTCCCCGGACATGTCACCCATGGAGCATGTTTGGGATGCTCTGGATCGGCGTATACGACAGCGTGTTCCAGTTCCTGCCAATATCCAGTAACATCACACAGCCATTGAAGAGGAGCGGACCAACATCCCACAGACCACAATCATCAACCTGATCACCTCTATGTGAAGGAGATGTGCTGCACTGTGTGGGGTAAATGGGGGTCACTCCAGATAATGACTGGTTTTCTGATCCTCCCACCTGGCCCCCCCAATACTGTAAAACTGCAGCTTTTATTGTGGCCAGTGTAAGGCGCACCTGTGCAATAATCATGTGTGTAATCAGCATCTTGATATGTCGCACCTGTGAGGAGGATGGATTATCTCCACAAAGGAGAAGAAGTGCTCACTCAGGGCAGCTTCACACTGTAGTGTTCATCCCTGACAACTCCAGACTGGATCAGCACACAGAACTGGAGGGCTAATTTGCCCTCCGGTCCGGTGTGCAGCCGCACGCGGCTGCCGCCGCTGATAGGTCAGGACCCATACCTTTTTACATATTTCTGGTGACATAACTATATAAGGCTTTTGTGGTGCCCACTGGGGCGGGGTACTGGATACCGGACCGGGGAATCACAGTGGTCTTGGTCCAGACCGTGTCCCGGGCCCACAAGTATTTGGGTTTATTTACAGGGGAGAAAGTCGTGGCGCCACCCGTGGTATGTGGTGAGGGTGACCAACGCTGCTGCAGAACCTCCGGGGATGATGTTTGGCAGCCGGTGATGTAACGGCTCTCCACGGGCAGAGCCTGGTTCCCCGGGGCAGTAGTGATGATAGTCTATGAATGAAGCAGGGCAGGGGTAGTGGTAGAGATGATAACAGTTTGTGAGGGAGAGTAAGGCTCGAGCACAAGGATAACACAGACTCACGGTTTTGTAGTTTTCCAAGTCTTTACTGTAGATGGTATTCAGTAAGTTTTGTCCACGGAGTCTGTACCGGGCCGGGTTGCTCCCACCCTGACCGGGTCCTTGGCTTCCTACTCCTGCGCTGTGTGTGTGGCCCTGCTGCTTTAGGTAGGCTGCCGGCCCTGTCTCCCCTCACGGGTACCAAACTTGCTAGGCAACTTGAGTCTAATCTTTGTGTTTCTAACCCCGCCGTGTTGCTTCACTGTGGTACAGTGAAGATATATAATCTTCCCTAATCTGGTGTTTTCTGTGCTGCTTGTGTCAGGCACAATTGCGGATCCAGTATCCGGTCTTTGTGCTTCACCGGGGTGAGTTTAGGGTAACTTCGTGGCCCGTGTGTGTTTTTTTGCTTCTCCTACTCCTTTCCTCAGACCCTGGCCGGCCTGAAAGTGGACAGTGGACAGTGGGATGGGCCTCAGGCAGCCCTTTTACACCCAGGTCCTTTCCCTCAGTCCTCTCAGGAATTGAACTAACTACTCACTGACTAACTGTCACTGCCACTCTGACGTAAACAACATTAGCTCCCCCCACCACTCTGCTCTTCCTCTCCACACCAGAATATATAGGGAAGCAGCTTTAGCTCCCCCTTCTGGCCTGGAGGCGCTAGTGTAGTGTTGTGTGGGGAATTAACCCTTGATGATGTTACTGTGGCACATTAAACCCTGGGGTGCCACATTCCCCCTTAGTAAAGAACAGTACTCCGGGACTGTAGAAAATTAAACAAACAACATATCTATACAATTAATATTTACAGAGTCTTAAAAATTAAAGTTACAAAAACCACTGACGCTCAAAAAGAGTCCAAAAAGTTCAAAATAGCAGTCCTTCCAGGGGTTTTAGTCTATTGCTCCGGGGCTGATGAATATATACACAAATGTCTATACCACAACCAGGCCTGTGGTAGTTATTGTCCGTAAATAAATAAATATGAAGAAAAGTTCAAGAGTATGTAAGTAGTTCATACAGGATAGTCTCTGTAGGTAATGGGCTTTTTAACGTTCCAAACAAATATAAACACGTACGGGTGTCTCTGGTTTAAGTGCAGCAGGCTCCCAAGCCCTCGGGTCACTGCATAAGAGGCCAAGTTCTTACGCTCCGTGGCTGCAACCTAACACCATGCTACTCAACCCTTTCTGTACATTTACACCTTTTCGGGTTCTATTAAACTGTATAACAACATATTTACATTTGACATTTGATTCCACACTTTAATCTCTGTACCTAGCCGGTAACTGACCGTGGGTACTACGCTCTGATCTGAGTAAAACTGGTATACTGGATGTTCGTAGCATATTGGTCCGGGTGGACTTGTACCTGCTTGGAGTATCTGCTACTACTGAAGATGGAGATCTGACAGTAGGACTGGCAAGCTCACTGGGACCAGGAATCGGTTCTTCCTTTTCAGGCTCGACTTCCAGTTCTTCAGGTCTTGAGACTTCTGGTTGTACGGGTTCTGGTGTTGATTCAACCATTGGAGGGAAAGCAATCATGGGGACTATAACTGTTCCGTAGTAATTTGGCCATGTTTTGGGGAAATCTCCTAAGACAGTATGGAATACTTCATCTTCTTCTTTGACAGGTTGGACCTGTATGGGTATGATTACTTCTGGTGTCTTCAGGGTTTCAGGACATGGTTTTAGATGGTCTCTTGACACAACTGCTGACGTTCTTCCTTTGTCCTTACTTATTAGACACATTTTGGCATTGTCTAAATTTGATGGTAAGACTGTATATGAGGTGGTTTCCCACTGATTATCCAATTTGTTGGTGCGTCTCTCTCTCTTGAGAACTTGCTTACCAGGTTGTAATGGAACTGCTTGAGCACGTTGGTTAAAGGTTCTCTCTTGTCTTGCTCTAGCTTGCAGAAGATTTTTCTCTACGCACTCTTGTACTTGGCGATACCCTACGTCAACAGCAGTATCCCAATTGGATTCTTCAACTTCTGCATCAGGTTTTAGAATTCCTATATCTAAATCAATTGGCAGCTTACCGGGTCTTGCACGCATAAGGTAGGCTGGGATGCAGTTTGTAGAACTCACCGGGACATGGTTATACAAGTCTACCAAGTCAGGTCATTTCTCTGGCCATTGATTTCTCTCTGACTTTGATAATGTTTTCAACAGGTCGATCACAATATGGTTCATTTTTTCACATAAGCCATTGGTTTGGGGATGATAGGCTGTCGTGCGGATCTTCTTACAGCCTTACATGTTGCAGAACTATTGGAAAATATCTGATTCAAAGGCTGGATCTTGAACTGCAAGGACTTGTTCCGAGTAGCCATGAGGTCTACAGAAATGCGTCTGAAATGCTTTTGCAGCCGTCTTCGCTGTCAGGTCCTTGACGGGTACCACCACTAAGAAGCGTGAGTAATGGTCCACGATGGTTAAGGCATAGACATAGCCTGACCAGCTTGGTGATAACTTGACGTGGTCTAACGCGACTAACTCAAGTGGTTGCTTGGTTACTATGGACTGGAGTGGGGCTCTCTGTTAATCCTTTCTTCTGAGGTTGCACGAGCCACATTTTCTACTCCAATCTTCAATTGATTTCCTCATGCCAACCCAGTAGAATCTCTCTCTCAGGGGCACTTCCAACTTCTTCCATCCGAAATGACCTGCACCGTCGTGGTAGGCTTCTAAGATCATTCTGATGTCTCGTTCGGGTACGATTATCTGCCAGACTAGTTCATGTGTTTTAGGATTGGTATGCCTTCTGCAGAGCTTCCCTTGATATAGGAACAACTTGCTTCTCTCCTTCCAGAATTATTGGGTCTCAGCTAGAGCATTCTGGTTAGGGTACACACCTTGTTATGTAAGCAGTTCTTTCACTAGCTTCACAGCTGGATCACTATCTTGGGTGTCAGCCCATCCATGGTGTGCTAACGGGTTGAGATTCACCTCCTGTTGTCTTTGGTAGATGCCAAGTTGATAATTTTCTACCTTTGAACAATGAAAGGCTGGTAGCTCAATTTCTTCCAGCTCCTCCGGTTCCTCTTCCACGTCTTTCAGGTGTGGCATCCGGGATAAGGCATCTGCATTCCCGTTCTTGCGGCCTGCCCTATATTTGATGGCAAAATTGTATTTAGACAGCCGGGCTATCCATCGCTCCTCTAAAGCACCTAATTTTGCTGAGTCCAAGTGGGTCAATGGGTTGTTATCAGTGTAGATGGTGAATTCTGCAGCTGCCAGGTAATGTTTGAAACGCTCAGTTACAGCCTAAGCTACTGCCAGTAGTTCTAACTTGAAGGAACTGTAATTCTCAGGGTTTCTTTCCGTAGGCCGGAGTTTCCTGCTTGCAAAGGCAATAACTCTCTCTTTGCCTCCTTGCTTCTGTGACAGTACTGCTCCCAGTCCCACGTTGCTGGCATCCGTGTAAAGAATGAACGGTTGATGGTAATCTGGATATGCCAGGATCTCTTCTGTCAGCGCACACTTTAGCTTTTTGATGGACCCTTTCTTCTCATCACTCCACAGAAAGGGGGATTACGGGTTGAAGACCTTTTCGACTGTCCTACCAGGATGTCTTGTAGAGGAGCTGCTAACTTCGTGAACCCTCTGATAACTCTTCTATAATAGCCTACCAGGCCCAAGAATTTCCTCACTTCTTTCACGTTTGTAGGTCTTGGCCAATCCCTTATCACTGTGACTTTATCAGGATCCGGTGCTACTCCCTCTGAACTCACGACATGTCCTAGATACCGCACCTTTGGCTTGAGAAGGTGGCACTTGGATGGGTTGATCTTCATACCGTATCCGGACAAGGCTTCAAACACTTCTGCCAGGTCTTGTAGATGTTGCTCATATGTCTTGGAGTAAACTATGACGTCATATAAGATTTCCTTTGACGAAGTGCCTCTATGTCCACACTGCTGCTCCAGAAAAGAAAGAACCAGGACACGAATATGTCTGGATCAACTTGTGTTTTTAATATCCGACACGTTTCAGAGCTACAAATCGAGCTCCTTCCTCAGGGAACATCACTGATGTGATCAGTGATGTTCCCTGAGGAAGGAGCTCAGTTTGTGGTTCCGAAACGCGTCGGATAGTAAAAGCACAACTTGATCCAGACATATTCGTGTCCTGGTTCTTTCTTTTCTGGAGTAGCAGCGTGGACATAGAGGCACTTCGTCCAAGGAAATCTGCGTTGATACCACAGTGATCTGTGGGAGTGCAGTCCCTGCAGCAACTGCATTTGATCGCCATTTAACCAGTTGTGGGTGTCACAACTGGACAAGGTGAGCAATTCCACATCTTATGCTGACAATAATCAATTAAGATAAGACCCTATATGCACATTCTTACTTTTACAGATTTATGACGTCATCTAGGTACAGGAGGACAGTTTCAAAGTTCTTATGTACTAGGCAGCTCTCCATCAGGCGTTGGAAGGTACCGGGTGCGTTGCAGAGTCCAAACAGCATACAATTCAACTCACAGACGCCCATCGGCGTAGTAAACGCTGTCTTCTCCTTGTCAGCCTCGGCCACAGAAACCTGCCAGTACCCACTAGTCAGATCAAGGGTGGAAAAGTAGTTAGCAGATTTTAATGACTCCTCAATCCTAGGTAACGGGTATGCATCCTTGTGTGTAATGCGGTTGATCTACTGGTAATCTACCCACATTCTCATGGTCCCGTCCTTCTTTTTAACTAAAACTAGAAGTGCTGCCCAGGGGCTACAACTGTCTCTTATTACCCCCGCAGTTTTCATCTCTTTGAGCATGTCTTTGGTGGTTTGGTAGTGAGCTGGTGGTAATGGTCTATACCTCTCTTTTATAGGCTGATGGTTACCTGTGGGTATAGTGTGCTCTACCCCTTTAATCTGCCCAAAGTCTAACGGGTGTTTGCTGAATATCTGCTCATATTCTTTTACTACCCGGTATACTCCATGCTTTTGATGGGGAGGTGTAGAACTGGTACCCACATGTAGTTTTTGGCATTAATCCTCCAGCTTTTCCCTTGAACCATTGTCATCTGCCTGACTTGACGGGTTCAAGGGCTTGACGGCTGTGATGTTGTTGTTATCAACCATAAACAATTTAGCCATGGTAGCATACTTTGGTAATGTGACCTCATCTTCCCCGCAATTTAGAAGGCGTAATGGCACTCTTCCCCGGTGTACCTCAACTACTCCTCTAGCAGTGAGTATAGTGGGCCTACTATCTGAGTACACGGGTTCTACCAGGGCTTGATAGTCTTGCCCTTTAATGCCTATTGTGGCTCTACACCAGACCAACATTTCAGTTTTGGGAGGTATTACAATGGGTATCGGATCACTTACTCGTACACTGCTGATTTCACCTCCTGATATTTCTACTTGTTATTTCAACATCAGGGCTGTTATTTCTTTTTTGCAGAAGTCTCTGTTGTCCGGTTCTGTAAGAAAAAAGGGAGAAGGGGCGCATGTGTAGGATCCCTATAGCTGAGTTAATATGGCGTTATTACAGGTGGCCACTCACCTGTTTGGGTTGTGCATGACCTGCACAACCCGGTGTAATAGCCTCTGATATATGGGGGACCCCGGCAATGTACACGCTCCGCTCCTTCGTCCTCGCTGGTCCCCAGCTGTCTGTATAGGACCTTTACGGTCACGTGGCACTGGTCCCGGGTGTGCATCACTGCTTGTTATCTAGGGAACGCCAGGTCCTTCACCGCTGTGCCCTAGCTGTGCTGCTCCAGCTGCTGATCCCTCAGGGGGAATGGATACTTGCAGAAAAATGAAATGGCGGTCTTGTAGAAGCGCTACTACAGCTCAGGCACCAGGATGGTAATGTTTATAAATCGCAACCTTTATTTTCCCCTCACAGCGCCACAACATGTTTCAACTGCTCAAGGCAGTCTTCCTCAGGTAGACACTAAGACAGTGTAATAAACATTACCATCCTGGTGCCTGAGCTTTAGTAGCGCTTCTACATGACCGCCATTTCATTTTTCTGCAAATGTTGTCCGGTTCTGGCAGTCTCGGCGATCTGCTGTAAGACAGTAATTACCTTGGAAAAACACTTTTCAATTACCGTATATACTCGCGTATAAGCCGAGTTTTTCAGCCCAAAATTTGGGCTGAAAAGTCCCCCCTCGGCTTATAAGCGAGTATATAAATTTTACAGCCGCAGCCCAGGAGGTATACATGCCCCCCCATCAAGCTCCAGGGCCCCCCCCTTGCGCGGCAGCCTGTAAAGTAAAATCATACTTACCAGTGTCCTGTCGCGCCGTCCGCGGCTTGCCGACACACGATCCCCGGCTTCATTCCGCGTCTTCCGCATTCCTGCAGTCGCGGGCAATGACGTCATTGCCCGCGACCACAGGAAGCCGGAAGTCGCGGATTGAAGCCCGGGATCGTGTGTCGGCAAGCCGCGGGACTGCGCGACAGGACACTGGTAAGTATGATTTTACTTTACAGGCTGCCGCGCAAGGGGGGGGGCCCTGGAGCTTGATGGGGGGGCCTGTATACCTCCGGGGCTGCGGCTGTATACAGCCCTGGGGCTGCTGCTGTATACAGCCCTGGGGCTGCTGCTGTATACAGCTTTGGGGCTGCTGCTGTATACAGCCCTGGGGCTGCTGCTGCTGTATACACCACTGGGGCTGCTGTATACTACCTAAGGGCTGCTGTATATACCTCTGGGGCTGCTGTATACACCACTAGGGCTGCTGTATATACCTCTGGGGCTGCATATACCTCTGGGGCTGTATATACCTCTGGGGCTGCATATACCTCTGGGGCTGCATATGGGGCTGCATATACCTCTGGGGCTGCATATACCTCTGGAGCTGCATATGGGGCTGCATATACCTCTGGGGCTGCATATACCTCTGGGGCTGTATATACCTCTGGGGCTGCTGTATACTACCACTGGGGCTGCTGCTGTATACTACCACTGGGGAGGCTGCTGTATACCTCACTGCTGGGGGTTGTATACCTGTGCTGGAGTCCACCCTAGTCTTATACGCGAGTCAATAAGTTTTCCCAGTTTTTGGGGGCAAAAGTAGGGGGGTCGGCTTATACATGGGTCGGCTTATACACGAGTATATACGGTATATTCATTCCTAGCAGCATCACTGGTTCAAGTTCTCGCCGGTCAAGATCTACAATTATAATACCCTGGTTCTGCAGTTCTACCTTCCCAATCTGAATGGTCATTTCTCTGAACCCAACTTTTGGTATTAGTTCACCATTACTAGCCCATAAGTTCACTACAATGTCAGTTGGACCACTACTAATGTCTGAATCAACCCAGTACCTTTTGTATAGAACATGTGGAATTGATGTTATCTGGGACCCGGTATCCAACAAGGCACTAAAGGGAATGCCATCCAACACGATAGGGATGACCGGGCATCCTCCCACAAACTTGTCATTCCAGGCTGAAGGACCTTGAGAATTTACTCCTGAGAAGCGGCCCGCCTGCCCAGGGAATCCTCGTTTAAAGCACATTCCAGGGCAAAGTGGCCTGGCTCCGTGCAACGGCAGCAAATGGGCTGTCCATCCGGCTGATATCGGTCGCTGGGTTGTCCTCTTGTTGCTTGGTACCTCCTGGGCCTCATCCACAGAACATCCTTCTTGCTGGTCCCCAACTCGGTCTTGGGTGCAGGCTTGGATCCACGCAGCTCCTTGATGACTTTGGCCATGACAATAACAGTATCTGCCAGGACATCTAGCTTTTGGTTGAGGGCCTCATTAGAGATAGGCTCTCTGTGTTCAGAAGCAGTCTCTGACATGGCAGATGTTGCTGATACTCTTGGCTGCTGGGGTGCTGCTGTGGGGCCTTAGGTGAAGTTCAGATCCCGGGGCTCCTCTACCTGCTGCAGACGGATGGCTCTATCTTTTAACTCAGCAAAAGTAATTTCAGGATTCTGAATAATCATCATACTCAACTGTCCTCTGTGAGAAGGGGAATGGAGGCCCTCTATGAACTGGTCGATTAGCATTTTGTCAGCTCCTGGGGCTAAGGCAGGTTCTGCTAATTTAAGTGCTTTGAGCGCTTCCTACAAGTTTAAGGCATAGTCTCTGGCGCTCTCCTTGGGCTTTTGCTGACATCCAAAGAACCTTATTTTAGCCCGGGTGTCAGCACTGGATTCAAATGCTGCTTTTAATCCAGCTACAAGATGCTCTAGTCTACAGTGTCCTTGTTGGTGTCCGGCCAGGACGCTACTTCCCGCCGTGCATTGCCAGTTAATTGTCCAATAATCATTCCAACACGCTGTGCTTCAGTTAGGGGGTACATAACATAGTATGCTTGTATCTTAGTAATAAAGTCATGAAGGGTGTTAGGCTCACCGGAGTACTTGGGCAGCCACATTGTTCCCGGAGTATACGGCATCAGGAGCGGCATGTTGGGTGCTGCTCTTTGCGCCGCAGCACCGCCGGGTGCTCCTCGGTCATCCGGTGCTGGAGCTCCGCCGGGTGCTCCGCCGCTGCTCGGCGCCGCTGGATCTCCTTGGTGCGACATCCTGTGCCCCCTTAGCTAAGGTCGACCTTCCTGTCTTCCGCTTCCGTCCAGTTGTCGTCAGAGCGCTTTGCAGAGTGCCGCCCACAATAACACGCCCCCTTTTTTTCCTGCGCGTCGCATGCTGTGTAATGGCGGCAATTAAAAAATACAGTCCTTGTGGCGCAGTTTAAATTCTGAGTGCCGCGTGCTCTGTAATGGCGGCAGTTTTAAAACAGTTCCTCACACAAATCACGGCACACAATGCCCGGTTTACCGGGCATGGTAGATCCTGTTCATAACGCCAAGTAGTGGAGCCCACTGGGACGGGGTACTCGGTACCAGACCGGGGTATCTTGGGGAATCACGGTGGTCTTGGTCCAGACCGTGTCCCGGGCCCACAAGTATTTGGGTTTATTTACTGGGGAGAAAGTCGTGACGCCACCCATGGTATGTGGTCAGCGTGACCACCGCTGCTGCAGAACCTCCGGGGATGATGTTTGGCAGCCGGTGATGTAACGGCTCTCCACGGGCAGAGCCTGGTTCCCGGGGCAGTAGTGATGATAGTCTATGGATGATGCAGGGCAGGGGTAGTGGTAGAGATGATAGCAGTTTGTGGGGGAGAGTAGGGCTCGAGCACAAGGATCACACAGACTCACGGTTTTGTAGTTTTCCAAGTCTTTACTGTAGATGGTATTCAGTAAGTTTTGTCCACGGAGTCTGTACCAGGGCCGGGTTGCTCCCATCCTGACTGGGTCCTTGGCTTCCTACTCCTGCGCTGTGTGTGTGGCCCTGCTGCCGCTTTAGCTAGGCTGCCAGCCCTGTCTCCCCTCATGAGTACCAAACTTGCTAGGCAACTTGAGTCTTATCTTTGTGTTTCTGACCCCACCGTGTTGCTTTGCTGTGGTACAGTGAAGATATATAATCTTCACTAATCCGGTGTTTTCTGTGCTGCTTGTGTCAGGCACAATTGCGGATCCGGTATCCGTTCTTTGTGCTTCACCGGGGTGAGTTTAGGGTAACTCCGTGTCCCGTGTGTGTTCCTCTGCTTCTCCTACTCCTTTCCTCAGACCCTGGCCGGCCTGGAAGTGGACAGTGGACCGTGGGGTGGGCCTAAGGCAGCCCTTTTACACCCAGGTCCTTTCCCTCAGTCCTCTCAGGAACTGAACTAACTACTCACTGACTGACTGTCACCGCCACTCTGAGGTAAACAACATTAGCTCCTCCCACCACTCTGCTCTTCTTCACTTCCTCTCCACACCAGAATATATAGGGAAGCAACTTCAGCTCCCCCTTCTGGCCTGGAGGCGCTAGTGTAGTGTTGTGGGTTGTGTGGGGAATTAACCCTTGATGATGTTACTGTGGCACATTAACCCCTGGGGTGCCACACTTTTTTTTGTTGGGCAAGTTTTAGTTTTGAATGAAAAGTTACTATACATTGTACTGGAAGGGGGGGGGGTGAATTAGCAAATATTCCCTCGTTTCTGTTAATTTTATTTAATGGTAAATATGAGGTTAAAATATGACTATTCAGGTCAGTACAATCACGGTGATTCCAATCCTTATAATTGTTTATACACCGGAGCAAACAAATAAGTGTAGCGGGTAGGTTTGCTGCTATAAGTCTGGGGGGCACCGTGTGTAGCCCTACCCTGATCATATATCATCTAGAAACAGATATATATGTGTATGACTATTTTTAAGGATAGACTCAGCGCTCCCCTTTTTGCTTCATGGCTTCTCATTTTAAAAATAACACTATGCAGTCTTAGTACCTATGTTTCGGGTGTTTATTTTAAATTCACAAACATATATTTACATATGTATTATATGAAAAATAATGAAAAACGTTTAAAACTTTTAAAAACTCATGACTCTAACGTATATTGGTTTTATTGCTTATAATTGTTCATATTGCATTATTATGGCCGCTTGTATTTGTCCCTCTAATGGTAAGAGGAGCGTTGAAGGTGATTATAACCTCCTGCTGTTAAACTCTTCTTATTATGAAGGAATAGGTTCCTGGGGTATTCAGCTGTTACATCATGGTCTGCAAATACAAATTGATTTTTTACAACATATGCTTCTCAATCTTCGTGTATATGGTGCGGTTATTAAAGATCCTTACCCTCACACCTGTGGCTGCACCAGGTTGTTATGGTTCTTTTAATATTCTGCCCGGTTTTCTGAAAAATATATAGTTCTCTTATTAATTATGATGGTGTGCCAGTATATCATTCTTTAATGTTTACATGACTTGTTAATCTACCTGGTGGCTGCTAGTATAGGTCCATCCATTCACCTGAAAATTACAGTGGGGCTTCTTATTGGTGGATTGGTGTCATTGGTTTGGCAGTCTATGGACCTTTCTGTGGACTAATTGAAAATATTTTAATTTATCATTGGTTATCTATCTATATATGTGCTGTTTGTAACATTACTTGGTGCAACAAGCTTCTTTGTTACCTACCACCAAGGTGTGTGTAAAAAAAAAAAAAAAAAAAAAAATATATATTATATATATATATATATATATATATATTTTTTTTTACAACAGTATTGGATTTCTTTGAAAGTACTGTTGTTAATGCTGGCATATGCTTCCCATAGGAGTACACAGTAACACCTTAACCATTAACTATTGCTGTGTTTCATTCCTTACATATGGCTGTATGTAACCATTTAGTTCTCAGGCAATTATAGGCTCAATACCTTAATCTGCTCCTGCTGGCTTTCCTCTTGATGTGTCAATCTCTCCTGCTTTAAGCTTCCCTTCCCTTGTGCAGGGATCCAGAATGCAGCTGCTTGGAGCCTCAGTGCTCAGCGTGGGGCGAGGTTCCAGCCTCCTCCTGGATGGTGGTGCTCAGTGTTGGTCGAGGTTCCAGCCTTCTCCTGGATGGTGGTGCTCAGTGTTGGTCGAGGTTCCAGCCTCCTCCTGGATGGTGGTGCTCGGCGTGGGGCGAGGTTCCAGCCTCCTCCTGGATGGTGGTGCTCAGTGTTGGTCGAGGTTCCAGCCTCCTCCTGGATGGTGGTGCTCGGCGTGGGGCGAGGTTCCAGCCTCCTCCTGGATGGTGGTGCTCAGCGTGGGGCGAGATTCCAGCCTCCTCCTGGATGGTGGTGCTCAGCGTGGGGCGAGGTTCCAGCCTCCTCCTGGATGGTGGTGCTCAGCGTGGGGCGAGGTTCCAGCCTCCTCCTGGATGGGGGTGTCTGTCAGCGTCAGTTAGCTGATGCTACGTCACTGCTCTGTCACTCGGGAGGTGGGGGATGGGTGGAACAGAGTTGTTTCCTCTGGATACTGGACTGGATCTGGATTGAAATATTTTCATTTAGTCCACAGAAAGGTCCATAGACTACCAAACCAATGACACCAATCCACCAATAAGATGCCCCACTGTCATTTTCAGGTGAATAGATGGACCTATACTAGCAGCCACCAGGTAGATTAACAAGTCATGTAAACATTAAAGAATGATATACTGGCACACCATCATAATTAATAAGAGAACAATATATTTTTCAGAATACAGGGCAGAATATTAAAAGAACCATAACAACCTGGTGCAGCCACAGGTGTGAGGGTAAGGATCTTTAGTAACCGCACCAAATATACACAAAGATTGAGAAGCATATATTGTAAAAAATCAATTTGTATTTGCAGACCATGATGTAACAGCTGAATACCCCAGGAACCTATTCCTTCATAATAAGAAGAGTTTAACAGCAGGAGGTTATAATCACCTTCAACGCTCCTCTTACCATTAGAGGGACAAATATAAGCGGCCATAATAATGCAATATGAACAATTATAAGCAATAAAACCAATATACGTTAGAGTCATGAGTTTTTAAAAGTTTTAAAAGTTTTTAATTATTTTTCATACAATACATATGTAAATATATGTATGCAAATTTAAAATAATTTAATTTAAATTTAAAATAAACACCCGAAACATAGGTACTAATACTGCATAGTGTTCTCATTTTAAAAATAAGCCATGAAGCAAAAAGGGGAGCGCTGAGTCTATCCTTATAAATAGTCATACACATATATATCTGTTTCTAGATCATATGTGATGCCAATCCTGTATAGCTTCAGCAATTTGTAAAACAAAAAAATACTTTTCTTTAATTTGTCTGTGTGAGGCTGTTTTTTGTGTGACGGACTGATGTTAGTAAAATTGTAACATGCTTTTAAAGTTTTATTCATAAATAATCAAATTAGATTCATTTTTTGTCAGATGACTGTAATAGGAGTGTGGAGGGACGTCTGATGTCAGATTTCAAGGCAGAAAATCCTGATCTCTCACAAGCTACACATGAAGAACATGCCATTGTCCCAGATATATCCTCATCTTCTGAATCATCACAGACTGAGAAGAAAAGTAAAATTCACAGAAGGGGAATGAAATATCCAGCAGCTCGGAAAGGAAAGAAGACATTTTCATGTTCAGTATGTAAAAAATGTTTTACCACGAAAGCATCTCTTGTTATACATCAGAGAACTCACACAGGGGAGAAGCCGTATTCATGTTCAGAATGTGGGAAATGTTTTAAACAGAGAGCACATCTTGGTAATCATCAGAGAACTCACACAGGAGAAAAAACATATTCATGTTCAGAATGTGGGAAGTGTTTTAGCAGGAAATGTATTCTTGCTAAACATCAGAGAAGTCACACAAGGGAGAAAAAATATTCATGCACAGAATGTGGGAAATGTTTTGCAGATCAATCATATCTTCTTATCCATCAGAGAGAACTCACACAGGGGAGAAGCCATATTCATGCCCAGAATGTGGGAAATGTTTTAGCAAGAAATCTATTCTTGATATACATCAGAGAACTCACACAAGGGAGAAGAAATATTTATGCACAGAATGTGGGAAATGTTTTGCAGATCAATCACATCTTCTTAGACATCAGAGAACTCACACAGGGGAGAAGCCATATTCATGCCCAGAATGTGGGAAATGTTTTGCAGAGCAATCAACTTTTCTTAGACATCAGAGAACTCACACAGGGGAGAAGCCGTATTCATGCCCAGAATGTGGGAAATGTTTTGCAGAGCAATCATATCTTCTTAGACACCAGAGAACTCACACAGGGGAGAAGCTGTATTCATGTTCAGAATGTGAAAAATGTTTTACCACGAAAGCATCTCTTGTTGTACATCAGAGAACTCACACAGGGGAGAAGCCATATTCATGTTCAGAATGTGGGAAATGTTTTAGGAAGAAATCTATTCTTGATAAACATCAGAGAAGTCACACAGGGGAGAAGAAATATTCATGCACAGAATGTGGGAAATGTTTTGCAGATCAATCATATCTTCTTAGACATCAGAGAAGTCACACAGGTGAGAAGCCGTATGGATGTTCAGAATGTGGAAAATGTTTTATATGTAAATCATATCTTGTTAGACATCAGAAAACTCACACAGGAAATCCAAGATGGCCGCCGGCACATGTGGAGGTGCCTGTTAGAGCTCTTAACTCTAGTCCCATAATCCAGGCCATCCAGCTTCAAGACATCCCCCAGGCCACCCTAAGCTCTCATTCAGAGACCAGAGGACTGATAGCAGCCGAAAAGATCACCCCAATACAGGGGCCTGCACAAACCTCACATCACCGACTTCAGTCCGGTCTGTGTCAACCCTCCCTCTGCTGGATTATTGCCCAAATGGCTCCAGGAGGTGACCCATCTTGTTGAGACCATGTTACCCAGGCCTGATATACCCCATCTGCGGATGCCTGGAAACCTGGTGAGTACCACGCTCCTACGGGGCCCCCAGGACTGGGAGGACTCTGCCATCCCTCTCCTCCCTCTGGGGGAGTAAAGTCCATCGGCTTACCTGAGCAGCCAATCAGTCCCCTGGAGCTATTGGGACGATCTGCCCCCGGCAAGACTCCAGGGTAACTGAGCGGGGTGGTGAGACCTGGGTGCCGACCGATGGCCATTCTGACTTGGATCTAGGGGTCACTTCGGTGGAGGACTGACTTCTCCCACAAAATCCCGCACTTCTGGGTGAGACCACGAGCTGGAGTTGGGAGCGGTGAAGCCGAAGTGATTGAGGGAAGGCCCCGCATCCGACTTCCGGTGACGGAGAGAAGGACATTAACTATCTGATGTCAGAGAGGAAACCAGGGGGAAGAAGAGGTAGCACTTATAAAAGCACTGTGTCCCAGTCACCGTATCTGGAATAATAAAGTACCAAAATTATCAGTTATCCCATAAAGCGGAATAAGAAGTAGGGGGGCTGGTGGTGGCACATCAGATGTGTTAAAACATACCGGACAGCTGTTCTGTTAACTTTGCCTTGAACGTTGTCTGCTAGCTCCTAACTTGTATTAATGTGAGGTCTTCATCTATGCAACATCCGGAATTCAACACTGGGCAGTGATTACTGCTTTTTACAGTGGCGCCTGAGTATATTTGGATATAAAACGGATAAAGCCCTATCCCATCTGGGCTCGCCCCCTGTATCACTGGTGACCCTGGCCTGATTTGGGATATGTCTCTGCCTTTCTGTTGCCTGGACTTTACCTTTATTGTCAACTCCGTCAGTCTTCATTATTTAACATTCTGGATTAAGTGACACTTTGCTATCTCTGATGCCTCACCTCGCTATCTTGGCTATGTAAGCCCCCCTTGCTGTGTCCCAGCCGTAGTGACCGCCCCTTTTTCTACATACTTTTCTTCTACCCCCATAGATTTGGAGCTGACAGGATTCATGTATTAATCCAATAAAACTAGGCCTCAAGTCTCTAAATCTCCTCCTAAAACAACAGACTTTACCATCATCATGTTGGCGGAATCTCTGCAATCCATTGCCACCTCTATTACAACAATGCTCGTGCCAGTGATTCATACCAGACTTCAGACTTTTCAATCTTTGGAGCTAATCACGCCTCAGCTGACTGACCACACCAACAAAATGTCAGCGGCAGATCTCTGACTTGGAGAACACTCTGCAGTCTCGTATCGCTCAATTGAAGGACGGTCATCATGTGATACAGCAGCTTCTGGGAAAACTCGACCACATGGAAAATCAAAGTCATCAAAACAGTCTTCAGATGAACAGCGACCCTGAGCCGGTGAAAGACCTTCATCACCTCACCTCTCCCTGGATCCCGCGGGAGCTCAGTTTGCCCAAACTTCCTGGTTCCGTGGTGGTGGAAAGAGCCATGGTTGGGTTCCGGCACAGATGCTCACCCACGCCCTGTCATTTTTAAATTACTCAGCTACCACAACAATGGTGTGTCAAGCCTTATCCTCACTTAAGTATGGTCAAGCACCGTGCTTTTCATTAGTGTGTGAGCTGCTACATGACAAGGACATACACTTTGACCTTTTGTCTTCTGCTCCCCTCCGAGTGGTGCTTCACGGAAAACCTGTTTATTGATGATCCCGACAAGACTTTGGAGGCTTTCGAGCCCCTTCCCGGGCATCCTCTCCGGTCACATGACTTTGGTTTGCATTCATGTGTTTGTGTCTTTATGCAGTCAGGCCTGAGTTCCAGTTTGGTCTTATTACACAAACACAATCTTATTCTCTTTATTAATTATTAGCTATGCATATATTTGTTCTCATCCTGTTCTGTGTTATAGGGATACTATTGGTCGGGACATTGTTTTGATGTTCTGCATTTCGGCTCATGTGTTTTTTGTTTATTTGGGGGTGGGGGGTGGGTTCCCCTTTGTCAGAGAATAGAATCCACTATTTTGTGTAGAATACACTTTACATCATGGTTGGAGCCTCTGATGTCACAGTGACGCCTAACTCTGAGTGGGCGGGGGAAGATCACATTAATGTTCACGCCCCTATTGTTTCTATTGGCTAATGGACTGAAGCCAAACCCTCTCTTTGTATCACTATTTAAGTGCCAGCATAGGCTAATAAAGGCAGAAGATCATTGAGTACCGTCAGAATATGTTGTGCTTTATTGATTCTCTGTGAGCGCTCATAAAACATATTAATTTGGAGTTCGAATGGCACAGAAGGAGGGGATTTCCCTCACATCTTCCATAGGCACAACTTATACCTGGTCTTCTTGTTTAGTTTGGGTGATGGGGTTTGCTTGCGGTGACGAACCTTCACCCATATGTTCCCTCTTTTGTATTCCTGCTTCTTGGCCTCAATGAGGGATAGCTTAATATGGCTACCTTTAATAACATACTGTAATTATCATATTAATGCAGATTCCCTTAAATTTTTAGCGCAAAAAATCATTAGACCATATTACTTGTTTACGCCCCCATATTTCCGTTCTGCAAGAAACTCACTGGCTTCGTAGAGGTCACCCAGCACTCCATAATAGACATTATCTGGAGAGTGTAGAGGCTTCCTTTACATGGAAAATGTGTGGGTTGGCCATTCTGTTCCATAAGGACCTCGAATACTCATCACAGGAGGTATTAAGAGATCGGGCGGGGCGGTATTTGCTAGTCAGGGCCCTTATTGGAATATTGCCTCATTAATGTTTATGCTCCCAACACTGCTAATTCCTCCTTCCTTGCTAAACTTGTGGAAGTGATTCATGGCTAGCATTCCACTAATACACTGCTAGGTGGAGATCTAAATGGCCTTCACAAATTCTTTCTTGACAGATCCACACTTATGCCTCCATCTCATTCCCTCATTGTAGTGATTCCGACCCTGTAGGAAAGACTCAACCTAGTTGATTCTTGGAGGTGCTGCCACCCCACGGAGAGCGTGTACACCTTGTATTCTAAAGTGCATGACGTCCATACCCGTATTGTCTATTGGTCGACCTCTGCCCCTCTCATCTTCCTTAAATGCAGTCGATATTCTCCCTTCTGTCATCTCAGATCACTCACCGGTTTCACTTATTTTAGAACTCTTTACTAACAGAGCTGTATCCTTTCGTTGGCAATTTACTACCTATCCCTACATTTCTGACAATTTCCAGCTCTATTTGACTGGTTAATGGGAGATCTTAATGAGGACAACCCAGAACATCTGGATGATATCAACTTATTTTTGGCCACTGCCAAAACGGTGTTTAGGGGACATATTATTTCTTATGTGTCTGAAGAAAAAGAAACTGTTGTCCTCCCTGTGGCCTCTCTAGGACCAGCTCACTCAATCGTATGGGGACTTCAAACTATGTAATACTCCCCCTTCTACAGAAGCCTACCTTACAGCTAAACAAAACTTAGATACCCGATTACATGAACAAGCACATAATCAATTGGCTCACCAACATAATCAATATTTTCACTGGGGTATTAAACCAGATCGGCTTTGTGCATCCTTAACAAAGCCATTTAGGACAGCTCCTAAAGTCCCTAACATCACAATGCCCGATGGCTCTATAGCTCGTGATCTGACCCAAATCGGCACGGTATTTTGTGACTTTTATGTAGCCTTTTATGGTCACTCCCTGGATTCTCAGGAGGACGCTATTCATTTTTATGTAGGGGTGACCCACCGAGGCTTTCCACGAATTTTATAAACTACTACAACCTTTAATCACACCTCGCCTTACCTCTCTTGTTAATCACATTGTTAACTCAGGTTGTATGCCGGACTGATCTAATAAGACTTGTTTGTCTTTGTTGTTAAAGCCAAACAAGGATCCGTTTCTCCCGGCCTCATATCGCCCAATCTCCCTCCTAAATGTTGATTGCTCACTAAAATCATGGCTAATAGGCTGCAGTCCATGGTTCCTGATATTCTCATTCCATCTCAAACAGGTTTTGTTCACGGTCGGTCTATTACCTTCAATATCAGAACGATTTATACTAATCCCCAAACCTCAATTTGACTTAATGGCGTAAAATCAACCCCTTTCACCATTCTGAGGGGTACAAGGCATGGCTGTCCCCTGTCACCCTTATTATTTAATATTGCCCTGGACCCCCTGCTGAGATACTTGGAAATGATCCCTTCCTTTGGGGGTAATAGGGGCGGCCATCACATACTGAAAACATTGGCATTTGCTGATGATATAGCTGTCGGGGTCGTTGCGACAATACACTCCTTCACCAGTCACTCCAAATTAGACTATGAACATATGGTACCAGATAAAAGTAAATCAGACTGAGAATCTGGTTCAAACTTATATGTTCGTTGCTTTATTAAGCAATGGCAATGGTCACAGCAACTGAACTTTATTTCCGGGTACACAGCATTTTATACTCTAGGGACTAGGCATGAAATGGCCAGGACAAGGTGGGATTAGGTGGGGTTAGGCTAATATATCTAAATCTAGTGTTAGTGATTAGATCTTCGTTCTTCTGTTAAATTCATCCTTCCTGCTGCTTAGTCCAACCTTCTTCTTGACACGGTGCCATCTCTGGGCTCCTGGCATGTAGGACATCTCGGGTTTCTCCTGATACTCCTTGACACAGGCATCCAAGGACAGCTTATCTTCTCAATTCTCATCCATCTCAACACAACAGTATCTTCTTTTCAGCAGACAGATATATCTATTGGATACTAGATTAAGGGAAAAACTTATTGTTTCTCACCTAGAGTATTAGTAAAAATATATAATATAAAAGTATATAAAGAAAATATAAGTATAGAGGAAGAGCGTATTTTCTACCTTGACATAGCCATCCCTCAGGAATCCATCTTTTCTATAATGGATGCCTTTAGTGAGTTTGTGGTGGTTTCGGGATTTTGCATAAACCGATAACTCTCGCGCTTTAGCAATCTTCAAAACTGCTCAGAAACGGTGGTTGTTCCCTTTCAGTGCGTTTTCCTGGAGTGGATTTGCCCTCAAACCCCCATAATATTTATAAACTGAATGTTTCTCCTCTCATTTCTGCAGATGTTCAGGAAATACAATCCTGGAAGTCCCTTAAAGTGTCCTTTGCAGGTTAGGCCAATCTTATTAAAATTAATTTTTCCCCTAAATGTCTTTTTACTTGCAAACACTGCCGGTTTTCCTATCCAAAGCCGATAATCTGCTTTTAACATGAGCCTTCTTTCAATGTATTCGGACCTCAGAATGGGGTTCCAGAATTAGTATCTTTAAATTGCAATAAACTAAATCCCCAGGTTACCTTAATCTCCCGAATGTACGCCTTTCTGTACAGTGGCCGTCTTTCGACACTCCCTGGATTGGATCAGTTTCTCCACCCGTTTTACTAATACCCCAATAGATGAGGCTATGTGTGGACCTTTTAGTCTGTCTGCTTCATTTATGACAAGCAGAGATTCCTATAGACGTTAAGCAGAACCCCTTACAGTGGTCACTAGTCTTGGGATGGCGCCATACAAGGCGAATTGGAGGACTCGACCCCCACGTCTAGGTTCTTCTTCCCTTTCGAGGCAATCTTTTCTTCTTGCAGGATAGGCCACCTCCTGTTTTTCGTGTGCTTGGGGGTAATGGCTGTCTATTAGTCTGTGACATGCTGTCGGATACACAATGTCTTCTTACTCCTGAGGACATTGCTCTTAAACACCCAACCCTGGCAGGCGATAATTTTACTTCTATGCAAATCAGACATTATGTATGCTCGGTGTTGCGGGCTATTCCAGAGGACGCTAGAGAGCACCCTTTAAATAAATGTAATCTCCATTAAAGATTACATGGGGATTTACTCCGAGTCTCATATATAAGTTCCTGAAGCCTTCTATCCAGCAGTCAGGCTCTTCGCCAGGCTTGGGGAAATGGCTGTCTCATTTAACTGATTGTCTGGTAAAAGAGGTGAGAAGCCATATTCCTGCTCATAGTGTGGTAAATCATATTATGTTATACATGTGAGATATCACACCCAGAAGAAAATATGTTCATGTTCAGAGTGTGGGAAATATTTTAACCAGAAATCTTTGTAGTCATCAGAGAAGTCACACAGGGGAGAAGCCGTATTCATAGACATCAGAGAAGTCACACAGGGGAGAAGCCGTATTCATGTCCAGAATGGGGAAATGTTCTACACGTCCATCAGGTCTTTATCATCATGAGAGGAGTCACACAGGAGAGAAACTATATTCATGTTCACAATCTGGGAAAAATGTCACCCAGAAATGAGATCTTGGTAATATTCAGACAATTCATACAGAGGAGAATAGTGACGGGCGAATCCGAACTGTAGGGGTCAGAGCTGAACACCCAGTGCTCATGCACGGACCCCGATCACAGACGTCCCAGTGTTACAGTTGGGCTGGGGGGGATGTAAAAATAAACAAACTGGTGTTGAAAGCAGGAGAGTTATACTGAACATTCTCTTGCACCACATTCACACGTTTATTCACTGCACTTACTGCAACAGCCAATCACAGATTCCTACTCTCTGTGATAGCATCTGTGATTGGCTGTTGCAGTCAGACTGCGCCCCCACAATCACACACACTGGTACAGATTGTAACAGCACAGTCTGACTGCAACAGCCAATCACAGACTCTGTCACAGAGAGGGGGTATCTGTGATTGGCTGTTGCAGTGCAGTGAATATTCATGAGGCTAATGAGCAGATCCAGAAGCAAGTGTGACCGCAGTGCTGGACATTGGTAAGTATAATTCTCCTGCTTTAATTGCCGTTTTCTTTTACAGCCCCCTAGCCCTTAACAAGATGGCTTTACATAGCTAAACTGGAATGATTAAGGCAGGGAGGTGTCTGATTAAAGATTGCAACCCACAAGCAGAGGGAAAGAACGCAAACAAAGGTTCTGCATAAGCCACTCTTCATACAATGAGAGATCACCCACCCGGAGATCAGTATCTGAGCTCATTGTTCTGAACCTGGCACAAGCAACCATTCCCAAATATATATATTACCATACTAGATTATTGCCCAATGCTATCACATCGGGAGGGCGGTGACATCATGATGGGGGTGGGCTCTGTGGTGTTGTGGGTGGCGGCCAACTCTCCTCCTTGTCCATTCTCTCCCACCTTTGCCCTGCCTTTCTCTTCCCTGTATTGTTTTCTTTCCTCTGTGCTCTCTCCTTTGACCTGTCTCTCCCACATGTGTCCCCCCATCCTGTATGCTGTCTTCTCCCTTCTGTGCTTTCCTTTGAGCTGTCATCACCCTGTGCACTCCTCCCTGTGTGCCGTCTCTCTCCCGCCTGTGCTGTCTACTCCCCTCGTCCTCTCTCCTCCCTGTGCACTCTAACCCCTTGTGCGCTCTGCCCTCTATCCGCTGTCACTTCCCTCTGTGCACTCTCCCTTCCCCCTGTATGCGCTCCCTTCCCTCTGTGTGCTCTCTCTCCTTGTGCTGTCTCTCCACTGTGCCCCCTCTCCTCCTGTGGGCTGTCTCTCCATTATGTGTGCCCTCTCTCCCTTGTGCTCTCTCTCCCCCTGTGGGCTGTCTTTCCATTTTGTGCTTAGAAGAACCCTGAATTGGGGAAGAGGAAAAAGACAAGTGCGGCGCTTCATCTGGGCGTAATACGTTTTTACCAAAGGTGAACACATTATTTATAAAGTAGTTCTGCTCCCCTGCAGTCAACAATAGATGCACATTGAGATTCTCAAGGAAGCAATTTTCGAGGCGTCTCTCCTCTGTGTCCTGTGTAGTCCAGATAGGGGTGCAGCTCACTCTGGTGAACTACGTAGGTAGTAAATTCACAGTGAAAAAGAAACCTCCAGGTTGTTGTGGCGCTAGTCACCTTAGGACTTCAAAATGGATCCAATTCCAAAAAATATTATACCGAAAAATTATTTTTATTTTTCAAACAAAGGATATATTAAAATACAATACAACGCGTTTCAGCTGCAATTTTTGCAGTGCAGCCTTCATCAGGTATATAAAACAAACAGCATATATATAAGAGCGCTAAAATATAAAATATGCTGTTTGTTTTATGTACCTGATGAAGGCTGCACTGCAAAAATAGCAGCTGAAACGTGATGTATTGTATTTTAATATATATTTTGTTTGAAAAATAAAAATAATTTTTCGGTATAATATTTTTTGGAATTTGATCCATTTGGAAGTCCTAAGGTGAATAGTGCCAAAACAACCTGGAGGTTTCTTTTTCACTGTGAATTCTCTGTTTTGTGTGCTCTCTCTCCTCTTGTGCTGTCTCTTCCCACTATGCACTGTCTCTGCCCCTGTGCTATGTCTCTCCCCCCTTGTACGCTCTCCCAACTGTGTGCTGATTCTTCACGCTGTGCTCTCTCTATCCCCTCTGTGCTCTCTCTCTTCCCCCTGTATGCTCTCCCCCTGGTGCCATCTCTCCTCTTGCAAGCTTTCTCCCCATTGTGCACTGTCTCTGCCCGCCTGTGCGCTTGCTCCTCCTATACGCTTTCCCCCCCTTGTGGGCTCTCTCTCTCCAGTGGACTGTCTCTCCTCCCCCCTGTGGGCTGTCTCCTCCTCCACCCTGTGGGCTGTCTCCTCCACCCTGTGGGCTGTCTCCTCCACCCTGTGGGCTTTCTCTGCCTCCCCTGTATGCTGTATACACCCTTGTGCTGTCTTCCCCCCCCCCCCCCGTGGGCTTTCTCTGCTTCCCCTGTATGCTGTATACACCCTTGTGCTGTCTTTCCCCCCTTTGCTCTTCTCTGTCTCTCTTGTGCACTCTCCCTGCTTTGTGCTGTGTCTCTCCTCCCTATGCTCTACAAAGATGGCGGTGTGAGTATGTACGCATGCGTGTTCTGGGAAACGCTGCCGCAATCTTTGCATACAACCAGGTGTCCAAAGATGGCAGCCACGTGAGTAAGTGTGCATGCTTGCAATGTGCCAGTACCCCCAGTGGGCAGCATATTTGCACACCCATCATTTGGGTAACATGGCTGCCGCCGGCACACGACAAGACTTCAATGTTCTGTGTAAACTGAGGATCCTTTTTGTTTTGCCCATTCTGCAAATTCAGTGCGCCAATCTGGGTCATCCTCGTTGAGATGCTGCAGCAGCTGGATTTTGCCATTTGTGAGTAGCTAATATCCGCAGAAGGGATGTTCGACTGATGCCCCTCTCCAGTGACCTGTGGCGAGTGCTACGCTGTGAGCTTTTGCTGAATGAAGCTAGGACAGACACTGAGGTTTCTTCATTAGTCACAGTTATCTTGCATCCACATTTTGGCAAATCCAGGACTGAACCTGTTTCACTTAATTTGGAAGCAGTTTGCTAACTGTAGCATGGGAGATGGGTGGTCTCGCATTGAAATCTGCTGGAATGACCCGGGTTCTGTGTTCACCAGACATCAACATACAACATGTTCCCAAGTATTTACCAAATTGTTTTTCAGTGTCATAGGGTTTTTTGTTTGTCAGTGAACCCCATTGCTGGTCTTGTGTCTCAGGTTTCTTTGGATCACTGTAATTGAGCTCAGATATCTGTGATAATTAGTTTGGCAGGTGAGCCCAAAAAGTAAAACTGGATGTTCCACAATATTACGCAGTCCACAGTTTTCAAGTAACATGGGAAAGAAAAAGGATCTCTCTGCTGCCGAAAAGCAACAAATAGTGCAATGCCTTGGACAAGGGATGAAAACATTAGATATTGCACGAAAACTTAAGCGTGATCATCGTACTGTGAAGAGATTTGTGGCTGATTCTGAGCACAGACGTGTTCGTGCAGATAAAGGCAGAATGAGGAAGGTTTCTGCCAGGCAAGTTCATCGGATTAAGAGAACAGCTGCTAAAAGGCCTTACAAACCAGCAAACAGATATGTGAAGCTACTGGTGCCTCTGGAGTCCCTCGAACCTAAAGGTGCTTCAAAGGCTTGCTGTGGTGCACAAACCTACTATTCGACTACCTCTAAACAGTGCTTACAAGCAGAAATGGTTGCAGTGGGTCCAGACATACATGAAGACTAATTTTCAAACAGTCTTGTTTAGAGATGAGTGCCGAGCAACCCTGGATGGTCCAGATGGATGGAATAGTGGATGGTTGGTGGATTGCCACCATGTCTCAACAAGGCTGTGACATCAGCAAGGAGGTGAAAGAGTCATGTTTTGGGCCGGAATCATTGGGAAACAGCTGGTAGGCCCCTTTAAGGTTCCTGAATAGAAAAAGGAATTCCAGCGAAGTGTAATCCTATATGGAGTTTTATTTAAGTGAATAAAATTCCATCATCCATATTACAGGGGGACAGCGCGATTCATGGCCATGAATAAGACCTTGGCGTTGGCGTCAACTCGCACTGTCCCCCTACAATACGGATGATGGAATTTTATTCACTTAACCAAAACTGCATATTGGATTACACTTTGCTGGAATTCCTTTTTCTATTGATTTGGCCCGGCTCCAGGGCGGCACATCCGTGCGGAGGGGTATCCAGGCTGAAGGACACTAATTTTACCGATGAGCTGCCTTTCCCTTTTTCCTGTAATTTAAGGTTCCTGAAGGTGTGAAAATGACCTCTTCAAAGTATATTGAGTTTGTGACTGAGAACTTTCTTCCATGGTACAAAAAGCAAAAACATGCCTTCAGGAGCAAAATCATCTTCATGCATGACAATGCACCATCTCATGCTGCAAAGAATACCTCTGTATCAATGGCTATGGGCATAAAAGGAGATAAACTCATGGTGTGGCCACCATCTTCCCCTGACCTCAACCCTATAGAGAACCTTTGGAGTATCATCAAGCAAAAGATCTATGAGGGTGGGAGGCAGTTCACATCAAAACAGCAGCTCTGGGAGGCGATTCTGACATCATGCAAAGAAATACAAGCAGAAACTCTACAGAAACTCACAAGTTCAATGGATGTAATAATTGTGAAGGTGATATCAAAAAAGGGTTCCTATGTTACCATGTAACTTGACCTGTTAGGATGCTTTGGAGTTAAATACAGTTGTGGTCTGTCAGATAATACTCAGTTTCTTTCTGAAAATGATTGCAATCACAAATTCTTTGGTATTATTATCTTCATTTAATTTGTCTTCAATGAAAAAACACAAAAAGAATTGTTCTAAAGCCAAATTGGATATAATTCCACACCAAACATAAAAAAGGGGGTGGACAAAAGTATTGGCACTGTTAGAAAAATCATGTGATGCTTCTCTAATTTGTGTAATTAACAGCACCTGTAACTTACCTGTGGCACCTAACAGGTGTTGGCAATAACTAAATCACACTTGCAGCCAGTTGACATGGATTAAAGTTGACTCAACCTCTGTCCTGTGTCGTCGTGTGTACCACATTGAGCATGGAGAAAAGAAAGAAGACCCAAGAACTATCTGAGGACTTGAGAAACCAAATTGTGAGGAAGCATGAGCAATCTCAAGGCTACAAGTCCATCTCCAAAGACCTGAATGTTCCTGTGTCTACCGTGCGCAGTGTCATCAAGAAGTGTAAAGCCCATGGCACTGTGGCTAACCTCCCTAGATGTGGACGAAAAAGAAAAATTGACGAGAGATTTCAACGCAAGATTGTGCGGATGGTGGATAAAGAACCTCGACTAACATCCAAACAAGTTCAAGCTGCCTTGCAGTCCGAGGGTACAGCAGTGTCAACCCGTACTATCCGTCGGCATCTGAATGAAAAGGGACTGTATGGTAGGAGACCCAGGAAGACCCCACTTCTTACCCCGAGACATAAAAAAGCCAGGCTGGAGTTTGCCAAAACTTACCTGAGAAAGCCTAAAACGTTTTGGAAGAATGTTCTCTGGTCAGATGAGACAAAAGTAGAGCTTTATGGGCAAAGGCATCAACATAGAGTTTACAGGAGAAAAAAAGAGGCATTCAAAGAAAAGAACATGGTCCCTGCAGTCAGACATGGCGGAGGTTCCCTAATGTTGTGGGGTTGCTTTGCTGCCTCTGTCACTGGACTGCTTGACCGTGTGCATGGCATTATGAAGTCTGAAAACTACCAAAGCATTGTGCAGCATAATGTAGGGCCCAGTGTGAGAAAGCTGGGTCTCCCTCAGAGGTCATGGGTCTTCCAGCCGGACAATGACCCAAAACACACTTCAAAAAGCACTAGAAAATGGTTGTAGAGAAAGCACTGGAGACTTCTAAGGTGGCAGCAATGAGTCCAGACCTGAATCCCATAGAACACCTGTGGAGAGATCTAAAAATGGCAGTTTGGAGAAGGCACCCTTCAAATATCAGGTATCAGGAGCAGTTTGCCAAAGAAGAATGGTCTAAAATTCCAGCAGAGCATTGTAAGAAACTCATTGATGGTTACCGGAAGCGGTTGATCGCAGTTATTTTGGCTAAAGGTTGTGCAACCAAGTATTAGGCTGAGGGTGCCAATACTTTTGTCTGGCCCATTTTTGGAGTTTTGTGTGAAATGATCAATGTTTTGCTTTTTGCTTCATTCTTTTTTGTGTTTTTTAATTTAAGACAAATTAAATGAAGATAATAATACCAAAGAATTTGTGATTGCAATCATTTTCAGGAAGAAACTGAGTATTATCTGACAGAATTGCAGGGGTGTCAATACTTTTGGCCACAACTGTATATTATGGACTGTGTATATGTTTCTTATGTCTGAACTGCACAACTCCCCCGGTGAAGACAGTGATTTTTTGGGCAGTTTATGGTCATCTCAGGACAGGAAAACCCCCTGATCTGCTTGAAAATATAACGTCAGTATTATGTTGAGAAAACATTTCAAATATCAAGTTGACCCTTCAAGTCAGTGTCTTAGAAATCTTTATCGCTTGTACACAGAATAGATGATTAGTCTGAAATCAATGAGGATGTAAAGAGACTCGTGTCACACACAATAACTAAGCAAACCAATCACAGGCCTTCAGTGCATCATGTCGGGGCTAAGTTATTAAATCAACCTACTGGTGCAGCTTCTATCTCCGCACCCTGTATTTTGCTTTGCAGCTGTAGCTTCATAGACTACAGTGGTGGCCTGAAACATTTGGCCACTGTGGCTGCTTCATGTAGCTTACTGGCACCATACACCTTGAGGTTTGCAGCACATCAGCACTTTGTCAGTGGAACATATTGCAGGCGCCGTGAACAGACAAGCTCTTTGGTAAGCTATACCAATGCCAACTGTGGGACATTCACAGGCCACCAGATAATGTCTGAAGGGGACCAAGTTAGGAACAGTACTAGAAGATGAAGATCAGGATATTGACATTATTTCAAGAAGACATTACTACAAAAAGGGGACCAGGAAGGGACATATTACTACGGGATAGAGAGCTGGATGGTTAGATTGCTACAAGAAGGGGACCAGGATGGAGGATATTTCTACAACATGGCCATGATGGGGGACAATACACCTGTTGAGGTAGAAAAGACACTTTTCCACTGACTTATATTCTCTTGATATACTTTTATATTTTTACTAATACTCTAGGTGAGAAACAATAAGTTTTTCCCTTAACCTAGCACCCAATAGATATATCTGTCTGCTGAAAAGAAGATACTGTCGTGTTGAGATGGATGAGAACTGAGGAGATAAGCTGTCCTCTGGATGCCTGTGCCAAGGAGTACCAGGAGAAACCTGAGATGTCCTACATACCAGGAGCCCAGAGATGGCACCGTGTCAAGAAGAAGGATGGACTCAGCAGAGAAGACAAAGGACTAATTATTATTAACAGAGATAGATATATTAGCCTAACCCCACCTAACCCCCATCTAATCCCACCTTGTCCTGGCCATTTCACGCCTATGTAGGCCCGAGCCAGCGACCCAGGAGTAGCCTTTCAGCGTCCCACCAGCCTAAGTGGGACTGAAGGCAAGGATCTTAGAGGAGGAACAGAAGCAGGGAACAGGTAGCTCCAATCGGGAGTTCACTCCAGAGAGAAGCCGGATATTGGGGATCCGCATCGGTGGGAGAACTACAGGTCCCACAGAAAACCCCTTGGCACTGAGGAAGCTACAGCTACCCGGTCTCCTGAGAGAGTCAAGGAGAGGGAGCCAGGAACAGCAGGACGCTGCAGAGCCTAGAGAAGGTTGTCCCGGAGACCGCACAGGAGGAGAGGGAGATACAGACAAGAGAAGAGAGTGGAGGCAAGTAAGGATCTAATAGACTGTGCTTCAGTAAATACACAAGGAAGGAGGCCTTATACCCACTTGCTGTGGGAGCCCACTGTGAAGCCCGGTCACCCGTCAGTGCTCTGGACAATTTACCTGAATTCCACCTGTAAAAAGGTAAAGAGACTGTTGCTGTGTGCGTGCATCCTTTCCTCTCCCTCACCATGCCCCTGTATAGACTTTTCCTATTTTCCCAACAATCCAAACTCTGCTGCAACCTGTTCACGCTGCCGCGGAGGTCCCAGTCCTGCCTGCGAGGACTATACCATCACTGCCGCAATCCCACCGACCTCCGGAGGACTGTAGCGGCACTGGTGATCCCTCACCAGATACTGCAGGTGGCGTCACGACTAAAACTTGTATATAACCCCTGTAAATACCCCTTTTCAAGAGCACCGCTCCCCAGGACACGGGATCAGGCGCAACCGCCATTCCCCGTGACATAGAGTTAACCCACTGCCGTCTGATACCCGAATACCCCTTGCCCTGGGGCGCAACAGTAACACCACTCAAAATTGCTTGAAAAGGGGGTTGGATAGTTATTGGCCACAGCTCGAAAACCAGGCATTAACCACCTTAAAACCTGAGGGGGAGAGCCCGATGCCTCAGCCATCCTTGGCAGGTTGACTTTCACCAATTCCCTCTTCCACCGGCTGCGACTTGTCTCAGAAGTATCCTTCCTAGGGAGGGAGGGCGGGCGATGATGCTCACCCTGAGAGCAGAGTGGTAAGAGGCAGGATGTACTTGGGGGCTATATATTGCCCGGAGGCGGGCTGCAGGCAACTGAGGAATGTGGCTCAGAGGGGGCAGAGAGTGGGGCTACGAGCCATTGGCGAGGAATAGCGATGTAACAGGCAGGAGCTAGCATTCAAAAGTCAGAGGCATCGGCACCTGCTGAGGTGCCTTACAAAATGAGGCCCTCAAAAACTCCACTCTGATGTAGACGGCTCACTGGTGAATCCGCTAGAACAGAGTTGCTAAAATAAGTCCCTCAAAAAATCCACTGACTCACCGTAGCCGGGTATTCACGTCTCGGGCGTTGCTTCTCCCGTCACGGTTCCGCGCCCGAGGCTGTGGGGCCCGGTGGTCAGATCAAAAGGGGAACTGATTGAATGGATAGGGGTTAATTCTTACTTGTCGTGACGCCACCTGCGGGAATCCGGTGATTTCACCGGCGCTGCTTGGGCCTCCGGGGGATGTACGGCAGCTAGATGGGACGCTCCCACAGGATGAGCGGGAGTCCCCGGGTTCAGGAGCTGTCCTTGATGGAGTATGGCAGCTCAGTAATGCTGAAAGTGTAGATATAAACAGTTCTGAAGGAAACACGAGCACCAGATTCCTCTGTAATGGGTATTTACTGTAATCGGTAAGATGGTACAAGGTATACAGTCAGCAGGTAACAGACCGGGTGGTCCCAGCGATGACTGGTGTTAGCTCAGAGCTCCGCGGTGTTCCTTCCTTCCTTAACTTCTCTAGATGGGTTGCTGGTGTTGCCTTGGTAAACCAGGTCAGGGTACTTGGGAGACTTCTAATTGGTACCTAGCTGAATTAGGCTTAAGGTCCTGTGTCCCAGGGGCGAGTCCCTGCTGGCGAGACAACTTAGGTGGTGGCTGTGGTGAGGTACCTCATGGAAGCGGTTCCTTCACCCTGGTTTGCGTAGCTGCGGTGAACGTCTTGCTCGCCTCGGAACCAGTGATCCGGTAGGTGGTTTTTGGGCACGGGTATAATTGGACCCGTTAAGTAGTTGCCCGTTTCCCGGTCTAGGGCACCGTTAATGGCGCCAGCCGGTAAGTGGTCTTCAGGGCTGCACGGAACTGTGCAGAGCCCTGCTCCTACGTTACATTCCTCCACGACTTCTCCTATTTCTCTCCTACTTTTCTCCCACACACTCCTCCTACACTCCGCCCACCAGGACCTGGTTGGCCTTCTATTCTAGTGGTGCATGTAGAGTATGGAGCTCTGAGTGTTAACCATGTCATTACCGAGACGGAAGATATTACATCTTCTGGCAGGGATGCAATACCTTCCTGTGACGCACTCATTGCGGGGCGCCACACCACTCTTATTTAGACGGCTCACTGCTGAATCAGCTAGAACGGAGTGGCTAAAATGAGGCCCTCAAAAAATCCACTATTATACAATTTTGTATATCATGAGGACTCTCGGCTGCACTCTGTTACATTTTTAACTGTGAGGCTCCTCCCATTATTGGAAAAGCTCAATTCCAGTCACCTCAGTACCAAACTGTACATAATGTAGTTGCTAAAATGAGGTCCTCAAAAAATCCACTCCGATCTAGACGTCTCACTGGTGAATCAGCTAGAACAGAGTGGCTAAAATGAGGTCCTCAAAACATCCACTCTGATCTAGACAGCTCACTGGTGAATCAGCTAGAATGGAGTGGCTAAAATAAGGTCCTCCAAAAATCCACTATGATTCAATTTTGTATGTCATGAAGACTCTTGGCTGCGCTCTGTTACGTTTTCCCCCGTGAGCGCTCCCCAATCTTCGAAAAAATCCATTCCAGTCACCTCAGTACCAAACTGTACAGAATGTAGTTGCTAAAATGAGGTCCTCAAAAAATCCACTCCGATACAATGTGTGAAATTACAAGCACTGTCTCGGCTGCGCTCTGTCACGTTTTTCCTTGTGAGGCTCCGCCCACTCTTCCAATGTCAGTCCTGCGGAGTCCCCCCTGCTGTACACCCAGGGGTGGATTAAGGGTAGCCAGGGCCTGGGGCTGTTCAGACTCTGTGGGTCCCCCCCGGGTCATGTGATGGGGGTCATGTGACGGGGTCACGGGGGTCATGTGACGGGGTCACGGGGGTCATGTGACGGGGTCATGTGACGGGGTCGAGGGAGTCATGTGACGGAGGTTATCATATACCTGAAATAGATTATTCCAGAAAAATAGTTGCTGAGTGAAACTCTAACCTGTCAAACATCCATTGATCCAGTCAATTTACCCTTCAGTTAGGAGGAAAAAAAAAAAAAAACACTTTAAGGCGGCCGTCACACGCAACGATTTCTTGCCCGATATCGTTTAAGCGATCTCCTTTTTGATCGCTTAAGCGATATCGGGCAAGAAATCGTTGCATGTAATCAAGCGATTTACGATGTGAAATCGCTTGATCGTGACATCGCAGATCTGAGCTCCGGAGCTCAGATCTAGCGATGAAGATGTCACGATCTGCTTCATCGTGGTGTATAACACCACGATGAACTATCTCCCAGCGCAGAGTCTATGCTGGGAGATGGTAACTATGGTACACGTCGGGTAACTAAGCGACGCGCGGCGCCTAGTTACCCGATGTGTACCATAGTTCCCAGCGAGATCGCGGATCCACATCGCTGGTGAGTCTGTCTGTGTGACATCTCACCAGCGATGTGAGCGATATTGTAAGCGATTGCGCGTGCACGTGATCGCTTACAATATCGCTAGAGATATCTCAGCGTGTGACGGCCGCCTAAGCCATAGTATTGAGCAGTCCATTAGAAGGCGGCTATTATGCCCTGACTGCCCCTGTACTCAGAATAAATAACGTATAAAAATCTCGAACAGTGTGTGTGCCCCCTGTATGATGATCTCCTGTTACTGGTCCAATGGACTTGCTTGCAGATTGGTCCGTCCCGCCTCCTCGCGGTCCGACAGCGTCTTCTTCTGAATGATGTAGATAACGCCTCCTGCCACCTGCGTTATCCACGTGACCACGTCCAATTTTCCCATTGCCTACGCTACGCCCATACCTCTCCGGCTTGTGCAGGTGCAATGTGCTCCATCATGGTTTTATCCTACAAGTTTAAACTCTCAGTGATGTCACCATACATTACACGCAGAAGACTGGGAGCCTGGAGCCATGTGCAGAGACCCCTGCGGTCCGCGCATGTGTAGATGAGTTTTACATTGTAGCTGCAGTAGGGCAGAGCACAGTGCGTTTGCGCAAGCTGGAGAGGCATCTGCACAGACGTGGGATGTGGATAACGAAGGCGTGATCCATATCATTCAGAAGAAGAGGCTGTCGGACGGCAAGGAGAGGCTGGGTGGACCAATCTGCAAGCAAGAATTTTGGACCGGTAACAGGTTAGAATACAGGGTGCTAGATTTTTATAAGTTATTTATTCTGTGTACAGGGGCATTCAGGGCATAATAGCCTTTTTCTTATAATGCAGCATCAGTGTGTGCACGAGGCCTTACAGATACTGAGGGGAAAAAAAAATCAACAAATACTCAGCGTGTGCACGAGGCCTTAAGGCCACTTTACACACACCACCTTATCTGTCCAACTTCTGAACAACTTGATGGTGAAATCATGGACACATTGCTCCATTTTGTGGCTGTGTACAAATGGAACAATGTATCCATGATTTCACTGCAACCAGTCAGTTGTTCAGAAGTTGGACAGATAAATTGGTGTGTGTAAAGTGGCCATCACATATACTGAGGTAAAAACCTCACCAAGTACAGTTACTGAGATAAAGGCGGCCGTCACACGGACAGATATCTTTAGCGATATTGTAAGCGATCACGTGCACGCGCAATCGCTTACAATATCGCTCACATCGCTGGTGAGATGTCACACAGGCAGACTCACCAGCGATGCGGAGCCGCGATCTCGCTCGTTACTATGGTACACATCGGGTAACTAGGCGTCGCGCGTCGCTTAGTTACCCGACGTGTACCATAGTTACCATCTCCCAGCATAGGCGCGGTCGCTGGGAGATGGATCATCGTGGTGTCATACACCACGATGATGCAGATCGTTGCATCGTTCATCGCTAGATCTGAGAACCGGAGCTCAGATCAGCGATGTCACGATCAAGCGATGTCACATCGTGAATCGCTTGTTTACATGCAACGATTTCTTGCCCGATATCGCTTAAGCGATCAAAAAGGAGATCGCTTAAACGATATCGGGCAAGATATCTCAGCGTGTGACGGCCCCTAAAAATTCACCAAATACTCAGCGTGTGCACGAGGCCTTACATATACTGAGGGAAAAACTCACCAAATACTCAGCGTGTGCACGAGTCCTTACAGATACTGAGGTAAAAACTGACTAAATACTCAGTGTGTGCTTGAGGCCTTACAAATACTGAGGTAAAAACTCACAACTACACAACGTGTGCACGAGGCCTTACAGATACTGAGGTAAAAACTCACCAAATACTCAGCGTGTGCACGAGGCCTTACAGATACTGAGCTAAAAACTCACCAAATACTCAGCGTGTGCACGAGGCCTTACAGATACTGAGGGAAAAAAAAATCACCAAATACTCAGCGTGTGCACGAGGCCTTACAGATACTGAGGAAAAAAAATCACCAAATACTCAGCGTGTGCACGAGGCCTTAGGCCATGTGCACACGCTGAGTATTTGATGAGTTTTTTTACCTCATGATTTGTAGACAATACCATGAGTGGAGCAATCAGAGGAAAAGTCTAATGGCCAATATTGTCGTCCAACTCCGATAAAAAGTCACGTGGTTCGTGCGTTGGCCCCGATATCGTTTATGCGTTGTGTGGTGTAAATGTGCAATTCGATGCAAGAACGATGCCAAAACGATATCAGGGGAGAAATGAGCAGGCTCTCCAACTGCCCGATATTGGATGGACGATCTGGCAGGATCGTGCTGTGTGACAGCCCAACACCGACTTGGAGAGCAACTTCCCCTATTCACTCCCGTGTTAAATGGTCGTTCCCTGGGTCGCTCGTACAAGGGGGCGTATACATCGCAGTTGTGTTGCCTGCTGATATCTCCCTGTGTGACAGCTCCTATGCGATCTTGGATTACTGCCAAAAAAGTGCGCACTCCCGTGCCGTTGTATACAATATCGAAACGATGTTGGGACGTGTAAAGTGGCCATTATAGAAACACCTGCACCACTTCTGTATTTTATCACCCACTCCTGGTTTTCGCTACAAATACTGAGGTAAAAAGCTCATCAAACACTGAACATGTGCATGTGGCCTTACATATACTGAGGTAACAACTCACCAAATACTCAGCGTGTGCACGAGGCCTTACATATACTGAGGTAACAACTCACCAAATAATCAGCGTGTGCACGAGGCCTTAGGCGGCCGTCACACGGTGAGATATCTATAGCGATATTGTAAGCGATCACGTGCACGCGCAATCGCTTACAATATCGCTCACATCGCTGGTGAGCTGTCACACAGACAGACTCACCAGCGATGTGGATCCGCGATCTCGCTGGTAACTATGGTACACATCGGGTAACTAGGCGCCGCGCGTCGCTTAGTTACCCGACGTGTACCATAGTTACCATCTCCCAGCATAGCCTCTGCGCTGGGAGATCGCTCATCGTGGTGTCACACACCACGATGCAGGAGATCGTGAAATCGATCATCGCTAGATCTGAGAACCGGAGCTCAGATCAGCGATGTCACGATCAAGCGATTTCAAATCGTAAATCGCTTGATTACATGCAACGATTTCTTGCCCGATATCGCTTAAGCGATCAAAAAGGAGATCGCTTAAACGATATCGGGCAAGAAATCGTTCCGTGTGACGGCCGCCTAAGGCGGCCCTCACACGCTGAGATATCTATAGCGATATTGTAAGCGATCACGTGCACGCGCGATCGCTTACAATATCGCTCACATCGCTGGTGAGATGTCACACAGACAGACTCACCAGCGATGTGGAGCCGCGATATCGCTGGTAACTATGGTACACATCTGGATAACTAGGCGCCGCGCGTCGCTTAGTTACCCGACGTGTACCATAGTTACCATCTCCCAGCATAGACTCTGCGCTGGGAAATCGCTCATCGTGGTGTTATACACCACGATGAGACAGATCGTCAAATCGCTCATCGCTAGATCTGAGAACCGGAGCTCAGATCAGCGATGTCACGATCAAGCGATTTAACATCGTAAATCGCTTGATTACATGCAACGATTTCTTGCCCGATATCGCTTAAGTGATCAAAAAGGAGATCGCTTAAACGATATCGGGCAAGAAATCGTTCCGTGTGACGGCCGCCTTACATATACTGAGGTAACAACTGACCAAATACTCAGCATGTGCACGAGGCCTTACAGATACTGAGGTAACAACTCACCAAATACTCAGCATGTGCACGAGGCCTTAAGCGTCCGTCACACGCAACGATTTTAAGCCCGATATCGTTTAAGCGATCTCCTTTTTGATCACTTAAGCGATATCATTTTGGCATCGTTGATTTAATCAAGCGATTTTACTATGTAAAATCGCTTGATCGTGACATTGCAGATCTGAGCTCCGGAGCTCAGATCTAGCGATGAACGATGTGACGATCTGCTTCATCGTGGTGTATGACACCACGATGAACGATCTCCCAGCGGCAGAGCCTATGCTGGGAGATGGTAACTATGGTACATGTCGGGTTACTAAGCGACGCGCGGCGCCTAATAACCCAATGTGTACCATAGTAACCAGCGAGATCGCGGCTCCACATCGCTGGTGAGTCAGTCTGTGTGACATCTCACCAGCGATGTGAGCGATATTGTAAGCGATCGCGCGTGCACGTGATCGCTTACAATATCGTTCAAGATATCTGTGCGTGTGATGGCCGCTTTACAGATACTGAGGTAACAACTCACCAAATACTCAGCCTGTGCACGAGGCCTTACAGATACTGAAATAAAAACGAGGTCTTACATATACTAAGGGAAAAACTGACCAAATACTCAGTGTGTGCACGAGGCCTTACAGATACTGAGGAAAAAACTCACCAAATACTCAGCGTGTGCACGAGGTCTTACAAATACTGAGGAAAAAACTCACCAAATACTCAGCGTGTGCACGAGGCCTTACAGATACTGAGGTAAAACCACCAAATACTCAGCGTGTGCACGAGGTCTTACAAATACTGAGGAAAAAACTCACCAAATACTCAGCGTGTACACGAGGCCTTACAGATACTGAGGTAAAAACTCACCAAATACTCAGCGTGTGCACTAGGTCTTACAGATACTGAGGTAAAACCACCAAATACTCAGCGTGTGCACGAGGTCTTACAAATACTGAGGAAAAAAATCACCAAATACTCAGCGTGTGCACGAGGTCTTACATACACTGAGGTAAAAGCTCACCAAATACTCAGTGTGTGCACGAGGCCTTACAGATACTGAGGAAAAAACTCACCAAATACACAATGTGTGCACGAGGTCTTACAGATACTGAGGAAAAAACTGACCAAATACTCAGCGTGTGCATGAGGCCTTACAAATACTGAGGTAAAAACTCACCAAATACTCAATGTGCTACCCCTCCGCCTTGGATAGACATGTGAAATACCTCTACATATTGTATGTGCCCCTCTATGTGAATATTTTTCTTGAATCATGAATGCATGGACTCCATACATACATGATCCAAGCAAGATAGCCACTTATTAGAGGGGCACATGATACACCATGTATAGCCATTTCACATGTTTCTGTATTATCTAAGATGGTGGGGCACACCACTCCAGTGATTAAGGGGCCTTTCACATCAGCGGTTTTGCTGATGTGCGGCCGATTCGGCAGGTGGCGCCGGATCAGCCGCCTAATGGCCGACTTGCGATCCAGATGCGGCAAGCCCTATGCATTGTCTATGGGGCTTGCGGTCCGGTGCGGCAAGTGCGGTTCTGCCGTGTGCGGCAGATTCGACACTTGCGGCCGCGAAAAAAAAACACCACTTGTAGAGTTTTTTTTTCGCGGCCACAAGTGCCTGATCTGCCGCACTCAGCAGAACCGTACTTGTGATAGACAATGCATGGGGCTTGCTGCATTCGGTCCGCAAGTCGGCCGTTAGGCGGACGATCCGGCACATGAGGCGCCACCTGCTGGAACGGCCCAAACATCAGCTAAACACTGATGTGAAAGCAGCGTTCGTTAGGCCCCTTTCACATCACCGTGTCTTTCAAATTGCAGTAGATCCAGCAGATTTACCACATTTGCTGCCTAACAGCCGTTGCGACGATGGATGACAACGCGGTCAGAAGCGTTTTTTTCGACCGCCGCAAATGCCGGACTTGCCGCACCCAGCAGAACCGCACTTGCCGCACCAAACCGCAAGCCCCATAAACAATGCATGGGGCTTGCCGCAAGTGCAGCCGTTAGTCGGCAGATGCGGTAAATCTGCCGGATCTGCCACAATCTGAAAAAAAGCAGATGTGAAAGGGGCCTTACTACATAAATCATTTAATTACTGCTTACATTCTTTCTTTCCCATGACTGAGTCCTCCCTGCCATGCAGCAGCCACCAGGTCTGGCTGGCAGTGCACACACAGAGCACAGGCAGCAGCTGCAGCAGCAGGGCAGGAGTCAGGAGTGGACATATCACTCACCTCAATGTCACATAGGCACGTTTCCTCTGTGTTTTGTGCCGGCATTAGGTGACGGTCCCTCTCCTCAGACTCTCTCTCTTCATGCAGGCAGTGGCCCAGGAGGTGGTGGACAGCGATCGGTGGGTGAGACACAGACTCAGTCAGGAGGACAGAGGAGTCTGCTCAGCCTCAGTCGAGATCAGCTGCCTGCCTGGGTCTGGGTCCTCCTAGAGCAGGAGGATTCAGCAAAGCCCGGTCGGGCCCGGCAGAATCAGCATAGCAGGGCGGACAGCGGCAGCCGGGACTCGGGAGAACAATGCTGCCAGCAGAGGCCGCTGGGACTATAGGAGTGGGAGCAGCATCCGTAGGCAGCTACCACCGGTACACACACCTTGTAAGCACCACATGCTCCATACATACATGGCTCCGCTCCGTACACCTAGTACACACTCAACTCTGCTCCATACACCTCGTACACATGGCTCAACTCCGTACACACTTGGCTTTGCTCTGTACACCTTGTACGCATGCAGCTCTGCTCCATACACCTTGTACACACTCGGCTCCGCTCCATACACCTCATACACACTCGGCTTCGCTCCGTACACCTCAGACGCACTCGTCTCTCCTCCGAACACCTCGTACACGCTCGGCTCCATACACATGCGGCTCCGCTTCATACACCTAGTACACACACGGCTCCGCTCCATACACCTCGTACACACGCGGCTCTGCTCTGTACACCTCATATACATGTGGCTCCACTCCGTACACCTTGTACACATGCGTCTCTGCTCCATACACCCTGTACACACTCGGCTCAGCTCCATATACCTCGTACACACGCGGCTCTGCTCGGTGCACCTCGTACACACACGACTCCGCTCCACACACCTTGTACACACATAGCTCTGCTCAATACACTTCCTACACATGCGGCTTGGCTCTGTACACCCTGTACACACTTGGCTCCGCTCTGCGCTCCGTACACCTTGTACACACTCGGCTCTGCTCCGTACACCTCGTACACGTGGCTCTGCTCCGTACACCTCGTACACACTCAGCTCTGCTCCATACACATGTGGCTCCACTCGGTACACCTCGTTTACATGCGGCTCCGCTCCGTACACCTCGTACACATGTGGCTCCGCTCTGTACACCTCGTTTACATGCGGCTCCGCTCCGTACACCTCGTACACACGCGGCTCTGCTCTGTACAACTCGTACACACTCAGCTCCTCTCCGTACACCTTGTACACACTCGGCTCTGCTCCGTACACCTCATACACACTCGGCTCCGCTCCGTACACCTCGTACACACTCAGCTCTGCTCCATACACCTCATACACATGTGGCTCCGCTCCGTACACCTCGTTTACATGCGGCTCCGCTCCGTACACCTCGTACACACTCGGCTCTGCTCTGTACAACTCGTACACACTCCGCTCCACTCCATACACCTCGAACACACATGGCTCCGCTCCGTACACCTCGTACACACTCGGCTCTGCTACATCCACACTGTAAATCCCTCCTTAGTCCTGACCCCACACATAACCTTCATCTCATCCTCTTCTTCACCTCTCCAGCACCATGACAACCATCACAGAGTGGAGGCCTGCATAACGAGGAGCTGATCATGTGATTCCTGACTCCTCCCCTCCATTCACATCATCACAGGTCCTGTAAGCACAGGTCCTCCTGTGCCCTGTGCAGCTCTACAGGTGGGCTCACACTGGGGGGTGGTGGTGTGTAACACAGCGGTGGCGGCAGCGGTCGGGACTATAGGAGAGAGAACGGCATCAGCAGGGGGCCGCGCCACCATCAGGCCCCCTGCGGTAGCCGCTCCCTGTCAACTAGCAGGGCTCATCACCTCATGGATGCTGTGCCTGCGTGCAGAGTGCTGTGTGGTGGCGCCGTGGCGGATTATAATGGGGCAATTTACCCCCTGGACTGTGGGCCCCCCAACACCATTGGGCCTGGGGCAAAAGCCCATATTGACCTCATTATAATCCGCCACTGTGTACACCCTGCACTGTGTGTGGCTCTGAGGCCTGGAGTCCCTCCTGCTGTACACCCTGCACTGTGTGTGGCTCTGAGGCCTGGAGTCCCTCCTGCTGTACACCCTGCACTGTGTGCGGCTCTGGGGCCTGGAGTCCCCCCTCTGCTGTACACCCTGCACTTTGTGCGGCTCTGAGGCCTGGAGTCCTCCCTGCTGTACACCCTGCACTGTGTGAGGCTCTGAGGCCTGGAGTCCCCCCCCTCTGCTGTACACCCTGCACTGTGTGTGGCTCTGAGGCCTGGAGTCCCCCCTGCTGTACACTCTGCACTGTGTGTGGCTCTGAGGCCTGGAGTCCCCCCTGTGCTGTACACCCTGCACTGTGTGCGGCTCTGAGGCCTGGAGTCCCCCCCTGTGCTGTACACCCTGCACTGTGTGCGGCTCTGAGGCCTGGAGTCCCCCCCTGTGCTGTACACCCTGCACTGTGTGCGGCTCTGAGGCCTGGAGTCCCCCCCCTGCTGTACACCCTGCACTGTGTGCGGCTCTGAGGCCTGGAGTCCCCCCTGCTGTACACCCTGCACTGTGTGCGGCTCTGAGGCCTGGAGTCCCCCCCTGCTATACACCCTGCACTGTGTGCGGCTCTGAGGTCTGGAGTCCCCCCTTGTGCTGTACACCCTGCACTGTGTGCGGCTCTGAGGCCTGGAGTCCCCCCTTGTGCTGTACACCCTGCACTGTGTGCGGCTCTGAGGCCTGGAGTCCCCCCTGCTGTACACCCTGCACTGTGTGCGGCTCTGGGGCCTGGAGTCCCCCCTGCTGTACACCCTGCACTGTGTGCGGCTCTGAGGTCTGGAGTCCCCCCCCTGCTGTACACCCTGCACTGTGTGCGGCTCTGAGGCCTGGAGTCCCCCCTGCTGTACACCCTGCACTGTGTGCGGCTCTGAGGCCTGGAGTCCCCCCTGCTGTACACCCTGCACTGTGTGCGGCTCTGAGGCCTGGAGTCCCCCCTGCTGTACACCCTGCACTGTGTGCGGCTCTGAGGCCTGGAGTCCCCCCCCCCCCCCCCTGCTGTACACCCTGCACTGTGTGCGGCTCTGAGGTCTGGAGTCCCCCCTGCTGTACACCCTGCACTGTGTGCGGCTCTGAGGTCTGGAGTCCCCCCTGTGCTGTACACCCTGCACTGTGTGCGGCTCTGAGGCCTGGAGTCCTCCCTGCTGTACACCCTGCACTGTGTGCGGCTCTGGGGCCTGGCATCCCCCCTGCTGTACACCCTGCACTGTGTGCGGCTCTGGGGCCTGGAGTCCCCCCTGCTGTACACCCTGCACTGTGTGCGGCTCTGAGGCCTGGAGTCCCCCCTGCTGTACACCCTGCACTGTGTGCGGCTCTGGGGCCTGGAGTCCCCCCTGCTGTACACCCTGCACTGTGTGCGGCTCTGAGGCCTGGAGTCCCCCCCTGCTGTACACCCTGCACTGTGTGCGGCTCTGGGGCCTGGAGTCCTCCCTGCTGTACACCCTGCACTGTGTGCGGCTCTGGGGCCTGGAGTCCCCCCTGCTGTACACCCTGCACTGTGTGCGGCTCTGGGGCCTGGAGTCCTCCCTGCTGTACACCCTGCACTGTGTACGGCTCTGAGGCCTGGAGTCCCCCCCCCTGCTGTACACCCTGCACTGTGTGCGGCTCTGAGGCCTGGAGTTCCCCCTGCTGTACACCCTGCACTGTGTAGAATGGAGAAGATCAGAGAGATCATCAAAAAATCAACTCCGATCTAGTCACCTCACTGGTGAATCAGCTACAGCGGAGAGGATAAAATGAGGTGACCAAACATGTGACTACAGAGAGGCCTCAAGAATTCAACTCCGATCTATAGTCACCTCAGTACTGAACCGTCTAGAGCGGAGTGGAGAAAATGAGGAGCACAAAAAACCCACTTTGATCTAGATGCAACCATAGAGTGACACCTGGTCATGTGACCCTGACTCCTCCCACACATGATCACATGACTGTGACATCAGCACAGGTCCTGTAAGCACAGTGTTGTGTGTAGTTTGCAGTGTAATCCCGGGTGACAGCGGAGGGTGAGACTCTGCTCCTGTTACATTGTGGCCCTTGTTGTTCTGTGTTATTTCCTGGGACTGTTGGATCCAGTAAAGTCTTCCCATTGTGCGGTTCCTCCCTGTGTTGTCTGAGTCGTGTTCTGCCCACGGTTTAGGAGTTCGGCCGTTCAGTGGGATGAGCCCTGGTCCATGCGCTCTGTCTAAAGGCTTCCGGGCCAGCGGACGAGACCCCCCTGCCCCCAGTGTCTCCACACACCCTTCAGGCCAGTGCTCCTCCTGAGGACAAAGCTTAGTGTCTCTGGTAGGATAAAGGCGCTGTGCTATGGCTGCTCTTATGAGACTCGGCTTTATTGGCTTCAATTTAGTTCCTCTGCCGAATCCCAAACATTGAGGAACATTGAATACAGGATCCTGAGCCCTCCCCTCCCCCACCCTATCCCACCCCCTCCCCCGTCATGTCTTCTATATTGTCTTTCTGTCTCATTCCCTTCTTCTTTCTGGTGGTTGGAGCCGCTGTGCAGGGAAACAGTGAAGGGGACGCAGCGGTGATCAGAGCCGCGACTCTCAGGATCAGTGGAGGATCCAGAGCTCAGATCCCTGCTGATCACTAAAGGTACCGTCACACGTGGAGATATCGCCACTTATGGCTGTCAATTTGACGTGAGCGTTCCAGGCACTTTTCTGCATATCACCGTCGCCCAGTCACACATAGAGATCTCAAGTGTGATGTTCGGCGATCCTGTGTCCCGGAAATCGCCTGCAGAAGAGTGGAAGCAATCTTCTCTTCAGACACCGCCGTATCACACGCAGCCATCGTAGCAGTGATGTGGGCACAGTGTTTCGATAGGGGCGTGCTAGAGTGTGTCGCACGGCGCCCCTATCACTGCGATTGGTGGACGCATATGCGTTCCCATTGGTCAGCCTTGCGTGAAGGGGCGGGTCATCCAATAAGGCGTCTCGGACATGGCCAGCCAATGGGAACGCAGTATCACCCACCAATCACCGCAGATGTGGCGCGAAGAACAAACATCTAAGTACGCCTACGGGATCTCTCGCCGGATCGCTGTGTACATCGCTATCGCCCTGTCACACGCCACGAAGCACTGAGATCGTCTGGTAGTTATCGTCTGATTTCCCAGCAGTGCAGGGCGATCAGACGACGCTCCACCGGTGATTTCGCGATGTAAAATTGCCCTGTTTCACGCCACTGCGCATAGGCGATGTAGCTTCCACATCGCCGAAAACCACAAATTTACAGTGATATCCCATCCCCTTATTATCCCAGTAATTGTATTATAATATAGCGATATCCCATCCCTTATTATCCCAGTAATTGTATTATTATATAGTGATATCCCATCCCCTTATTATCCCCAGGGATTGTATTATTATATAGTGATATCCCATCCCCTTATTATCCCCAGTAATTGTATTATTATATAGTGATATCCCATCCCCTTATTATCCCCAGTAATTGTATTATTATATAGTGATATCCCATCCCCTTATTATCCCAGTAATTGTATTATTATATAGTGATATCCCATCCCCCTATTATCCCCAGTAATTGTATTATTATATAGTGATATCCCATCCCCTTATTATCCCAGTAATTGTATTATTATATAGTGATATCCCATCCCCTTATTATCCCCAGTAATTGTATTATTATATAGTGATATCCCATCCCCTTATTATCCCCAGTAATTGTATTATTATATAGCGATATCCCATCCCCTTATTATCCCCAGTAATTGTATTATTATATAGTGATATCCCATCCCCTTATTATCCCAGTAATTGTATTATTATATAGTGATATCCCATCCCCTTATTATCCCCAGTAATTGTATTATTATATAGTGATATCCCATCCCCTTATTATCCCCAGTAATTGTATTATTATATAGTGATATCCCATCCCCTTATTATCCCCAGTAATTGTATTATTATATAGTGATATCCCATCCCCTTATTATCCCAGTAATTGTATTATTATATAGTGATATCCCATCCCCTTATTATCCCAGTAATTGTATTATTATATAGTGATATCCCATCCCCTTATTATCCCCAGTAATTGTATTATTATATAGTGATATCCCATCCCCTTATTATCTCCAGTAATTGTATTATTATATAGTGATATCCCATCCCCTTATTATCCCAGTAATTGTATTATTATATAGTGATATCCCATCCCCTTATTATCCCAGTAATTGTATTATTATATAGTGATATCCCATCCCCTTATTATCCCAGTAATTGTATTATTATATAGTGATATCCATCCCCTTATTATCCCAGTAATTGTATTATTATATAGTGATATCCCATCCCCTTATTATCCCAGTAATTGTATTAATTATATAGTGATATCCCATCCCCTTATTATCCCCAGTAATTGTATTATTATATAGCGATATCCCATCCCTTATTATCCCCAGTAATTGTATTATTATATAGTGATATCCCATCCCCTTATTATCCCAGTAATTGTATTATTATATAGTGATATCCCATCCCCTTATTATCACAGTAATTGTATTATTATATAGTGATATCCCATCCCCTTATTATCCCCAGTAATTGTATTATTATATAGTGATATCCCATCCCCTATTATCCCCAGTAATTGTATTATTATATAGTGTATATCCCATCCCCTTATTATCCCCAGTAATTGTATTATTATATAGTGATTATCCCATCCCCTTATTATCCCAGTAATTGTATTATTATATAGTGATATCCATCCCCTTATTATCCCCAGTAATTGTATTATTATATAGTGATATCCCATCCCCTTATTATCCCAGTAATTGTATTATTATATGTGATATCCCATCCCTTATTATCCCAGTAATTGTATTATTATATAGGATATCCCATCCCCTTATTATCCCCAGTAATTGTATTATTATATAGTGATATCCCATCCCCTTATTATCCCCAGTAATTGTATTATTATATAGTGATATCCCATCCCCTTATTATCCCAGTAATTGTATTATTATATAGTGATAATCCCATCCCCTTATTATCCCCAGTAATTGTATTATTATATAGTGATATCCATCCCCTTATTATCCCCATAATTGTATTATATATAGTGATACCCATCCCCTTATATCCCATAATTTATTATTATATAGGATATCCATCCCTTATTATCCCAGTAATTGTATATTATATGTGATATCCCATCCCCTTATATCCAGTAATTATTATTATATAGGATATCCCATCCCCTTATTATCCCCAGTAATTGTATTATTATATAGTGATACCCATCCCCTTATTACCCAGTAATTGATTATTATATAGTGTATATCCCATACCAGTAATTTATTAATAATTATCCCTCCCCTTAATCCCATAATTGTTTATTAAATATATCCATCCCTTATATCCAGTATGTATTATATATAGATACCATCCCCTTATTATCCCATAATGATATTATATTATATCCCATCCCTTTTATCCCGAATTATATTATAAATCCATCCTTATATCCCAGTAATTATTATATTAGTGAATCCCATCCCCTATTCCCATATTTTTATTATACCCATCCCTTTATCCCATTAATTGTATTATTAGTGATACCCATCCCCTATTATCCCAGTAATTGTATTATTATATAATCCCATCCCCTATATCCCCATAATTTTTATTATATATGATATCCATCCCCTTATATCCCCATAATGTATTATTATATATATATCCCTCCCCTTATTATCCAGAATGTATATATATGATATCCATCCCTTTTATCCCTAATTATTATATATAGATATCCCACCCCTATATCCAAATTGTATTTTATATATGATCCCATCCCTTATTATCCCATAATTGTATTAATATAGAATCCTCCCTTATACCCAGTAATTGTATATTTAAGTGTACCACCTATACCAGTAATTGTATTATATAGATACCATCCTATTACCAGAATGATATTATAGTGAACCCACCCTATTCCATAATTGATTATAATAGAATCCCATCCCCTATTCCTAATATTATTATAGGATATCCCACCTTATTACCCATAATTGATTATTAATGATACCCTCCCCTTATCCCATAATTGTATATTATAATGATCCCATCCTTAACCCAAATTGATAATTAGATATCACCTATTATCCAGTATTATTATTATAGTATACATCCCTATTCCCCATAATTGTATATTAAGGATCCCACCTATTATCCTATTGTTTATATATATAATCCCAATCCCCTTAATCCAGTAATGTATATATATTATTCCCACCTATTATCCATAATTTTTTAAATAACCCATCCTTATTATCCCCTAATTGTATATTAATAGATATCCCCCTATATCCCATATTTTTTATTGATACCCTCCTTATTATCCAATTATATTATATAGTTACCCATCCCTTATTTCCTAATTGTTTTATATAATATCATCCCTTTATCCCAGTAATTGATATTATATAGTATTCCATCCCCTTATTATCCATATCTATACTATTATATACCCATCCTTATTAATCCCAGTAATTGTATTCTACTATTATACCCATTCGCATTATTATCTCCAGTAATTATCTATTCATAATGTAATTATTATCCCATACCCTTATTATCCATATATGTATTATTATATGGATATCCCATCCCCTTATTATCCCAGTAATTGTAATTATTATATAGTGATATCATCCCCTTATTATCCCCAGTAATTGTATTATTATATAGTGATATCCCATCCCTTATTATCCCCAGTAATTGTAATTATTATATAGTGATATCCCATCCCTTATTATCCCAGTAATTGTATTATTATATAGTGATATCCCATCCCCTTATTATCCCCAGTAATTGTATTATTATATAGTGATATCCCATCCCTTATTATCCCCAGTAATTGTATTATTATATAGTGATATCCCATCCCCTTATTATCCCCAGTAATTGTATTATTATATAGTGATATCCCATCCCCTTATTATCCCCAGTAATGTATTATTATATAGTGATATCCCATCCCTTATTATCCCAGTAATTGTATTAATTATATAGTGATATCCATCCCCTTATTATCCCAGTAATTGTATTATTAATATAGTGATATCCCATCCCCTTATTATCCCAGTAATTGTATTATTATATAGTGATATCCCATCCCCTTATTTATCCCCATGTAATTGTATTATTATATAGTGATATCCCATCCCCTTATTATCCCAGTAATTGTATTATTATATAGTGATATCCCATCCCCTTATTATCCCAGTAATTGTATTTATTATATAGTCGATATCCATCCCCTTATTATCCCCAGTAATTGTATTATTATATAGTGATATCCCATCCCTTATTATCCCCAGTAATTGTATTATTATATAGTGATATCCCATCCCCTTATTATCCCCAGTAATTTATTATTATATAGTGATATCCCATCCCCTTATTATCCCCAGTAATTGTATTATTATTATAGTGATATCCATCCCCTTATTATCCCCAGTAATTGTTTTTTATGTGATTCCCATCCCTATTTCCATAGTAATTGTATCTCCATTCACTATTAGTGATATCCTCCCTTATTATCCGTAATTGTATTATTATATAGTGATATCCCATCCCCTTATTATCCCCAGTAATTGTATTATTATATAGTGATATCCCATCCCCTTATTATCCCAGTAATTGTATTATTATATAGCGATATCCCATCCCCTTATTATCCCCAGTAATTGTATTATTATATAGTGATATCCCATCCCCTTATTATCCCCAGTAATTGTATTATTATATAGTGATATCCCATCCCCTTATTATCCCAGTAATTGTATTATTATATAGTGATATCCCATCCCCTTATTATCCCCAGTAATTGTATTATTATATAGTGATATCCCATCCCCTTATTATCCCCAGTAATTGTATTATTATATAGTGATATCCCATCCCCTTATTATCCCCAGTAATTGTTTATTTATATAGTGATATCCCATCCCCTTATTATCCCCAGTAATTGTATTATATTATATATGATATCCCATCCCCTTATTATCCCCAGTAATTGTATTATTATATAGTGATATCCATCCCCTTATTATCCCCAGTAATTGTATTATTATATAGTGATATCCCATCCCCTTATTATCCCCAGTAATTGTATTATTATATAGTGATATCCCATCCCCTTATTATCCCCAGTAATTGTATTATTATATAGTGATATCCCATCCCCTTATTATCCCCAGTAATTGTATTATTATATATGATATCCATCCCCTTATTATCCCCAGTAATTGTATTATTATATAGTGATATCCATCCCCTTATTATCCCCAGTAATTGTATTATTATATAGTGATATCCCATCCCTTATTATCCCCAGTAATTGTATTATTATATAGTGATATCCCATCCCTTATTATCCCAGTAATTGTAATATTATATTGTGATATCCCATCCCCTTATTATCCCAGTAATTGTAATATTATATAGCGATATCCCATCCCCTTATTATCCCAGTAATTGTATTATTATATAGTGATATCCCATCCCCTTATTATCCCCAGTAATTGTATTATTATATAGTGATATCCCATCCCCTTATTATCCCAGTAATTGTATTATTATATAGTGATATCCCATCCCCTTATTATCCCCAGTAATTGTATTATTATATAGTGATATCCCATCCCCTTATTATCCCCAGTAATTGTATTATTATATAGTGATATCCCATCCCCTTATTATCCCCAGTAATTGTATTATTATATAGTGATATCCCATCCCCTTATTATCCCCAGTAATTGTTATTATTATATAGTGATATCCCATCCCCTTATTATCCCCAGTAATTGTATTATTATATAGTGATATCCCATCCCCTTATTATCCCAGTAATTGTATATTATATTGTGATATCCCATCCCCTTATTATCCCAGTAATTGTATTATTATATGTGATATCCCATCCCCTTATTATCCCAGTAATTGTATTATTATATAGCGATATCCCATCCCCTTATTATCCCCAGTAATTGTATTATTATATAGTGATATCCCATCCCCTTATTATCCCCAGTAATTGTATTATTATATAGTGATATCCCATCCCCTTATTATCCCAGTAATTGTATTATTATATAGTGATATCCCATCCCCTTATTATCCCCAGTAATTGTATTATTATATAGTGATATCCCATCCCCTTATTATCCCAGTAATTGTATTATTATATAGTGATATCCCATCCCCTTATTATCCCCAGTAATTGTATTATTATATAGTGATATCCCATCCCCTTATTATCCCCAGTAATTGTATTATTATATAGTGATATCCCATCCTCTTATTATCTCCAGTAATTGAATTATTATATAGTGATATCCCATCCCCTTATTATCCCCAGTAATTGTATTATTATATAGTGATATCCCATCCCCTTATTATCCCCAGTAATTGTATTATTATATAGTGATATCCCATCCCCTTATTATCCCCAGTAATTGTATTATTATATAGTGATATCCCATCCTCTTATTATCCCCAGTACCGTATATACTCGTGTATAAGCCGAGTTTTTCAGCACAAAAATTGTGCTGAAAAGTGCCCCCCTCGGCTTATACACGAGTCACTATACAGCTGAGTGGGGGGGGGCCGGTGTCCGGGGGCTGGAGGAGGCAGGGGGAGGCTGCACTATGAGCGGCCGGTCACGTGGGGCCGCTCATTAGTGCAATGCAATATGCACGGCATCCCCCTGTCCATCAGCGGCAGGGGGAGCCGTGCATATTACATTGCTCTCCCCCAGTAGTTTATACAGGCCCCCCGATCCCCCCCCCGTAGTTTATACAGGCCCCCCGATCCCCCCCGCCCCGTAGTATATACAGGCCCCCCGTAGTTTATGCAGGCCACCCGATCCCCCCCCCCCCCGTAGTATATACAGGCCCCCCGATTCCCACCCTCCCTGTAGTATATACAGGCCCCCGCGCTCTATATACAGGCCCCCGGTTGCAGCCACAGACCTGTAAGAGAATCGCTTTCATACTTACCCTCCTCGCTGTTACCCGCGCTCCTCCGGTCTCCTTCCCGCTTGTACCCGGCGCGTCCACAATGACGTCATTGTGGACGCGCCGGGAAGAAGCTGGAAGGAGACGAGGACGCGCGATGACAGTGAGGAGGGTAAGTATGAAAGCGATTCTCTTACAGGTCTGTGGCTGCAACCGGGGGCCTGTATATAGAGCGCGGGGGGCCTGTATATACTACAGGGAGGGTGGGAATCGGGGGGCCTGTATATACTACGGGGGGGGGGGGGATCGGGTGGCCTGCATAAACTACGGGGGGCCTGTATATACTACGGGGCGGTGGGGATTGGGGGGCCTGTATAAACTACAGGGGTGGGTAATCGGGGGGCCTGTATATACCACACTGCTGGGGAGGGTGCTGTATATACCACACTGCTGGGGAGGGTGCTGTATATACCACACTGCTGGGGAGGGTGCTGTATATACCACACTGCTGGGGAGGGTGCTGTATATACCACACTGCTGGGGAGGGTGCTGTATATACCACACTGCTGGGGAGGGTGCTGTATATACCACACTGCTGCGGAGGGTGCTGTATATACCACACTGCTGGGGAGGGTGCTGTATATACCACACTGCTGGGGAGGGTGCTGTATATACCACACTGCTGCGGAGGGTGCTGTATATACCACACTGCTGGGGAGGGTGCTGTATATACCACACTGCTGGGGAGGGTGCTGTATATACCACACTGCTGGGGAGGGTGCTGTATATACCACACTGCTGGGGAGGGTGCTGTATATACCACACTGCTGGGGAGGGTGCTGTATATACCACACTGCTGCGGAGGGTGCTGTATATACCACACTGCTGGGGAGGGTGCTGTATATACCACACTGCTGGGGAGGGTGCTGTATATACCACACTGCTGGGGAGGGTGCTGTATATACCACACTGCTGGGGAGGGTGCTGTATATACCACACTGCTGGGGAGGGTGCTGTATATACCACACTGCTGGGGAGGCTGCTGTATATATCACACTGCTGGGGAGGGTGCTGTGTATACCACACTGCTGGGGAGGGTGCTGTGTATACCACACTGCTGGGGAGGCTGCTGTATACCACACTGCTGGGGAGGCTGCTGTATACCACACTGCTGGGGGCTGCTGCCTGTATATACCTCACTGCTGGGGGCTGCTGCCTGTATATACCACACTGCTGGGGGCTGCTGCCTGTATATACCACACTGCTGGGGGCTGCTGCCTGTATATACCACACTGCTGGGGGCTGCTGCCTGTATATACCACACTGCTGGGGGCTGCTGCCTGTATATACCACACTGCTGGGGGCTGCTGCCTGTATATACCTCACTGCTGGGGGCTGCTGCCTGTATATACCACACTGCTGGGGTCTGCTGCCTGTATATACCACACTGCTGGGGGCTGCTGCCTGTATATACCACACTGCTGGGGGCTGCTGCCTGTATATACCACACTGCTGGGGGCTGCTGCCTGTATATACCACACTGCTGGGGGCTGCTGCCTGTATATACCACACTGCTCGGGGCTGCTGCCTGTATATACCTCACTGCTGGGGGCTGCTGCCTGTATATACCACACTGCTGGGGGCTGCTGCCTGTATATACCACACTGCTGGGGGCTGCTGCCTGTATATACCACACTGCTGGGGGCTGTATACCTGTGCTGGAGTCCACCCTCGGCTTATACACGAGTCAATAGGTTTTCCCAGGTTTTGGGGGCAAAAGTAGGGGGGTCGGCTTATACACGGGTCGGCTTATACACGAGTATATACGGTAATTGTATTATTATATAGTGATATCCCATCCCCTTATTATCCCCAGTAATTGTATTATTATATAGTGATATCCCATCCCCTTATTATCCCAGTAATTGTATTATTATATAGTGATATCCCATCCCCTTATTATCCCCAGTAATTGTATTATTATATAGTGATATCCCATCCCCTTATTATCCCCAGTAATTGTATTATTATATAGTGATATCCCATCCCCTTATTATCCCCAGTAATTGTTATATTATATAGTGATATCCCATCCCCTTATTATCCCCAGTAATTGTATTATTATATAGTGATATCCCATCCCCTTATTATCCCAGTAATTGTAATATTATATTGTGATATCCCATCCCCTTATTATCCCAGTAATTGTATTATTATATAGCGATATCCCATCCCTTATTTATCCCCAGTAATTGTATTATTATATAGTGATATCCCATCCCCTTATTATCCCCAGTAATTGTATTATTATATAGTGATATCCCATCCCCTTATTATCCCAGTAATTGTATTATTATATAGTGATATCCCATCCCCTTATTATCCCCAGTAATTGTATTATTATATAGTGATATCCCATCCCCTTATTATCCCAGTAATTGTATTATTATATAGTGATATCCCATCCATGGGCGTACCCAGCGTGGGGCAGGGGGGGGCAGCTGCCCCCCCCCAAGAGGCTGCCCCCCCTCATGAGGAAGGGGTGAGCGCAGCACTGTGTGCGCGCTGCGCGCACCTAGTGTACTAGGATGGATGGTTTCGCCGCTGGCATTGCCCACATGTACTGTGACACACACTGCCTCTCCCCCGGTCCCCGGCGCTGAGAGCGATCACGCTGCAGGAAGCCGCTGGGAGCTCTGCTGCTTCCTGTTGCGTGATAGCTCTGAGTCCAAGACAAGTCCTGCTACAGTGGAGGCGGCTGCGGTGCTGGCGGCTCCTCCACCCTGCCGGCCCCGGGGCCCCCCATGGACCCGGAGAATGGAGGATCAGCCGGCCCTGAAGGATGGACCTGATGCGGCTGGTGGTGGAGCTCACTGCTCTGAGGGAACCTGGCCTGAGCCAGCGCCAGGTGAGGGAAACTGTGCAGCACAGTGCAGGGGATAGGGGACAGAGGAGCAGGGTCCCGAAGAGAAGAGGCCAGGGGGGCAGAAGGACTGGAACAGCAGGACAGAGGAAAAGAGGCCAGGGGGGCAGAGGAGAAGAGGCCAGAGGGGAAGAAGGATGGGAACAGGGGGGCAGAGGAGAAGAGGCCAGGGGGGCACAGAAGAAGAGGCCAGGGGGGCAGAAGGACTGGAACAGCAGGACAGAGGAAAAGAGGCCAGGGGGGCACAGAAGAAGAGGCCAGGGGGGCAGAAGGATGGGAACAGGGGGGCAGAGGAGAAGAGGCCAGGGGGGAAGAAGGATGGGAACAGGGGGGCAGAGGAGAAGAGGCCAGGGGGGCACAGAAGAAGAGGCCAGGGGGCAGAAGGATGGGAACAGGGGGGCAGAGGAGAAGAGGCCAGGGGGGCACAGAAGAAGAGGCCAGGAGGGCAGAAGGATGGGAACAGGGGGGCACAGGAGAAGAGGCCAGGGGGGCACAGAAGAAGAGGCCAGGGGGGCAGAAGGATGGGAACAGGGGGGCAGAGGAGAAGAGGCCAGGGGGGAAGAAGGATGGGAACAGGGGGGCAGAGGAGAAGAGGCCAGGGGGGCACAGAAGAAGAGGCCAGGGGGGCAGAAGGATGGGAACAGGGGGGCAGAGGAGAAGAGGCCAGGGGGGCACAGAAGAAGAGGCCAGGGGGGCAGAAGGATGGGAACAGGGGGGCAGAGGAGAAGAGGCCAGGGGGGCACAGAAGAAGAGGCCAGGGGGGCAGAAGGATGGGAACAGGGGGGCACAGGAGAAGAGGCCAGGGGGGAAGAAGGATGGGAACAGGGGGGCAGAGAAGAAGAGGCCAGGGGGGCACAGAAGAAGAGGCCAGGGGGGCAGAAGGATGGGAACAGGGGGGCACAGGAGAAGAGGCCAGGGGGGCACAGAAGAAGAGGCCAGGGGGGCAGAAGGATGGGAACAGGGGGGCAGAGGAGAAGAGGCCAGGGGGGAAGAAGGATGGGAACAGGGGGGCAGAGGAGAAGAGGCCAGGGGGGCACAGAAGAAGAGGCCAGGGGGGCAGAAGGATGGGAACAGGGGGGCAGAGGAGAAGAGGCCAGGGGGGCACAGAAGAAGAGGCCAGGGGGGCAGAAGGATGGGAACAGGGGGGCACAGGAGAAGAGGCCAGGGGGGCACAGAAGAAGAGGCCAGGGGGGCAGAAGGATGGGAACAGGGGGGCAGAGGAGAAGAGGCCAGGGGGGAAGAAGGATGGGAACAGGGGGGCAGAGAAGAAGAGGCCAGGGGGGCAGAAGGATGGGAACAGGGGGGCATAGGAGAAGAGGCCAGGGGGGCACAGAAGAAGAGGCCAGGGGGGCAGAAGGATGGGAACAGGGGGGCAGAGGAGAAGAAGCCAAGGGGGCAGAGGAGAAGAGGCCAGGGGGGCAGAAGGACAGGAACAGCAGGACAGAGGAGAAGAGGCCAGGGGGGCAGAGGAGAAGAGGCCAGGGGGCAGAAGGACAGGAACAGCTGGACAGAGGAGAAGAGGCCAGGGGGGCAGGCAGAGGAGAAGAGGCCAGGGGGGCAGAAGGACAGGAACAGGAGGACAGAGGAGAAGAGGCCAGGGGGGCAGAAGGACAAGAACAGCAGGACAGAGGAGAAGAGGCCAGGGGGGCAGAGGAGAAGAGGCCAGGAGGGCAGAGGAGAAGAGGCCAGGGGGGCAGAAGGACAGGAACAGGAGGGCAGAGGAGAAAAGGCCAGGGGTGCAGAGGAGAAGAGGCCAGGGGTGCAGAGGAGAAGAGGCCAGGGGGGCAGAGGAGAAGAGGTCAGGGGGGCAGAAGGACAGGAACAGGGGGACAGAGGAGAAGACAAGTTGTAGTTCTCCTGGGCGGGCTCAATGTTCTCCCGCCGCTTGTCTGTGGTTAGTGTGCCTCATCTGGGACATCCTCAGCTCTGTGCTGTGCACAGACAATGTACCACCATGTCCCCAGCTCCGTCCTGTGCACAGTGTACCACCATGTCCCCAGCTCCGTGCTGTGCACAGTGTACCACCATGTCCCCAGCTCCGTGCTGTGCACAGTGTACCACCATGTCCCCAGCTCCGTGCTGTGCACAGACAGTGTACCACCATGTCCCCAGCTCAGTGCTGTGCACCGTGTACCACCATGTCCCCAGCTCCGTGCTGTGCACCGTGTACCACCATGTCCCCAGCTCCGTGCTGTGCACCGTGTACCACCATGTCCCCAGCTCCCTGCTGTGCACCATGTACCACCATGTCCCCAGCTCTGTGATGTGCACAGTGTACCAGCATGTGAATCATATACTGTCGCAGCATGTTGCAACTTTTTTCTCATCCTGAATCTGGATGAGAAAAAAGCGTCCGAAACTCGCCAATCAGCTATTAGGGTACCTTTGCACACGGCTACATTTGTAGCTTGTCACCAGGTAACTTACTGGTTGCAGTGAAATCATGGATACATGGTTCTATCTTGTTGCTGTGTACAAATGGAATCATGTATCCATGATTTCACTGCAACCAGTAAGTTACCTGGTGACAAGCTACAAATGTAGCCGTGTGTAAAGGTACCCTCAGAGATTGATTGCAATGCGAGAAAATCACGTGTTGCACTCATCAGAGTTTCACGCCAGTGTGTCCGTACCCTAATACTGACATCCATATAGAAATCCTACTGGTATGGGGAGGATTTATGGCTGTTAGTACTCCATACTTCTAGTTATTAACCAGTTAATGCTCTCTTGTCCACCACACTGCAGTGTCAAAAGAGGACGACAGCGAGGCAGACAGCAACATGGCATCAGAGAGCCCCTGACCTCGATATAGAAGATCCTCAGATCCCGGTATTGTGACATAATATTAAGAATAAAGTTTTTTGCATTTATATTACACTATGAGCCCCCCATAGGGGTCCCATCTCATATACAGCCCCCATAGGGCTCCCCAGTGGCATAACGAGTCTGATGGGCCCCGGTGTCCAATTTTACAACCTCAACGACCATGGCTTGCCCCCCCCTAGTTTTGATCCTGGGTACACCCATGATCCCATCCCCTTATTATCCCCAGTAATTGTATTATTATATAGTGATATCCCATCCCCTTATTATCCCCAGTAATTGTATTATTATATAGTGATATCCCATCCTCTTATTATCTCCAGTAATTGAATTATTATATAGTGATATCCCATCCCCTTATTATCCCCAGTAATTGTATTATTATATAGTGATATCCCATCCCCTTATTATCCCCAGTAATTGTATTATTATATAGTGATATCCCATCCCCTTATTATCCCCAGTAATTGTATTATTATATAGTGATATCCCATCCTCTTATTATCCCCAGTAATTGTATTATTATATAGTGATATCCCATCCCCTTATTATCCCCAGTAATTGTATTATTATATAGTGATATCCCATCCCCTTATTATCCCAGTAATTGTATTATTATATAGTGATATTCCGTCCCCTTATTATCTCCAGTAATTGTATTATTATATAGTGATATCCCATCCCCTTATTATCCCCAGTAATTGTATTATTATATAGTGATATCCCATCCCCTTATTATCCCCAGTAATTGTATTATTATATAGTGATATCCCATCCCCTTATTATCCCCAGTAATTGTATTATTATATAGTGATATCCCATCCTCTTATTATCTCCAGTAATTGAATTATTATATAGTGATATCCCATCCCCTTATTATCCCCAGTAATTGTATTATTATATAGTGATATCCCATCCCCTTATTATCCCCAGTAATTGTATTATTATATAGTGATATCCCATCCCCTTATTATCCCAGTAATTGTATTATTATATAGTGATATCCCATCCCTTATTATCCCCAGTAATTGTATTATTATATAGTGATATCCATCCCCTTATTATCCCCAGTAATTGTATTATTATATAGTGATATCCATCCCCTTATTATCCCCAGTAATTGTATTATTATATAGTGATATCCCACCCCTTATTATCCCAGTATATTGTATTATTATATAGTGATATCCCATCCCCTTATTATCCCCAGTAATTGTATTATTATATAGTGATATCCCATCCCCTTATTATCCCCAGTAATTGTATTATTATATAGTGATATCCCATCCCCTTATTATCCCAGTAATTGTATTATTATATAGTGATATCCCATCCCCTTATTATCCCCGGTAATTGTATTATTATATAGTGATATCCCATCCCCTTATTATCCCCAGTAATTGTATTATTATATAGTGATACCCCATCCCCTTATTATCCCCAGTAATTGTATTATTATATAGTGATATCCCATCCCTTATTATCCCCAGTAATTGTATTATTATATAGTGATATCCCATCCCCTTATTATCCCCAGTAATTGTATTATTATATAGTGATATCCCATCCCTTATTATCCCAGTAATTGTAATTATTATATAGTGATATCCCATCCCCTTATTATCCCAGTAATTGTATTATTATATAGTGATATCCCATCCCCTTATTATCCCCAGTAATTGTATTATTATATAGTGATATCCCATCCCCTTATTATCCCAGTAATTGTATTATTATATAGTGATATCCCATCCCCTTATTATCCCCAGTAATTGTATTATTATATAGTGATATCCCATCCCTTATTATCCCCAGTAATTGTATTATTATATAGTGATATCCCATCCCCTTATTATCCCCAGTAATTGTATTATTATATAGTGATATCCCATCCCTTATTATCTCCAGTAATTGTATTATTATATAGTGATATCCCATCCCCTTATTATCCCCAGTAATTGTATTATTATATAGTGATATCCCATCCCCTTATTATCACCAGTAATTGTATTATTATATAGTGATATCCCATCCCCTTATTATCCCAGTAATTGTATTATTATATAGTGATATCCCATCCCCTTATTATCCCAGTAATTGTATTATTATATAGTGATATCCCATCCCCTTATTATCCCAGTAATTGTATTATTATATAGTGATATCCCATCCCCTTATTATCCCCAGTAATTGTATTATTATATAGTGATATCCCATCCCTTATTATCCCAGTAATTGTATTATTATATAGTGATATCCCATCCCCTTATTATCCCCAGTAATTGTATTATTTATAGTGATATCCCATCCCCTTATTATCCCAGTAATTGTATTATTATATAGTGATATCCCATCCCCTTATTATCCCCAGTAATTGTATTATTATATAGTGATATCCCATCCCTTATTATCCCCAGTAATTGTATTATTATATAGTGATATCCCATCCCCTTATTATCCCCAGTAATTGTATTATTATATAGTGATATCCATCCCAATCCCTATTATTTTATTCCCATCCTTATTTGTATGTATTATTATATAGTGATATCCCATCCCCTATTATCCCCAGTAATTGTATTATTATATAGTGATATCCCATCCCCTTATTATCCCAGTAATTGTATTATTATATAGTGATATCCCATCCCCTTATTATCCCCAGTAATTGTATTATTATATAGTGATATCCCATCCCCTTATTATCCCAGTAATTGTAATATTATATAGTGATATCCCATCCCCTTATTATCCCAGTAATTGTATTATTATATAGTGATATCCCATCCCCTTATTATCCCCAGTAATTGTATTATTATATAGTGATATCCATCCCCTTATTATCCCCAGTAATTGTATTATTATATAGTGATATCCCATCCCTTATTATCCCAGTAATTGTATTATTATATAGTGATATCCCATCCCCTTATTATCCCCAGTAATTGTATTATTATATAGTGATATCCATCCCTTATTATCCCAGTAATTGTATTATTATATAGTGATATCCATCCCTTTATCCCAGTAATTGTATTATTATATAGTGATATCCCATCCTTATTATCCCAGTAATTGTATTATTATATAGTGATATCCATCCCCTTATTATCCCAGTAATTGTATTATTATATAGTGATATCCCATCCCTTATTATCCCCAGTAATTGTATTATTATATAGTGATATCCATCCCTTATTATCCCCAGTAATTGTATTATTATATAGTGATATCCCATCCCTTATTATCCCAGTAATTGTATTATTATATAGTGATATCCATCCCCTTATTATCCCAGTAATTGTATTATTATATAGTGATATCCATCCCTTATTATCCCAGTAATTGTATTATTATATAGTGATATCCCATCCCTTATTATCCCAGTAATTGTATTATTATATAGTGATATCCCATCCCCTTATTATCCCCAGTAATTGTATATTATATAGTGATATCCCATCCCTTATTTCCCAGTAATTGTATTATTATATAGTGATATCCCATCCCCTTATTATCCCAGTAATTGTATTATTATATAGTGATATCCATCCCCTTATTATCCCATAATTGTATTATTATATAGTGATATCCATCCCCTTATTATCCCAGTAATTGTATTATTATATATGATATCCATCCCCTATTATCCCAGTAATTGTATTATTATATAGTGATATCCCATCCCTTATTATCCCAGTAATTGTTTATTATATAGTGATATCCCATCCCCTTATTATCCCAGTAATTGTATTATTATATAGTGATATCCCATCCCTTATTATCCCAGTATTGTATTATTATATAGTGATATCCCATCCCCTTATTATCCCAGTAATTGTATTATTATATAGTGATATCCATCCTTATTATCCCAGTAATTGTATTATTATATAGTGATATCCCATCCCTTATTATCCCAGTAATTGTATTATATATGTGATATCCCATCCCCTTATTATCCAGTAATTGTATTATTATTAGTGATATCCATCCCCTTATTATCCCAGTAATTGTATTATTATATAGTGTTATCCCATCCCCTTATTATCCCAGTAATTGTATTATTATATAGTGATATCCCATCCCCTTATTATCCCCAGTAATTGTATTATTATATAGTGATATCCCATCCCCTTATTATCCCCAGTAATTGTATTATTATATAGTGATATCCCATCCCTTATTATCCCCAGTAATTGTATTATATTAGTGATATCCATCCTTATTATCCAGTAATGTATTTATATAGTAATCCATCTCTTATTATCTCCAGTAATTGTATTATTATTAGTGATATCCATCCTTTTATCCCCAGTAATTGTATTATTATATGTGATATCCCATCCCTTATTATCCAGTAATTGTATTATTATATAGTGATACCCATCCCTTATTATCCCAGTAATTGTTTATTATTATGATATCCCATCCTTATCCAGTAATTGTATTATTATATAGTGATATCCCATCCCTTATTATCTCCAGTAATTGTTTATATTAGTGATATCCCTCCCTATTCCCAGTAATTGTATTTTATATTGATATCCATCCCTTTATCCAGTAATTGTTTATTATATATGATATCCACCTTATATCCCAGTATTGTATTTTATATAGTGATATCCATCCTTATTCCCAGTATGTATTATTATATAGGATATCCCATCCCCTTATTATCCCAGTAATTTATTATTATATAGTGTATCCTCCCCTTATTATCCCCAGTAATTGTATTATTATTAGTGATATCCCTCCCCTTATTATCCCAGTAATTTATTATTATATGTGATATCATCCCCTTATTATCCAGTATTGTATTATTATATGGATATCCCATCCCTTATTATCCCACGTATTTATTAATTATTATAGTGATATCCCATCCCCTTATTATCCCAGTAATTGTATTATTTATAGTGATACCCATCCCCTTATTATCCCAGTAAATTGTATTATTATATAGTGATATCCCAATTCCCTTTATTATCCCAGTAATTGTATTATTATATATATATCCCATCCCCTTATTATCCCCGTAATTTTTATATTTATATAGTGATATCCCATCCCCTTATTATCCCAGTAATTGTATATTATATTGTGATATCCCCCTTATTATCCCTATGTTATTATATCCACCCTTTAAGTAATTGTATTATTATATAGTGATATCCCATCCCCTTATTATCCCCAGTAATTGTATTATTATATAGTGATATCCCATCCCCTTATTATCCCCAGTAATTGTATTATTATATAGTGATATCCCATCTCTTATTATCTCAGTAATTGTATTCTTATATGTAATCCCATACCCTTATTATTCCAGTAATTGTATTATTTATAGTGTATATCCCTTCTCTTTATTATCTCCCAGTATTGTATTATTATATATGTGATATCCTCATCCCCTTTATTATCCCCAGTATATTGTATTATTATATAGTGATATCCCATCCCCTTATTATCCCAGTAATTGTATTATTATATAGTGATATCCCATCCCTATTATCCCAGAGTTATTATTGATATTCCCAGTAATTGTATTATATATAGTGATATCCATCCCCTTATTATCCCAGTAATTGTATTATTATATAGTGATATCCCATCCCCTTATTATCCCCAGTAATTGTATATTATATAGTGATATCCCATCCCCTTATTATCCCAGTAATTGTATTATTATATAGTGATATCCCATCCCTTATTATCCCAGTAATTGTATTATTATATAGTGATATCCCATCCCCTTATTATCCCAGTAATTGTATTATTATATAGTGATATCCCATCCCCTTATTATCCCAGTAATTGTATTATTATATAGTGATATCCCATCCCCTTATTATCCCCAGTAATTGTATTATTATATAGTGATATCCCATCCCCTTATTATCCCAGTAATTGTATTATTATATAGTGATATCCCATCCCCTTATTATCCCCAGTAATTGTATTATTATATAGTGATATCCCATCCCCTTATTATCCCAGTAATTGTATTATTATATAGTGATATCCCATCCCCTTATTATCCCAGTAATTGTATTATTATATAGTGATATCCCATCCCCTTATTATCCCAGTAATTGTATTATTTATAGTGATATCCCATCCCCTTATTATCCCCAGTAATTGTATTATTATATAGTGATATCCCATCCCCTTATTATCCCCAGTAATTGTATTATTATATAGTGATATCCCATCCCCTTATTATCCCCAGTAATTGTATTATTATATAGTGATATCCCATCCCCTTATTATCCCCAGTAATTGTATTATTATATAGTGATATCCCATCCCCTTATTATCCCCAGTAATTGTATTATTATATAGTGAATATCCCATCCCTTATTATCCCCAGTAATTGTATTATTATATAGTGATATCCCATCCCCTTATTATCCCAGTAATTGTATTATTATATAGTGATATCCCATCCCCTTATTATCCCAGTAATTGTATTATTATATAGTGATATCCCATCCCCTTATTATCCCAGTAATTGTATTATTATATAGTGATATCCCATCCCCTTATTATCCCAGTAATTGTATTATTATATAGTGATATCCCATCCCCTTATTATCCCAGTAATTGTATTATTATATAGTGATATCCCATCCCCTTATTATCCCAGTAATTGTATTATTATATAGTGATATCCCATCCCCTTATTATCCCCAGTAATTGTATTATTATATAGTGATATCCCATCCCCTTATTATCCCCAGTAATTGTATTATTATATAGTGATATCCCATCCCCTATTATCCCCAGTAATTGTATTATTATATAGTGATATCCCATCCCCTTATTATCCCCAGTAATTGTATTATTATATAGTGATATCCCATCCCCTTATTATCCCAGTAATTGTATTATTATATAGTGATATCCCATCCCCTTATTATCCCAGTAATTGTATTATTATATAGTGATATCCCATCCCCTTATTATCCCAGTAATGTGTATTGATTATTATAGTGATATCCCATCCCCTTATTATCCCCAGTAATTGTATTATTATATAGTGATATCCCATCCCCTTATTATCCCAGTAATTGTATTATTATATAGTGATATCCCATCCCCTTATTATCCCAGTAATTGTATTATTATATAGTGATATCCATCCCTTATTATCCCAGTAATTGTATTATTATATAGTGATATCCCATCCCTTATTATCCCAGTAATTGTATTATTATATAGTGATATCCCATCCCCTTATTATCCCAGTAATTGTATATTATATAGTGATATCCCATCCCCTTATTATCCCAGTAATTGTATTATTATATAGTGATATCCCATCCCCTTATTATCCCAGTAATTGTATTATTATATAGTGATATCCATCCCTTATTATCCCAGTAATTGTATTATTATATAGTGATATCCCATCCCTTATTATCCATATGTTATATGGAATCCTCCTTTCCCAGTAGTATATTATTATGTTCATCCTTATTACCGTATTGATTATTATATAGTGATATCCATCCTATTTCCTATTTATTATGTATCCCATCCTATTCTAATGTATATATGGAATCCATCCTTATCCTATTGTATTATATATAGATATCATCCTATATCCAGTATTGTTTTATTGTTATCATTATTCCTAATATTTTATGATCCCTCCTATTACCGAATTGTATATTGATATCATCCCTTACCAGTATTGATTATATAGTGAACTCCTATTATCCCAAATTGTATTATATATGTGATCTCCTATATCAGTATTGTATTATTATTGTCTCCTTATCCCGAATTTATTATATATGTATCCTCCTATTCCGTATGTATATATAGGATATCCATCCCTTATTATCCAGTAATGATATATATGTGATATCATCTATATCATATGTATTATACTTATTGATATTTCCTCCTTATTATCCGTAATTTTATATATATGATCTCCCTTTATCCATTGTTTATATAGATCACCTTATATCCAGTATTGTATTATTATAGTGTACATCCATTATCCAGTATTGTATTAGATCTCCTTTACCATAATTGTTATTTATGATCCATCCTTATATCATATGATATATATGTGTATCCACCTATACCAGTATGATATTTGTGATCTCCTTTATCCCCATATTATTTATATAACCTCCTTTTTCCAATTTTTTTATATATACTCCTTATATCATTTTTATTTTATCCCCTTATTTCCTATTATATTTAATACATCCCCTATACCAGTAATGATATTATGATTCCTCCTTTCTATTATTTTATAGTGATACCTCCCTTTTTCCAGTAATGTATTATATATAGTGTTCCTCCTTTCCGTAATGTATATTATATGTTATCCATCCTTATTTCCTAATTGTATATTTGTGATATCCATCTTACCCAGTAATTATATTATATATGAATCCATCCTTATCCAGTAATTGTATTATATATAGTGATATCCCATCCTTATTATCCATAATTGTATTATAATAGTGAACCATCCTATATCCCCAGTAATTGATTATATTAGTGTATCCTCCTTTTATCCGTAATTGAATTATTAGATACCCATCCTTATCCGTAATGTATTATAATATGATTCCATCCTTATTATCCCATAATTGATATTATATGTGATATCCATCCTTATTACCAGTAATTGTATTATTATATAGTGATATCCATCCTTATTCCAGTAATTGATTATTATATAGTGATATCCATCCCCTATTATCCATATGTATTATTTATAGTGATATCCATCCCCTTATTATCCCAGTAATGTATTATTATATTATATCCATCCCCTATTATCCAATGTATTATTTATAGTGATACCCATCCCCTTATTATCCAGTAATGTATTATTATATTAATCCCCCTATTATCCCAGTATTGTATTATTATATAGTGATATCCATCCCCTTATATCCAGTAATTGTATTATTATTATGATATCCCATCCCTTATACCTAATTGTATTATATATAGTGATATCCATCCCCTTTATCCAGTAATTGTATTATATATGTGAATCCCATCCCTTATTATCCGTAATTGTATATTATATATGATACCATCCCTTATTATCCCAGAATTGTATTATTATATAGTGATATCCTCCCCTTATTATCCAGAATGTATTATTATATGACCATCCTTATTATCCTAATTGTATTTATTTGAATCCACCCTTATTATCCAGTAATTGTATATTATATGTGTATCCCTCCCTTATTCCAGAATTGTATTATATATATGAATCCTCCCTTATATCCAGAATTGTATTATTATATTGATATCCATCCCTTATTATCCAGTAATTGTATTATTATATAGGATACCATCCCTTATTATCCAGTAATTGTATTATTATATAGTATATCCCATCCCCTTATTATCCATAATTGTATTATTATATAGTGATATCCCATCCCCTTATTATCCCAGTAATTGTATTATTATATAGTGATATCCCATCCCCTTATTATCCCAGTAATTGTATTATTATATAGTGATATCCCATCCCCTTATTATCCCCAGTAATTGTATTATTATATAGTGATATCCCATCCTCTTATTATCTCCAGTAATTGTATTATTATATAGTGATATCCCATCCCCTTATTATCCCCAGTAATTGTATTATTATATAGTGATATTCCATCCCCTTATTATCCCAGTAATTGTATTATTATATAGTGATATCCCATCCCCTTATTATCCCCAGTAATTGTATTATTATTAGTGATATCCCATCCCCTTATTATCCCAGTAATTGTATTATTATATAGTGATATCCCATCCCCTTATTATCCCCAGTAATTGTATTATTGTAGTGATATCCATCCCCTTATTATCCAGTAATTGTATTATTATATAGTGATATCCCATCCCCTTATTATCCCCAGTAATTGTATTATTATATAGTGATATCCCATCCCCTTATTATCCCAGTAATTGTATTATTATATAGTGATATCCCATCCCCTTATTATCCCCAGTAATTGTATTATTATATAGTGATATCCCATCCCCTTATTATCCCAGTAATTGTATTATTATATAGTGATATCCCATCCCCTTATTATCCCAGTAATTGTATTATTATATAGTGATATCCCATCCCCTTATTATCCCAGTAATTGTATTATTATATAGTGATATCCCATCCCCTTATTATCCCAGTAATTGTATTATTATATAGTGATATCCCATCCCCTTATTATCCCCAGTAATTGTATTATTATATAGGATTCTTTAGGATCTTACATGGGATCACCTTCTTGTGATTCAGGTCTCTACAATATCGGATCCTCTCGGCTGATATCTTCTATATAAGAGAATTCTCCTGATTCACCTGTGAAGGATGGATAGATCCAGAGATAGAGAGATGGTGGAGAGTATACTGAATATCACCCTAGAGATCCTCTTCCGGATTACTGGAGAGGTGATGTGACCTCATCACAATCTCTGACATCATTCTCCTCTATGGTAATAACATGTCTGTAGTGATATCTATTACTGTGTCTCCATACTCAGGATTACACAGTGGTGAAGAAGATCCCTACTGATCGCTGTCAGGACCCAGTATCTGATGGATGGGGAGGACCCCTGAGCCCAATCCCGGGGTCTCCACCGCACCCGCGGATACATGAGGACATCAATGACCAGAAGATCCTAGAACTCACCTACAAGATGATTGAGCTGCTGACTGGAGAGGTGACAGTGCTGGGAATGCTGGGACATTATACAGTAACGCTATGAAGGGATCGGGGGATGACAATGGGATCATTGTATGTGTCAGGTTCCTATAAGGTGTCAGGATGTCGCCGTCTATTTCTCCATGGAGGAGTGGGAGTATCTAGAAGGACACAAGGATCAGTACAAGGACGTCATGATGGAGGATCACCAGCCCCGCACATCACCAGGTAATAGACACCACTAAATACACACATCTGTTATAGGGGGAAATAAAATGAGTGCGATTCCCCTTCCTGAGCCCCCACTGCTCGCTCCATGGTCATTTGATTCTGGCCATCAAACACTAGAACAGCAGCGGTGATGTGTTTGTTGGTCACGGCTGCGGCGGATGATGAGACGTCTCTGCTTCCTCCATTGTAGCACACAGCACCGGCGCTTGTGTCCTGGATGCAGAGTGTCTGATCACAGGCTCCTCCATATTAATGACGGGAGCGGTGTGTGATCAGAGGATACGGCTGTCGTAAGAAGGAGCCAAAACAGCAGAACGTCTGATAAATCTTATTACTACAATTGTTACAATCATTGCATTTCTTAAGGAGTTTCCCAAAGTGGCCAAACACTAAATCACTTCTATATAAAGAATGGATTCATTTCTCCAGGCCCCTTCCACGACAGCATAGGAGGTTGCCTCTCCACACCCTAATTGGGACAGGAAGCACAAGAGAGGTTAAAAGGCCCCTCCCACCTCCCACAAGCCAGTGTCTTTCCTGTCCTCATGGGGCATGGAGAGGTTTTTTCTCTGTGCTGTGGCGGCCAGCGAGCTTCAGCATACCTTTTTTTTTTTTCCTTTTGATGCTGGGCAGTCTTGGTCGGGCTTGGCGCTTCCTCTACTGCTCCCATGGTGTTATGCTATGGGACCAATGCCTGGCCCTCCGGATCCCCGGTGGGGGTGATGCGGGCTATGGTCTCCCTGGTCGGCGGCCTCCTCTGCTGGGGGAGCCTGCCGGCTGCTTCCCGCGCATGTGCGCGTTGTCCCGCGCGGCCGGAAGTGACGCCGGTGGGCGGGACTTCCGGTCAGGTGCTCTCCCGGCGGGAGAGCGGCGCTTGCGGGTCCCGGCGTCGGGACTCGGCGGGGCAGCGTGCGGGCACGTCTCCCCTGAGGCGGCCTGCCCAGGACCCGGCGCGGGAGGTGGGGAACCCTTTTTGGACACTGGGAGGGGCAGGCCTTTCTGGTTGCAGGCTGCCCTGAAACCGGCTGAACCACGGTAAGTCTGGTGCGGTGGTGCTCTTGTCAGGCACAACCCAGTGTTCCCCCCTGCCTCAGAGCTGGGGGGGGGTCCTGATGGTCCGGCTGTCGGTTCTTTGTCCTCTGGGTTGTTCTGGAGAGACGACACTGTCCCTGGGAATGCTTTTGCATGCCAGCTGGGAGGACCTTCCCATTTTTTGGGATGTCGCGGTGTCAGAGCTGCGCGGACGACATGGGTCTCCCTTGCCTGGGTAGTCCAGAGCACTGGCTTCCCTGTCCTCCCTCGCCCCAGAGGCTCCTAAGCCAGGCCTTCTTCCCCTAAGGGAAGCTCCTGGCTGCCCTTCTGGCTGTGGATTCTCTGGTCAGCCGCTAATATGCCCTCTGTGGCAGCCTCTGCTTCCGGACAGGCTGGCCTTGGACAATTCCTCGTTACCATGGAGGTCTTGTTTGGGGCTGTTCGGAGCACTAGGGGGCGAGAAGAGCGAGTCCTCTCCTCCGTCTGGTCGAGCGGTTTGCTGGGCTTACATATGCTAAGCTGCCTGTTTTTCCGGTTCATTCCTCCTTTTTTTGGAGGACTGGGATTGCCGGTGTACCATTTCCAGAGTGATCTCAGTCGCAGATTTCTCCTGAGTTCCCCTGGTTTGTCCCACGTGGTGGATGTGAGGGGGTGCAGCCACTCTCCTTTTGTACATAGGAGCTCTCTGTGGCGCAGTTGGTACTCCAACTGGATGAAAGCCTGATCGGTTCTGTTAGCGTCCTCTCTTTACGGGCCTGCTGGACCGATCGATTGAGTGCCTTCTGAAGTATACCTGCTTTCGGGCGACCTTCGCTTCTTGTGGGTCTAGATCCCTCCTTAACTGGCTGGATCTGTGGATCCCTAGGCATCCTTGGGAAGCTCTCCTTGCTTCCTTTCCCTTGGCCTGGCAGCTCCCTATGGGGGGTTCTCGGGTTCTGCAGGCCGGCTGTGTGGCGGTCGGTGTAGAGTGGGGTTCCCACTTCTGAACTGCTGCTGGGCTCGATCCCCTTAACAGATGATTTGGTATTCAGGCTGGCTTTGGTGGAGATCCTGGGGAAGGCGCCTGTCCACGAGGCTCTTGCGGTACACAAGCCCCTGGTCACGGACCTTTTGTTCTTCGGTGCCTCAGTACTCCCAGCCCCACGGGCCTGGGTATTCCGGATGGAGTTCCCAGGTGGGTAGAGGGGACAATATCCTTGTCCCTTCTCAGTTTGCAGCAGCAACAGCCTGCCTACGGGTGACTCGTGTCAGCAGCCATAGTAAACCCATTGTGCATGCCCTTGACACTCTGTTACTACTAAGTAGCAGGAGCCTCGGTCAAGGGCTGGATGGGAGACCTCATGTGAGACCCCGTGGGAATCTCCATGAGTTCTGGTGAGGGTGGGGATGCAGACTCACGGCCTTCTCCCCTCTTGGCGGCAGATTTTGTTGGCAGTAGATGGTAGGGGTCCTTTCGGTTCCTCTTCAAGTTCGGGTCTCCAGGTTCCTGGCCTGCCTTCGCGGGGGCGCACGGTATTCTTTATGCAAGGGTGAGGGATTTCCTGCTTGCATACGCCTCATTTCCTACCCTTGGAGTGGTGTTAGGTCTACTCCTGCCTCTTCTTGGGCAGGGTGCCATCTGGGGCCTCCCAGGTCCTTCTCTGCCTGACACGCTCAACCTGCATGTCAGGTACGCGCGTTTCTGGATGGTGTCTTTTCTCTCAGCGATTCCGTTGATGGGCGACACCTCCAGATGGCTACAACCGATTTGATGGGCTCTTGCTTCCCCGTTCCCTTCATCCTCGGCGCCGGAAGTTCTTCATCTTCGAACTTCCAGTTCACTGTCCTTCCCTTCAGGCTCTCCTTGACTCCCTGAATTTTCTCGGAGCTGTTGACGATGTCAGCTGACATTGTACGCCCATTGTGCATGCCCTTGCCTTTCTGTTGCGGCTAGGCAGCAGTAGCCTTGGTCTCTGGCTGGATAGGAGTCCTCATGAGAGGAATGGGAGTCTCTCTGGGTTTCCCAATAGGATTCTCAGTAGGAGAGCCTGGGGCACTTTTTTGGGGAACCTTTGGCGGCATTGACTTTCTAAGGCGGTGGTGGCCTTCCTGTGGGGTCGGGGCAGTTGGTTGTTGCCATGTTGGAATGTCTACCTTCTAGTTGCTCCCTCCGCTCTCGCCTGCCTGCCTGGAGCCACGGCAGTCGTCCGTTGTCTCCCTCCCTTCGGTCGCCACTTTCGGCTCTGGGATCCTCGTCGTCCAGCTTTTCATCTGTCTTGTGGACTCGGGCCCGCTCTCGAGCTTTCCCGCCCACATTCTGTCTCGATGAGACGGATTCCTTTGTCCCGGACTTCCGGGTTTCGCCTCCTCTGGTGGTTGACCCTCTCGGCCTGTTGCCAGGGGTTTCCTCGGTTCAGTCTCCGGGTCATCCCTCTGACTTTGGCCGGCGGCCGGGTTCAGGGATTATGGGGTCGTGCCTTTTGTTCCCAGTCCTCCTTTTCTCGGGGGCTGGGGGGGTCGCGGAATCCCTCCTTGCTGCTCGAGGTCTGCATGGCATCTCTCGTTCTGGGGTCTTCAGTTGTTGTCGCCTCAGTGACTCCCCTCCGTCATCGGGGGGTCCAGGATCCTGCGCCCTGTTGTCGGGGGCCTCCCAGTTCTTCCTCTGGGCAGAACTGTTCCTGTTTTTTTTTTTTCCTTCGCCTGTTCCCCTGATGAGGTCATTGCGCCTTCTGGCGGATTTCCTCCGCCGCCTGGTTTTCCACCCAGGAGTGTGGAACTTGGACCAGGTGAGTTCTACTCTCTGTTGGCATGCTTGGGTCCCGGGCCTTCGTCCTGTTCACTTCCCGCCTATTTCCCTTCAGGCAGGTCCTCTGAGGAAGTTCGGGACGGGCGATGTTCTAACCATCCTTGTGGCTCCTCGGTGGCCGAGGAGAGGCTGGTTTCGCCCTGAGTATATCTCTCAATCTCGAGGGTCCGGTCGTGTTGGGCCCTGACCCCTCCTTACGGTTTCTGGGTTCGTTTGTCCTCCAGATCTTCGGTGGCTCAGCTTCGCTGCTTGGCTTCTGGGCCCCTGTACTGAGGCCTCCGGGCCTGTCTGGACGATTCATGGCTGCCTTGCCGGGGTCCGTTGGCCGGTCCCTTCTGCACACTGCGGTGGGGCTGCGATTTTTTTCTTGGTATGGGTCTCGTCCTTCCAGATGTCTCGCGCTTTCTGTTTTTTTCTCCAGGTGGGTTGGTCCTGGCGCCTGCCACATTGTGGGCTGGTTTCGGCGGCCCGCTCTTGGGGGCAGTTGGGCATCTCTTCCCTGGGTTCGCCGTGCTCGGGACTTTGTCCGCGAGGGGTCCTTGCTCCTGCCTGGGCTCTCGTTGTGGTCCTGTTTGGCCTGTCACGTTCTCCCTCGGGGCCGCTCTCTTCCAGTGCTGTCCGCTTGTTGTCTCATAAGACTCCCTTTCTTGTGGCATTACTGTCTGCTCGACGGGTCGGGATGCTTCTGGCTTTGTCCTTCCGGCACCCATAATTCTCTGTCCGTGCTGACGGCATTGTCCCTCAGCTGGTCCCTTACTTCTTCCCCATGGGGGTCTTGATGTTCATTCCTTCCTGATCGCAGGACCGGGCTTGGTTGTCTTGGGGTGGTGATACCCTGGCGCGTAGTTCCCTACCTTTTTTCTTGCGCCCTTTGGCCGTCAGGTGAGCTCGTCCGGGGCTTTGATTCCCGTGGCCCCCTGGCCCACCCGTGCCCTTCCTGTTCTGGCCTCGCCTGGCAGGTTCTGTCACCTTCCGGGTTTTTCCTGCCCTTCCGCCTGAGCTTCCGCAGTCTTCAGGGCACGTTGAGCAGGGGCTTTGCCGTAGCAGCTCTGCGTGGCTGCTGCTTGGTCCTCCCTGCGTACCTTCCCGATCTGGATCTGGGATCCCCCGGGGATTTGGCTTTTTGCAGGTTGTCCTGCAGGCTGTGATTCCCCCCCTAGGTATCAATTCGTTGGTATTCCTCCTATGCTGTCGTGGAAGGGGCCTGGAGAAAACAGAATTATTCTTACCGTTAATTCCTTTTCTTGGGCCCTTCCACGACAGCACTTATTACCCTCCCTATTTCCTGGTGTTTCCTGGAATGTGTTCCTATTCCTCCTGCTATGGTTCTTTGTAAGACACTGGCTTGTGGGAGGTGGGAGGGGCCTTTTAACCTCTCTTGTGCTTCCTGTCCCAATTAGGGTGTGGAGAGGCAACCTCCTATGCTGTCGTGGAAGGGCCCAAGAAAAGGAATTAACGGTAAGAATAATTCTGTTTTCCTTATGTGTTTCCTGCAGTAAGAACCAGTAAGAGGACGACACCAGAGAGACATCCCGGACCTCAGGACTGCTCACCGGATCATCAGGTCGGTGGATTTATATACAGCTATTTGCTGTAATGTGATTTTTGCTCGTCCTGCTGATTAAAGGGATATTCCCAAAACAACAAGATATTCTGACCACTGGGATCTCCATCGATCCTAAGATTGGGGCTCTGTAACCCCGAGAATGTGGCTCTGCAGCCCAGTCTACAAAGAGCAAATGTGCACATGCTCAACCTCCGCTTTATTCATTGTCAATGTGACTGTGAAGTGCAGCGCTCGGCTATTTACATCAGTCCCATAGACAATGAATGGAGCAGAAGCCGAGCATGAGCACCTTCCCTTTCTCAATATGGAGCTGCATTCTCAGGATCTCTGGATCAGCTGGGGGTCCCAGCAGTCGCCCCCGCCAATCTACAATGGATAGGGGATAACTTGCTTTTGGGGGGAAATAACCCTTTAATGATCTTTTCTGCTCATCTCTTCATCCCATGTGACTTGTCCAAGTATCTGGTCACATTTATCCTATTTGTTTCACAGCTTGTGAATGGGGATGAAGTTCTGAACCATTGTAACACTCCAGACATTATGGTAAAAGAAGAGAAATATGTGAGCGGTGATGAGCAGAGGAACGAGGAGATTCCTACAGATAACGGCTCGGGTGAGGAGGAAATGCAGATTGTTTTTGACTTCTCCATTGGATGCAACAGTTTTATATTGAATTTGGTAAAGTGGATCTCTTACCAGATTTCACTTCCACCAGATAAGTTTAACTGTCTATTAACCCCTTCCCGACCTATGACGTTATAGAGACGTCATGGAAGTCGGAGCGTTCCCGACCCATGACGTCTCTATAACCATCATGGCTTGTTTGCGGTCCTGCAGCTCCGGTGACTGACTCAGTGACAAGTCATCGGAGCTGCAGGATCGCACGGACCTATACTTTAGCCCAGGGGGGTGGCTTAGCCCCCCATGGCTAAAGTCGCTCTGATTGGCAGTTGAAAGTGAAACTGCCGATCAGAGCGAGTCAGAGCGATTCACCCCTCCAGATCTGATCTGGAGGGGCGGATCGGCGGGTGCCTTCCCCCTAATCAGCCCCTCCCACTCTAGGGCTCATCAGAGCCCCCCCCCTGTCCCTCCCATCCACCCCCCTCCTATTATTATCTATCTGCCGCCTGTCAGCCCCCTCCCGTGCTGCTCATCGCCCCCCCCCTATCCAGCCACCCATCTCTGGAGCCCTGTGTCCTGGCCCCCTCACCTCTCCTGCCGGTCAGCCTCCTCTGCTCTGGTGTGGGCCCCTCCTCCTCTCCCGGGCTCCTCCTCCTCACTGGTGGATTGTGAGTGAGGTAAGTATGGATGGATGGGTGCATGCATGCGTGGATGGATGTGTGTGTGCATGGATGTGTGCATGCATGGATGTGTGTGTGCATTGATATTGCATGGATGCGTGCATGCATGCATGGATGCGTGCATGGATGCGTGCATGCATGCATGGATATGTGCATGGATGGATGTGTGCGTGGATGGATGTGTGTGTGTGGATATGTGCGTGTGGATATGAGCGTGCGTGGATGTCTCTGCGTGCGTGGATGTCTCTGCGTGCGTGGATGTCTCTGCGTGCGTGGATGTCTCTGCGTGCGTGGATGTCTGTGCGTGCGTGGATGTTTCTGCGTGCGTGGATGTGTGCATGGATGGATGGGTGCATGCGTGGATGTGTACATGCGTGGATGGATGAGTGCAAGGGTGGATGGATGGGTGTAACAAGGGATCAAGTGTCCTCTTGTAGTTTCTGGGATCATAGTCATGGTGCACTGTATGACAGATTATTGCCATACAGTGCACCATAACTCTGACCTCAGAGAGTGTAAGAAGAGGACACTTCATCCCTTGCTGCAGTCTCTGGATGTAGCAGATGCAATTGAACGTCATGGGACCTTCGTTGTGGACTACGTCGGAGGCGATCGAGCGTCGTGGGATTTTCGTTGTGGACTATGTCGGATCTTTATAATAAAGATAGAGTCCGAATTTTGTTTGTGGGGTTTTTTTTCAAATAAAAAGATTTTTCTCTGTGTGGTGTATTTTTTGACTATTTACTAGAGATTCCTAATGGCCGGGTCTAACATTGGCCCAACATTATGAATCTTGGGCTTAGTGCCAGCTGCCAATAAAAAAGCTGGCATTAAACCCTTTATTATCCAGTTTGCCACTGGTACCAGGGCAACTAGAGGAGCCTGGGTACAGCGCCAGAAAAATGGCACTTCAATGAATGCGCCATTTTCTGCTGCGGGCTGCAATTCGAAGCATGGGGGGCCCAGAACGCTCGGGCCTCTCCATGCTGAGGACTCCAGTCCTCAGCTGCCAAGTTGTACCTGGCTGGGCCAAAAATATGGCGGCGTCCCACGTCATTTTTTTTCTCTAGAATTAGTTGTAGAAATAAAAAAAAATGGGCTTTGCTATATTTTTGGTTGCCAGCCAGGTACAACGAGGCAGCTGGGGGTTGCTGGCAGTCTGTAGCTGCCAAGTTGTACCTGGCTGAACCAAAAATTGGCGGAGCCACACGTCATTTTTTTTTCTAAAATAAGTTCTAGAAATATATATAAAAAAGGCCTTTGCAGTATTTTTGGTAGCAGCCAGGTACAACTTGGCAGCTGTGGGGCTGGAATCCTCAGTGTGGAGAGATTCAAACGTTGTGGGCCCCCCACGCTGCAAATTGTAACCCACAGCCTTCCCAGAAAATAGCGCATTCGTTAGAGGCGCCATTTTCTGGTGCTGTACCCCAACTCTTCCAGTTGCCCTTGTGCTGCTGGTGTCGAGCTCCAGGCTAGGGGGTACTTGGGTATCAGGCTCCGAGGGTTGTTGCTGTGTCACGGGGATGTCACTAGTGGCCGTGCCTGAGCCCGTGGCCTGGGTGACACGTCAAAAAGGGATTGTATGTACAGGGGATTAGAGTTATTATATGGTTCACGTGATGCCACCTGTAGTACCTGGTGATGGGTCACCAGCGCCGCCACAGTCCTCCGGAGGTCGATGGTAGTGCGGCTGAGATGGCAAAGCTCCCTTCAGGTGGAGCTGGTCCTCCGGCGCAGCGTTCCTGTAAGCAAACAGGTTGAATTCTGCAGCACAAAGACACGGAGGCAAAGTCACTATCTCCCGGGTGCTTTACTGTAAACAGTCACAGTTCAGTAAGATGTTCAACAAACAGGTAGCTCTACAGGTGGCTGCAAGTGGATGCCAGGTGGTATGGAGGAACACGTGGTATACCTTAGTTGACGAACCCGTGTCCTTTCTTCCCCGCCTAGGATGAGTCTATACCCAATGGCTCCTTGTAGGTAGTATTGGAGCTCCCCTCCCTCGTGGTGAAGAAGCAGGCAGACCGCTCCGTTTGGCAGGGTGCCGGTGAACAGACTGCAGCAGCCGGTTGACGACTGCAGAGGTGGACTCTGGCCGTATCCTCGTGCCCGGTGTTCCTGTGGTGGAGTGGAGTATGGTCGCTTCACGCTGAGGTTCTCCCTTTCTCTCTAGGGTCCAGACTCCCGCGTCAGGCACCATCTCTCAGCATCCGTCTCTCATCTTTTCTCCGGATCAGCGTAGAGCTGTCCGGGTTAACCTTCCGACTCGCTCCACACTCCTCCTCGACTCCTCACTCCAAAACTGCTCCAAAAAACTCTGACTCTCTCTCTAAACCTCACTTTTTCTACTTCTGCAGGGGCCCCACACCCTCCCAGGAGTAACCTCCCACCTCTACTCTGTGTGGGAGTGCAGGAATGGGTCCCTCCCACCATCCCAGCATCCACCTGCAGTTGGGGAAAATTACACTACTTTTACGAGTGCAATACCCCACTGTGACGCCTTACCATATGGGGCGCCACACTGGCACACGGGTTCTCCATACGCGACTTGGTGTTCGCTAACAATTTCAATGTAAAATTAGCTCAAATTGTTAGTGGAAACCATGTTGCATATGGAGAGCCCCTCCCTGTGTGCCTGAACATTGGAGCTCCCCCCACAAGTGACCCCATTTTAGAAACAAGACCACCCAGGGAACGTATCTAGATGCATAGTGAGCACTTTGATCCCCCAGGTGCTTCACAAATTGATTCGTAAAAAGGAAAAAGTACTTTTTTTTTCACATACATTTTCTTTTTCATTTTTACGGATCAATTTGTGAAGCACCTGGGGGATCAAAGTGCTCACTATGCAGCTAGATAAGTTCCCTGGGTGGTCTTGTTTCCAAAATGGGGTCACTGGTGGGGAGCTCCAATGTTTAGGCACACAGGGGCTCTCCAAATGTCCATTTTTTCCTTCCACGTTGCTTTAGTTCCTGTGAAGCCCCTGAAGGGTTAATAATCTTCTTGAATGTAGTTTTGAGTAGCTTGAGGGGTGCAGTTTTTAGAATGGTGTCACTTTTGGGTGTTTTCTGTTGTGTACACCCCTCAAAGGGACTTCACATGTGATGTGGTCACTAAAAAAATGGTTTTGTAAATTTTGCTGGAAAAATGAAAAATTGCTGATGAACTTTGAACCCTTATAACTTCCTATTAAAAAAATTTTTTTTTTTACAAAATTGTACTGATGTAAATTAGGCATGTGGGAAATGTTATTTATTAACTATTTTGTGTCACATAACTCTCTGGTTTAGCAGAATAAAATAAAAAATGTGAAAATTGCGAAATTTTCAAACTTTTTGCCAAATTTTTGATTTTTTCACAAATAATCTCAAAAATTATCGACCTAAATTTACCACTAATATGAAGCCCAATAACAATCTAAGGCTACCTTCACATTTACAGACATTCGCGCTGCGCACGGTGCTTACGTTCATGTTAAAATACGCATGCGGACTGCGCACCTATATTTTACATGGTGTGCGCATTCATCCGCAAGAAATAAATTATGTCGCGTATGTCCGCGTATCTGTACGCATGTGCATGATGGAGGGCCCAAATGTCCGCCGCGGAACGCAGCATGTAGGAATTTTCGGCGCGTCTGCAAAGAGGCAGCATGCGCACGCGAGCGCATGGTGCGTTCATTAGTCCCTATGAGTGTGCAAGCGTGCGCGACGTTTTACGGATGTTGCTGACGGTGCGCATGCGTATGGCCACCGCCCAGGGGCGTGCCAGTAGGTGGAGTGATGAAAATTAGGGGTAATTTCAGAAACGCATGCGGATAGAAACAGCATGCGCATGATAAAAACGCATGCATACGCAGTGCGTATCATCAGTATGCGCATACGCATGCTGATGAAATCTGCAACGTTTACATGCTTTTATATGCGTTTCCACATGCTGATGCGCATGCGCATCGTACGCGGCGTTAACATCTGCAAATGTGAAGGCACCCTCAGAATCGCTAGGATCCATTGAAGCGTTCCCGAGTTATAACCTCATAAAGGGACACTGGTCAGAATTGACACAAATGCCTCGGTCTTTAGGGTCAAAATAGGCTGGGTGGTGAAGGGGTTAAATAGATCTCTTAGATCAGTAGAGGTGGGTGTACTTTATCAGTTTAAAAAATAACATTAAAAATAATCGTAATGACTGTAACATTCTGATATTACATTGATCATTTTGAGCTCCAGCTGGACTCATGATCTGCTCATGTGAAATCCATTGTGATCTGGAATCTCACAAAGATGAAGTCTTCCAGACGGGGATCAGTGTAAAAGTCTTTGTTGTTTTCTGGCACAGAATAAAGTCTTGTACATTGATCCACGTCTGGTGGACTTCATCTCTGGGCAGCGCGACCTAAATCCATCCATTCCCTCCTATTGCACACGTGTCTCCTCGGGGGTTCACTGCAGCCTAAGGCTCTATATGTGGTTGTGTCTCACACAACCTTACAAGGTGAGCATATACTGTTTACATCTGTTCATTTAAAACCAGTTAAGCCCCTATGCTGCGCTGTTTTACCACTAGTTTCTCATCCTTGGATAGAATTTCACAGTAAGTTCACCAGCCTCATCAGGTCTCAGGTGAGCTCTCGGCTGCCACAATAAAAGGCCGCTCTACAATGTGCAGTTTTATCACACAGCACAATGCACAGATGTGGCAGGTATGAGGGAGCGTGCAGTTGGCAGCTGACTGCAGGAATGTCACCTGTTGCCCATGAAGTGAACGATCATTTCTCTACCATAAGTCGTCTCCAAAGGTGTTTCAGAGAATTTGGCAGCACATCCAACAGGCGGCAAACCTCAGACCCCATGTAACCACACCAGCCCAGGACCTCCACATCCAGCAGCTTCACCTCTAAGGGTACCGTCACACTAGGTGACAGGGGCGTGGCCTATCGCCGGTGCGTCGCCTAGTGTGACGCGGCGATAATGAGGCGAAATATCGCCTCAGAATGATCGCCAGGTTTCACAGCAGTGTTGTGAATCCTGGCGATCTGAACAGGGTGATCAGGCATGATCGCCCTGTGTAACGCGGCGACCCGCAATGTTTAACATTGCAGGTTACCAGTCGCTGGGTTCCTGGGCAAGCCAGCGAGTGGTCACCGACGCTACTTGCCAGCAAGTACACCGGCAAGCTGCCACGAGTGACATCTCACAGGCGATGTCAGCGGGGATGCGCGCATCCGTGATTCCCCGCCGACATCGGTGGCAAGGTGGCACCGTGTAACGGGCCCCTAAGATCATCTGAGACCGACCACCCGGACAGTGGCTGCAACAATTGGTTCATAACCAAAGAATTTCTACACAAACTGTGATGGTGGGTTTACACGTCGCGATATCGGCGTCCAACTCTGACCAAAAGTCACGTGGTTCGGGAGTTGGACCCGATATCGTTCGCGCGTTGTACGGTTTGAACGTACAATGTGATGCTGGAACGATGCCAAACCGATATCGGGTTGAATGAGCGTGCTATTCAACCGCCCGATATCGGATGGCCGTTGTAGCCGCATCGTCCCGTGTGACAGCCCAACTACGATGTGTACGCCCACGTCACCCATTCACTCCCATGTTAACTGGCCGTTCCTGGGTTGGGGGGCGTACACATCGTCGGGACGTTGTATCCCGATATCGCGCTGTCTAAACCGGCGATGCGATGGCGGGAAAAGCGCGCTCAAAAAGCGCGCTCCCGCGTCGTTGGCTCCGATATCAGGACGTGTAAACCCACCATCAGAAGCATCAGGGAAGCTCATCTGCAGCTCGTCATCCTCATCAGTGTCTCCACCTGACTGCAGTTTGTTTCATAACCAACTTAACTGTGCAAATGCTCACATTCGATGGTGTCCGGCACGTTGAGAGATGTTCTCTTCGCAGAATAATCTCTGTTTTCATGGTACAGGGTGGATGGCAGACTGTGTGTAGGATGAGTATTTTGCTGATGTCAGCATTGTAAATCAGGTGACCCATGATGGAGGAAGGATTGTGGTCATTGTGATGAGATCCTGAGGCCATTGTAGATCCATTCATCCACGACCATCACCTCATGTTAGTATATACATGTAGTTCAATGACCACATCTTATTTTCGGCTCATACAGTTATAGTGCACCTCCAAGCCATTTATTATTAACAGGAGAACAACAGGAGTTTATATGCAAAAATATCAAAGTTTATTTCAATTTTATAAAAGATTTTTTCATTATATGACAATAAAATCAGTGACGATACATTTAGTGCACACATTGATACAAAAAAGCGAGCCCAGTATATAGCAGAGTTCTAAACAAAGATTTAAGGCACACAATGGTTTTTAGTACAGTGACTAAAACAGAGGGGGACAGCAGTCGTCTGAAACCAGTTCTAATTAGTTTATATTGTTTTATCATATGTATACAATCCATAGACATATAAGTTAGTCTATGGTTTCAGAACTCCATATGTATATCCCCTCATAGAAAAATAGTTACAACTCCATTGTGAGCATGAGTTTTTGGTTCAGTACTCATCCTTATACATTCCCCCTAAAACATCAAGAGTAACTACCTGGGTATCTAGGGTATAAGAAACAGTCATCTAAGAGATTCCTTAGTTAGGTTTGTGTAAAGGTAGATTATTACCCATGTCTCTCAATATTGCAGGAGGAACCAGGCTCAGGACAAACAAGGACAATGGACAGTCATTCCAACACGTGTTTCGCTAACACCAGTCTTATTGCTTCCTCAGGGAAAGGATACAGCTAAACCCCGGTGGTCACGGCCCTTTATAGCCACTAATTACCCCTAACCGGCTATCACCTGTGTACCTCTCCTCTGGTATTGTGGCGTCCACGCGCCGGGAGGCCGCTGCGCCGGAAGCCGTCCCCGCGTACCGGAAGTGCGTGGTGTAATGATGCGCGCGGCGTCAGGTGGTTACCATAGCACCGCGCGCATGCGCACTCATGGTCGCGAGTCAGGCCGCCCGCACAAGCGACTCGCGGCGCGCAGGCGCACACCAGAGAAGAGGAGGAAGCTATAGATCAAATTGAATTACCAGAGACCTCATGTTGCAGCATGATAATGCACGGCCCCAGGTTACAAGGATCTGTACACAATTCCCGGAAGCGGAAAACATCCCAGTTCTTCAGAAAAAAATCCAGCACTCAATATATTCTCCCAAAAAACTTTATTTTCATGTTTCTTACAGTAAGTTCATTTTCTGTCTAATTTCGACGCGTTTCGGTCCTCGTAGACCTTTTTCAAGAAACAGAATATTTCTGCGAGAAAACAATGCAAAAATTAACATAATGTCTGATAACATGAGAATAGTTACTTAACACATGATTTAAATGAACAATATAGTTTGTCCAAATTACATTTTACAGACAAAAAATATTTTTTTAAAATGATAAATAAATTATAATTATGCAGGCATTATGTATAGATCTGTTTGAACTGATGTTAGGGTCATTCCATGTCAAGTGAACCAATGATTATTACCTCTATATTTTTAATTCTTTTGAGATTTTGTTATTTGATAATAGCATGTCAGACAATGCAAAATGTGAAGAGAAAAATTTTTTAAAAAATTTATTTTTTTTTTAAATGATTTTCAAAGTTCGGAAAAAGTGTGAATTTCGCTGTTGCCTGCCTTTACGTTTCTCCTCATAACTAAGGCTAGGAATAAGATAGAGAGACAAAATAAACACCATTCTACTCAGAACTATACAAGCTTTCACCAGATATGTCACAAGAGGATCTTTGTTAATATTTTACCCATGTGATCGCAAGCGCAAAACTTTAAAACGTATTTCCGAAAAATCGGCGCGCTTTAAATATTTCAAAAACTGCCCATGTGTCTGCTGTGCTCTTAGCCACATCTGTACCAAATTTCAAGTTGGGATCGCAATGGGATCATATTTTAACATATTTTACTATTAATAGCGTCAATGGGTCATTCCATATCAAGTGATCTAAATATGAATTTTTTTTTTTACCTGACGTCTTTAGATTTTTTTTTTTTTTTTCCTTTATGAAGTACTACTTTAGTTAATTACAAATTAAAAGTTTGGAATTTTTTTCTTCATCAGTTAATTTTTTACAGATTTTTAAATTTTAAAAAAAGGGTGAATTTTGGCCTGGTACGACTTTAAATTTTTTTATCTCGGGCTAGAAATAAGATAGAGAAACAAAATAAACACCATTCTACTCAGAACTGTCCAGGCTTTCACCAGATATGTCACAAGAGTATATTTGTTAATTTTAATTTTTTACCTATGCGAATGCAAACGCAACATTTTGAAACGCATTTCCGAAAAAAACATTTTAATAAAAATTTTCCAAAACTGCCCATGTGTCTTTTATGCTCTTAGCCACATCTGTACCAAATTTCAATTTGGGATCGTGATGGGATCATATTTTAAAATATTTAACTATGGTTAATCTCATTTTTATTAAATTTTTTGAAAAAACATATGAAAGACATACATTCAATCTTTTAACAAAATCTTGAGACATATAAAATATACAAAAAGAGAATTCACAAAGTTATTAGTAACTTTAAGATAAGCTGCAAATTTACTTTTGCGCTTATCTCTGGTGCAATATATACTACAATCTAAATATAATTCCAAACACTCAAGTATACAACCTTTCTCAGGGTTTTGAGATGTTCTGATGTCAAGGGGACAAGCAGCCCCAGCAGAATGATTTTTATTACTTGGCCCCTTCTAACAGGTTGACCACGTAAGTGGGTCATTACCCGTTGAGGCCTAGTTGGAATAGTCTAGCGACTGGTGTACCGGAAAGGAAGGCCGAAATATTAATGATCTACTCACAGCTCAGAGTTTTCGATACCTGTCTAATGTTCACTAGAATTCTGAAGGTATAGGTGTAGAAAGGAAATACCTAGACTGAATGTATCAGATGGGAAGAAAAGAGAGATAGAAAAGAAGAGAGAGAGAGAAGAGAAACAAAAACCATTAGAAAAAGTTATACTGGGAAAGAAAAGCCACGTAAGAAAAAAAGAAAAAAAGGAGGGGGGGGGGGACGGGTGAGGTATGGGAAGGAGCAAGGGTACTCATCCCACTGGCTCCCATCAGCCAGAGGTCGAGCCATATTATCTGTGCTGGAAAAGATACTCCTAAATTCTGCAGAGTCGTGAAAAAGAATCCATTCAACCCAAATCCCTAAGAATTTGTTCCGAGATCCCGACGCATCAGCTGCGAGCTCCTCCATTCGATATGTGTCCATCAATTCTTTGAACCAATCAAGTAGAGATGGAGCCCGGCTTGATTTCCAGAACCTCGGGATCACAGCACGAGCAGCCGAGATGCAAAAGCGGAGAATATCCCTCTTCTGTAGCCCAATAGGACCTGGAAAAATGGATAACATTGCCGATTCTGGGCAGCATTCGGCTTGTTTACCTGTTATCCGGGCGTATGCATTGAAAACCTCAGACCAGAACCGCCGGATTTCCCCACAACTCCACCAAATGTGTATCATTGTACCCTTCTCTTCCCCACAGCGCCAGCAGGTATCAGGGGTTCCAGGGAACATGTTCCGGAGTGTCGTCGGGCACAAGTACCATCTAGTGAGCAGCTTATAGCTTCTTTCTTGTGCAGAACAAGCGCTAGCTAGTGAGTGAGTAAATATAAAGCATTTCTGCCAATTAGCTTCTGAAATGCTACACCCCAATTCCCTCTCCCAAGCACGTTGGAAGTAAAGGGTGCCCTGCTCTCTCATGGACCCTAAGGCCTGGTATAGAAATGATATTTTGCGCCTCGGTGGAGCCTCCAGTTGGAATAACCTCTCCAATACGTTGGGCGTCAATCTTACCCTGCAAGAGTGGTCAGCTGAATATAAGTATGCTCTGTATTGGAGAAATTCGAATCACTTAAGAGGTCTCGTAGGTTCTTTGAGTTGTAGCTCTGCCATCGGGGGCAAACCACCACTGGACAGAGTCTGTCCTACTCGGGTGTCATCCACAATCCGCCAACATAAAAATCTCTGCCTGTCAAATCTGGGTGGGAAAGATGGGTTGGAAAAAAGGGGAGTCAAAGGGCTAAGTCTGTCGTTTAAGCGGAGGGTTTTCGTCACTAGGTGCCATACCTTCAAGGTGTTTCTGGTCATGTCTGTCAAAGGTACTAGGTCTGTGGAGTCTTTAGGGGAAATCCAAAGCAGGTGTTTCAGCGGAATCCCCAAACCCTCTTGCTCCACCCCTACCCATTTCTTGGAGGACGCATGATAATGCCAATCTAGAGCTCTAACAAGAGAGGAAGCCTCAAAGTACGCTCGTATGTTGGGTAGTCCAACCCCTCCTCTGGTCTCGGGCAAGGATAGGATATTCATTCGCAATCTGGACCTGTTGCCCCCCCAGACAAATCTAAGGATCATAGATTGCATTTTGGAGAGGAAACCTCTATCCAATAGAACAGGAACTGTCTGAAAAGTATATAAGAGTCGGGGCAAGACATCCATCTTGACTACGTTTATTCTCCCGAACCAGGATAGCTTTAATTGTCTATAGGAGGTAAATGCCGATTCCGCGTTAGTCAAAAGGGGTTGATAATTTAAATTGAATATTTGTTTAAGATCTTTTGGTATAAGGACTCCCAAGTACTTAATGGCTTCTACTTTCCATTTAAATGGGAACTGTTTAGATAGATGAGAAACCAGTTCTCCAGGCAAAGAAATATTGAGTGCCTCGGTTTTGGAGCAATTCACTTTAAAGTTGCTCAATTGTCCGAACCGTTCAAACTCCATTAAGACCGAAGGGATGGAGACCAGGGGCTGGGAGATGTAAAGTAGCAGGTCATCTGCAAATAAGGCTAATTTGTGATGACTCTGTCCCAGCTTGACCCCCATGGACGCATTCATTGGACCTAAGTGCAAAATATTTAACTATTATAGTGTCAATTCAAAAGTCACCAAGAACACAATCAGTCATTTTTTCACAATTGCCCGTCAATAGTTTGAATTTGATATAAAGAAACATAGTCTTGTAACATCTCAAATGAAAGCTGTTACCGTTCTGAGTAAAATGATGCCTCTCCCACTTCATTATCTTATTTGTAGCCTGAGATAAAAAAATGTAAAGTCGTACCAGGCCAAAATTCACCCTTTTTTTAAACTTTAAAAATCTGTAAAAAATTAACTGATGAAGAAAAAAATTCCAAACTTTTAATTTGTAATTAACTAAAGTAGTACTTCATAAAGGAAAAAAAAAAAAAAAATCTAAAGACGTCAGGTAAAAAAAAATATTCATATTTAGATCACTTGATATGGAATGACCCATTGACGCTATTACTAGTAAAATATGTTAAAATATGATCCCATTGCGATCCCAACTTGAAATTTGGTACAGATGTGGCTAAGAGCACAGCAGACACATGGGCAGTTTTTTAAATATTTAAAGCGCGCCGATTTTTCGGAAATGCGTTTTAAAGTTTTGCGCTTGCGATCACATGGGTAAAATATTAACAAATATCCTCTTGTGACATATCTGATGAAAGCCTGGACAGTTCTGAGTAGATTGGTGTTTATTTTGTTTCTCTATCTTATTTCTAGCCCGAGATATGATAGAAAATGTAAAGCCATACCAGGCCAAAATTCACACTTTTTTAAAACTTTAAAAATCTGTAAAAAATTAACAGATAAAGAAAAAAATTCAAAACTTTTTTTTTGTAATTAGATAAAGTTGTTCTTCAGATAGAAAATTTTTTTTAAAAATCTGAGGACGTCAGGGAAAAAAAATATTCATTTTTGGATCACTTGACATGGAATGACCCGTTAGTAAAATTTCCACATGCTTTTAAAGTTTTATTCATGAATAATCAAATTAGATTCATTTTTTGTCAGGTGACTGTAATAGGAGCGTGGAGGGACGTCTGATGTCAGATATTAAGGCAGAAAATCCTGATATCTCACAAGCTACACATGAAGAACATGCCATTGTCCCAGATATACCCTCATCTTCTGAATCATCACAGACTGAAAAGCAAAGTGATCCGAAATATCCAGCAGCTCTCAAAGGAAATAAGGAATTTTCATGTTCAGAATGTGAAAAATGTTTTGCCAGCAAAAAATGTCTTGCTAGACATCTGAGAACTCACACAGGAGAGAAGCCATTTTCATGTTCAAAATGTGAAAAATGTTATACCAGGAAAGAATTTCTTGTTATACATCAGAGAAGTCACACAGGGGAGAAGCCGTATTCATGTTTAGAATGTGGGAAATGTTTTAGCAAAAAATCTTATCTTGTTAAACATCAGAGAAGTTGCACACCGGACAAGCCATATTCTTGCCCAGAATGTGAGAAACTTTTTCCATATCAGTCAGATCTTCTTAGTCACCAGAGAACTCACAAAGGTAAGAAGTCGTATTCATGTTCAGAATGTGGGAAATGTTTTAGAGATCGATCAGATCTTCATAGACATCAGAGAAGTCACACAGGAGAGAAGCCGTATAAATGTTCAGAATGTGGGAAATGTTTTAGAGATCAGTCACATCTTGTTATACATCAGAGAACTCACACAGGGGAGAAGCCGTATTCATGTTCCGAATGTGGGAAATATTTCACTCAGAGATCACATCTTGTTAATCATCAGAGAATACACACAGGGGAAAAAACATTTTCATGCTCAGAATGTGGGAAATGTTTTACAAGTAAATATAATCTTATTATACATGAGAAAAGTCATACAGGTGAGAAGCCGTATGGATGTACAGATTGTGGGAAATGTTTTACAGCTAAATCAAATCTTATTCTACATCAGAAAAGTCACACAGGTGAGAAGCCGTATGGATGTACAGAATGTGGGAAATGTTTTACAACTAAATCATATCTTATTATACATGAGAGAAGTCACACAGGTGAGAAGCCGTATGTATGTTCAGAATGTGGGAAATGTTTTACAAGTAATTCAGAACTTGTTAAACATCAGAAAATTCACACAGGGAGATCCAAGATGGCCGCCGGCACATGTGGAGGTGCCTGTTAGATCTCCTGACTATAGTCCCACAATCCAGGCCATCCAGCTTCAAAACGTCCCCCAGACCACCCTGACCTCTCATCCAGACACCAGAGAACTTACCAGAGCCTGACAGTGGGATCTTGACCCTTGCAGAGGACTAACAGCAGCTGAAAAGATCACTCCAATACAGGGACCTGCACATACTCATCGTCGCTGACCTCAGTCCGGTCTGTGCCAATCTTCCCCCTGCAGTATTATTGCCCAAATGGCTCCAGGAGGTGACCCATCTTGTTGAGATCACGTAGGATCACTGCAATCACCGGGCCTGATATACACCATCTACGGAAACCCGGTGAGTGCTGCGATCCTACTGGGCCCTTGGGACTGGTAAGACTCCGCCATCCTCCTCCTTCTGGGTGAGTAAAAGCCATCAGCTTATCCGAGTGGCCAATTCGTCTCCCGGAGCTAGTGATGGGCCAATCCGCCCGTGATGAGACTCCTGGATGACTGAGCAGGTGGGTGAGACCTGGTGGCCCTCCTGACTGGGACCTGGGGGGTCACTTCGGTGGATGACTGATTCCACTTCCGGGTGAGTCCACGGGCTAGAGTTGGAAGCGGTGCGGCCAGAATGATTGAGGGGAGGTCTTGCCCCCTGTCTTCCAGCGACAGAGTGAAGAACATTAACTATCTGATGTCATAGAGGAGATCAGGGGGGACGGAGAGGAAGTACATTTAAAACCCCTGTGTCCCAGGCACCGTATGTATCGGGTGACTATCCTTGCCCTAAATGCTTGCATTCTCCAGCTGACATTTTCCACTGCCTCTGGGATTGCCCATAGATACAGGAGGTCTGGCATACACTCTTACACCATCTTACTAGTACTTTTGATTCATCTATCGCTCTTTCTCCGGAGTGGGCCATCTTCAATATTCTTCCAATAGATTAGACAAGGCTTCCTGTCCATCAGTGCAGCACTTTATTCATCTGGGCGGCAGCCACCCGCAAAACTATCCTACACCTCTGGGAGCAGGACACAATCCCTACTCTAAGTTTGATTAATACGAAGGTAGCCTGTAGCTTTAAAATGGATTGGGTAGAGTCGTTACTTCATAAAGAAAAACTCACCAAACACTTTTTTCTTACATGGTCGTCTTCTATTAATACCCAGCCGCTATCCATACACCAGGCGGAACATGGCTGTTTCCAATGTACAGGATTTTTAGCTTATGCCCAAGGAAATGGGGGGAAGGGGGTGCAGGGGGTATAGTTAAAATGTACCATCTAATATGCTGATGTATTGTATTTTTTTCTGTCTTTCATAATGTACTTTGACAATGTATGTCATCTTTACTTTTCTTTCAATAAAGACGGTTTTAAAAATAAAAAAAAAGAATTGGCACAGGTGAGAAGCCATATTCCTGCTCATAGTGTGGTGAATCATATTATGTTGTACATGTGAGATATCACACCCAGAAGAGAATATGTTCATGTTCAGAGTGTGGGAAATATTGTAACCAGAAATCTTTGTAGTCATCAGAGAAGTCACACAGGGGAGAAGCCGTATTCATGCCCAGAATGTGGGAAATGTTTTAACTCCTTCCTAACCCATGACGTTGTGGAACGTCATGGGTTGGGTCCCGGTGTTTGATGTGAGCTCCTGCGCGGCACTTATATCGAACACCCCGACATCTCAGCTGATCTCATCAGCTGAGATGTCGGGCGTCCAGCACCGATCGGATCCACGATCCAATCGGTGCTGTTAACTTCTTGGATCCCTCAGTCCAAAAATATGGGTAAATGGCCATTTGTCAGGGTGCTTCTCTCTACATAGGGGAACGAGGCAGGGGTGCCCCCTATCCCCCTTGCTGTTTGCTAGTGCTGTGGAGCCATTGGCGGCAAACCTTCAGGGTAATGGAGACATTCGGGGCTTCCAGTATGGGTGTCATGTGGAGAAAGTGGCCTTATATGCAGATGATATGTTGCTGTTTCTGGCTGACCTGCGAGATTCCCTTAGATCTGCCATTAATTCGGATAAGTCTGTGTTGCTTCCCTTGGATGCGGCGGCTCCCCTGACGCTAGACCCTGGGATCCCTTTGCAAGTGGTTTGTGAATTTAAATACCTGGGCATTGTGGTTTCGGCTAAATTGAAGGACTACTAGCGGCTCAATTTGACTCCTCTTATTGGTAGATTTCAGCAAAAGATCGGAGCGTGGAAGAAGCTGTTCCTGTCTGTGGCAGGTAGGGCTAATCTAATTAAAATGATCCTTATGCCTCAACTTATTTATGTACTCCATAACACTCCGGTCTGGCTGGCACAAAATAAATTCTACCGGATTAACCCTCTTTTTCAGGATTTGATTTGGAAGGGTAGCAGGGCACACGTTAAAGGGAACCTGACCCCTAAAAATCAGCCCCCAGCCTTTTAAGACCTGTCCCTGCACCATCATAATCGATTTCTAGCCATCCCCTTGTCTGAAAAATGGCGATTTCTAAAGTTTATAAAAGTTAGTTTTGTACCTGCAGATCTGCGGCTTTTCTGAGCTTGAGAAGTCACACAGGGCGTTCCCTGTGGCTTGTCATCGCCGCCTGCAATGTAATTATTCACGCCCCCGTGGGCGTGCTAAACAATACAGAGCCTCCTCGTCACCGTAGATGGACGGTATAGCCGCTATGACGCTAATCACATCATATCCGGCTATACTGACATTAGTACACCCATTTGGGTGTATTGCGGACTTCGCGATGCACATTGCGCATGCGCAAGGTTGGTTTGCGGCAGCTTATCTGTGATGAGCTGTCGTAAACTAATTTTCCGACATCCATACCCCCTGAGCAGCAGCACGAAGAGGGATCTCTCGTGCTGTGAACAACAAAGGCTGTTTTCACAGCCCCCATTGTCCCACCAACGGGTTGGTGGAGTTGTTGCGCTTGAGGGGATTTGGTCATTGGAGACGTGTTGGGATATGGTTTGTGTTACAGCTGTTTGTTGTGGCATACTCAAGACCTTTGAAGAGCTCACGAGTTCCCTTTGAGTCAATCATTATTCTTCCAATATCTACAGCTGCGATATGCTATTTCTCGGCAACTTAAAATATCACAAATAGTTGTGCAATCAGATAATTTAGTGAATCTTATTGGGTCGCTGAGGGACACAAGGGGTTCTATTTCCCTTGTGTATAGAGGGTTCTTGGATTCACTCCTGCAACGACACCCAGCCACGTTCAGAAAGAAATGGGAGGCAGATGTGGGATCAATTTCGGATTCTCAGTGGGAGAATATACTGCAATTTATTCCCAGGGTTTCTATGAGCGAGGCCAGGAGAGTGTCACAACTATATTAAGTCCATAGGGTGTACAGGACCCTGGTCTGGATGAGAAGGGCAGGATTGCACGGGGATTCATGTTGCCCACGTTGTTCTGAGGATGGGGTGGACCTCTTGCATATGATGTGGTCCTGCCCCAGCCTGCAGAACTTTTGGGTGCAGACCCTCAACTTGACACAGGAAGAAACGGGGATGAACACCCCGAGGAATCCGCTAACTGTGTATTGGGTGCGTAGATGACATTCCTGTTGATGATTGGTGAAAATTGACTATTGCTAGAATCCTGTATGCTGCCAGGAAACTCATAGCTGAGAGTAAAAAAATTCCTGGTCTGTGGAGCGCTAGGGCTAGAGATAACTGGCACTAGGGTTATTTTAGAAAAAGTTTCTTTATTAACCTCTTACAGGCCACTACGCGTTTCTACAGCAGAGCGCTGCCTTCATCAAGGTCTTGCATCACCTGATGAAGGCAGCGCTCTGCTGCAGAAACGCGTAGTGGCCTGTAAGAGGTTAATAAAGAAACTTTTTCTAAAATAACCCTAGTGCCAGTTATCTCTAGCCCTAGCGCTCCACAGACCAGGGATTTTTTTACTCTCAGCTTCTTGCACTTGTGCACACCTGGCAAGAGCAGCTCTGGACAAGAGATACCATTAATCCTAGATCCTGAGTTCCATGACCTAGCAATACAACACGGTCACAGTTGTAGGACCTGTGGTGACATCAATCCGGTCATTGATCGCTGCAGGAGTTGGAGCTCCCGGAGCAACTTTTGGTGCCTCCACTATACCTCCAGGCGGAGGTGGATTCACAGGCGTAAGACCGCAGTTGTGCAGGGTTGCACAACCACCTCTGGTGAGTGGCTACACAGCCCTGGGCCTAAATCCACTTCAAAAACTTTCTTCACATGCGCTCCCACCCCTCCCCCCTTTTTGTCTAGCATAGGAAACTCATAGCGGCCCACTGGTTGGATGACAAACCTGCTGTCAGACAAAAAATGGTCAATAAAATTAACTTTATTGTTTTAATGGAAAAGAACATGTATGTTAAAAGAGGACAACATACGCAGGTTGAGAATGTGTGGACTGCCCGGGTCTAGCTTCGTCTATCTTTCTCAGAGAATGGACACACCCGCCTATGGGCCTACAGCCTACTGATTTAGTGCCTTAGAAACTATTGTGGTCTGCTGTGTTCTATGATCCATTGTGTGACGACTTGTTTGCTACTTGAAATACGACAAATGGGATTGGGTGGGGGTAGGGGGGTGGGAAGGGGTTATGCGATGTAAGATTTGTCATAAGATTGGTATATGTAACTTGATGTTCACTTTTTATACCAGCTATTTGTGATGTGATGTAAAAAGAAAATGATTTAAAAAAGGTGTGCCCAGTCATAACGCAAAGTGCGGATGCGGCAGCCTCTCCTTCATATATACCGGATCCGTTGAATTCAGAGGAAGAAGGCGGGGAAGCTGCAGAGCTGCAGCAGAAACAGCCACACCTAGACCAGATGAAGGTAATGAATTATGACATCACACATGGGAAGATCATCTTAGACAATTAACATTGTTTAGCACAGGTGAATCCACACCAATGGTATACATTCTAGACAGTCTAAAAACCACAATTCAAGAAGATCCTTTTAGTTGTCTGATGACGTTTGAACAAGCATACCAAATGGTCATGGAAATTGACGCATGATTTGAGCCAGTATCCATGATCAAGGCCTATGTTAAAAAGTTTAAGTATCTAGATCCTGTTTCATTGCAATTGGCGGCAGAGCGGCCTACATGTCAAGAAACAACGGTCTTCATTGACAAGTTTAAACGATCCATAAAGCAAAATAAAGTAAAAGCCAAAATAGCTTCACCGGACAACAATAATTCATCACCAACTGATGATAATCAGCCAAACCCTAGGCCCATAATAACGGCAAAAAATAGCTTCCATTGTGTGTTACCAGGCCACCTTAAAGTGGGAATGTAAGAAATTCTTGAGGGCGAAGGCAGAGACAGGGGACAGGGGGGCTGAACAAAGAGAATTGCTTGGTCCCAAAATCAACCATTAATCCAACTACACTTCTTTTTTCTTCTAATACACCCAATCACATTGACACCAGACAAACACAATTATTATATGCACCTTTACTCTGACAAATCAGAGAATTAAGGCACTACCTAACAGGCAGGGAGCTGCACCTCCCTGCCTGTTGGGTCCGACACCAGATACCGCCGTTAATCCCCGGCACAGAGCGGTCACAGACCACTCCTGCCGGGGACAGAATGGCAGGGTAAACGCAGAGCGGCTTTTCGACTCTGCCTTGTAGAATTGGGCGAGACAGCCGGTCTCCTGCTGATTGACAGCCAGCTACCTGATTGGAGGAGCCGACTGTCAATCAGAGTGACATCGGCTCTGATGCTCGTTGACAGAGGGGATAAACCTCCTCTCTGTAGTCATGATGTCAGAGGAAGCTGAAAAATCGCAGTGTAAAAAGGACTACTCTCAAGCAGCTCCTTCGCCAGTCATCAGTCGGCTCAGACTCTCCGGGACCCAGGACCAGCGGGGCAACACTCCAACTTGAGAAAACAGGAAGTCCACTGAGGGGAACATAAGAAAAGGAAAGACACTCGCCGGTTTTGAAGTTTTTATTTCCATATATCATGGTGAAAAATTCATAGTCGGCAATGAGGCATAGGAGGGGGAGAAAGGAAGTGAAGGGAGCACAGGACTACAGTGCCGTTTCACACTGCACAGGTGCTTCAACGGGTTCACAAACAGCCTTAAAATCGCTGACAGGAGCGATCTAAGATTGTTCCAGTCGGCCGTGAATGGCGCCGAGCACAACAGGAAGGTAGGTACCAACTATGGACTCAGTTCAGGAATGAAGTTGGTACCATGAAGGACATAGTCGTGAACATGGAAGGACGGGATCCCTCACCTCAATATCAATACAGGTTACCGCCAGAGGTAATTGGTCCAATGTCAAAAATCATTCAGGAATTGTTAGGTGTCATACGCAAGACCAATTCCGTGTGTGTTAAAATCTGATGGTTCTTATTTGATGATATTGGATCTACGGATGTTTAATAGGCATACTCCCAATGTGAAACCCATTGCTGCCAATACTCATGATATGATAGGGAGACTGAATTCGAAGGCAAGGAATTTCTCTGTATGGGACATCAGTTATGGAGTTTTCAGCATCCCGATTGAGAGAAGCTGTGAATACAAATTCACTTTCTTAGAAGAACGGTTCTTTTTTCAAAGACTCCCCCAGGGTGCTCATTTATCGCCAAGTGTCTTCCACCAGGTATTGTCCCAATGTTCTAGGTCTGATTGTCTGTTACACTATGTAGATGATGCTGGTTTGAAATTAAACACAAAAAAGGTCAAACTGATGCAAAATGAGGATGGATCCCTAGGCATACCAACAACTCCAGGTGAATGAAATATACTACAACAAAGGATAGAGGCAGTGACTTCACTCCCTATTCCAACATCACACAAGGCATTGAGACATTTTCTAGAACTTGTAAACTACTCAAGAGACTTCATTGAAAATTTTGCTGACAAAGCTTCTAAAGGGTGAAACGAAAGAATATTTTGGTCCAGTGGCGGACCGTGATGCCGGAGTTCCCTGGTGCAGCCATAGTGAGGAGTGGGGGAAGGGGGGTTTGGGGGGTCTAGTTGCTGGTGTTAGTGGTCGTCGGCGACGAGCGGGGGGGAAGGGTGTGCTAGTGGTCGTCGGCGAGGAGCGGGGGGCTTCGGGGTGCTAGTGGTCGTCAGCGAGGAGCGCGGGGGGGGTGTTTGTAGGTGCGGCTCTCCTGCCTGCACTGCATTTGGAGCCGGGGCGGAAGAGGAGAGGAGGGGCGGGATCAGCTAAGGGAAACAGAAAGCTTCTCTCAATGACCCTACTCTCCTCTGACATCGGGTTACGGGGGTCGGCTGGGGGCCCCCCTGTAGGCTTGAGGGCCCCCTAGCTGGTCGGGGCCCTGGTGCAGCTGAACCAGCTGCACCACGGTAGGTCAGCCCCGGTTTTGGTCCTTTGGAAATTGAACAACAAAACTCCTTTGAACAACTGAAAATTGATTTGCAAAATGCACCTGCATTGTCCACTGTGGATTCTTCAGCGCCATTTGCTTTGCAGGTACACAACTCTGAGACAGCTGCAGGGGGAGGCGGATTGGAGGATTTGAGGCTATTTCTCAAAACTCCTTTTACCTGTGGAGAGAGGCTTTGAGACGTGGCAAACACCTGGCAGGTTTATATTTTGCATTAAAAGTACCGGAACACATTGAGGGTTTTAATAAAATGACTCTTCAAACTCCACATTTCACAATGAACCTTCTCTTTGTGTAAAGCGTCCCAGGTGTGTCACATCGGAGGTTCGCTCATTGGTTACTGTCATTATCTCCCAATCAGATCGAGGTAGATTACGAAGCCAAATATGTTCCTCCTCGATGCAATATGAAGGGCAAACTCATGATTGTTTACAGTCATTTCGGGAACCAAGTCCATCACTCTTCAGACAAAGAGTAGAGGAAACAGATGAACCAGTTTTGGTAGATGGTTCCAGGTTTTACTCAGATGGGCGCTATTACACAGATTATGCAATATTTTATAACAAAAGAGAACAGGTCTGAATACAAAATACTCCATATATGCTATCGCCGAGGCTAACACTCAATAGTGCAATGACTCCGCACCTACAACTCCTACAATAATTCAAACTAGAGGAAACTTGAGTTGAAAAGGAAATTTACATTTTTTTTATTTCTTATCAGGGAAAGGACGGCTCCGAGCCCCACATTGCTGGCGCCTGTATACAACAAGAATGGCAGGTTGTAGTCTGTGTAAGGGGGCCGTCACACGCTGCGACATCTTTAGCGATATTGTAAGCGATCACGTGCACGCGCAATCGCTTACAATATCGCTCACATCGCTGGTGAGATGTCACACAGACAGACTCACCAGCGATGCTGAGCCGCGATCTGCTGGTTACTATGGTACACATCGGGTAACTAGGCGCCGCGCGTCGCTTAGTTACCCGACGTGTACCATAGTTACCATCTCCCAGCATAGGCGCGGTCGCTGGGAGATGGATCATCGTGGTGTTATACACCACGATGATGCAGATCGTTGCATCGTGCATCGCTAGATCTGAGAACCGAACCTCAGATCAGCGATGTCACGATCAAGCGATGTCACATCGTGAATCGCTTGTTTACATGCAACGATTTCTTGCCCGATATCGCTTAAGCGATCCAAAAGGAGATCGCTTAAACGATATCGGGCAAGATATCTCAGCGTTGTGACGGCCCCCTAAGCTAGGATTTCTTCTCCTGTCAGGGCTTCTTTCATCATCTGGAACGCTTCTTCTTGTTCCTTGCCCCATCTCCACGGAGAATCCTTTGACTTGCCTTTCGTGGGTTGGTTGGCCTACTAGGAGGTCTTGCAGGGGAGCAGCCTTCTTGTTGTACTCCTTGATGAACCTTCGATAGTAGCCCACCAAACACAGGAATTGACGTACCTCTTTGATGGTTTTGGGTCTGGCCATTCTCTGATTGCTGTCACCTTGTCTGGATGAGGAGCCACGCCTTCAGCACTGACTATGTGTCCCAGGTACTGTACTCCTGGCTATAACAGGTGGCATTTTGATGGTTTTACAGGTATATTGTATACAGCAGAGTGTGTGTGTGTCCTGTATATAGAGGTATATTGTATACAGCAGAGTGTGTGTGTGTCCTGTGTATAGAGGTATATTGTATACAGCAGAGTGTGTGTGTCCTGTATATAGAGGTATATTGTATACAGCAGAGTGTGTGTGTGTCCTGTATATAGAGGTATATTGTATACAGCAGAGTGTGTGTGTGTGTCCTGTATATAGAGGTATATTGTATACAGCAGAGTGTGTGTGTGTCCTGTATATAGAGGTATATTGTATACAGCAGAGTGTGTGTGTGTCCTGTATAATAAGGTATATTGTATACAGCAGAGTGTGTGTGTGTCCTGTATATAGAGGTATATTGTATACAGCAGAGTGTGTGTGTCCTGTATATAGAGTATATTGTATACAGCAGAGTGTGTGTGTTCCTGTATATAGAGGTATATTGTATACAGCAGAGTGTGTGTGTGTCCTGTATATAGAGGTATATTGTATACAGCAGGTGTGTGTGTGTACCTGTAATATTTAGGAATATTGTATACAGCAGTGTGTGTGTGTCCTGTATATAGAGGTATATTGTATACAGCAGAGTGTGTGTGTGACCTGTAATTAGAGGTATATTGATACAGCAAGTGTGTGTGTGTCCTTATATAAGAGAATATTGTATACAGCAAGGTGTGTTGTCCTGTATATAGGGGTATATTGTATACAGCAGAGTTGTGTGGTCCTGTATATACAGTATATTGTAATACAGCAGAGTGATGTGTGTCCTGTATATACAGGTGAATTGTATACATGCAATTGTGTGTGTCCTGTAAAAGAGGTATATTGTATACAGCAAGAGTGTGTGTGTGTCCTTATATAGAGTATATTTGTATACAGCAGAGTGTGGTTGTGTCCTGTAATTAGAGTATATCTGTATACTGCAGAGTGTGTGTGTGTCCTGTATATAGAGTATATTGTATACAGCAGAGTGTGTGTGATGTCCTGTATATAGAGTATATTGTATACAGCAATGTGTGGTGTGTCTGTATATAGAGGTATATTGTATACAGCAGAGTGTGTGTGTGTGTCCTGTATATAGAGGTATATTGTATACAGCAGAGTGTGTGTGTGTCCTGTATATAAGGTATATTGTATACAGCAGAGTGTGTGTGTGTCCTGTATATAGAGGTATATTGTATACAGCAGAGTGTGTGTGTGTCCTGTATATAAGGTATATTGTATACAGCAGAGTGTGTGTTGTGTCCTGTATATAGAGGTATATTGTATACAGCAGAGTGTGTGGTGTCCTGTATATAGAGGTATATTGTATACAGCAGAGTGTGTGTGTGTCCTGTATATACAGGTATATTGTATACAGCAGAGTGTGTGTGTGTCCTGTATATACAGGTATATTGTATACAGCAGAGTGTGTGTGTGTCCTGTATATAGAGGTATATTGTATACAGCAGAGTGTGTGTGTGTCCTGTATATAGAGGTATATTGTATACAGCAGAGTGTGTGTGTGTGTCCTTTATATAGAGGAATATTGTATACAGCAGAGTGTTGTGTGTGTGTGTCCTGTATATACAGGTATATTGTATACAGCAGAGTGTGTGTGTGTGTCCTGTATATACAGGTATATTGTATACAGCAGAGTGTGTGTGTGTCCTGTATATACAGGTATATTGTATACAGCAGAGTGTGTGTGTGTCCTGTATATAGAGGTATATTGTATACAGCAGAGTGTGTGTGTGTCCTGTATATAGAGGTATATTGTATACAGCAGAGTGTGTGTGTGTCCTGTATATAGAGGTATATTGTATACAGCAGAGTGTGTGTGAGTCCTGTATATAGAGGTATATTGTATACAGCAGAGTGTGTGTGTGTCCTGTATATAGAGATATATTGTATACAGCAGAGTGTGTGTGTCTTGTATATAGAGGTATATTGTATACAGCAGAGTGTGTGTGTGTGTCCTGTATATAGAGGAATATTGTATACAGCAGAGTGTGTGTGTGTCCTGTATATAGAGGTATATTGTATACAGCAGAGTGTGTGTGTGTCCTTTTCCCTTTATAAAACCTATGGCTGTAACACGTCCTGATGACGAAGCATGTTGCTTCGAAACGCGTTGACCAATATAAGTTATTCTATACATGGTGGACTTCTGTACTAGGACGGCAGCGCAATTAGGACCCGTTTTCTCCTTTACATTTGAACACTATTGTTCTGGTGGGTCTGCAGCATCCGCCTGGTAAGCTTCTAGAGGTGGTTGTGCCTGTTCACAGCCACGCCAGGTGACCAATTCCATTTTTATCAATTTATCCAGATCTCCATTGGGTTACACCCTACCTTTGCTCCTTAGTTTCTACTCCAGCTTCTGCTGATCCTTGGATCTTTGATATTCATCACTACATATTGGTGTATTGCCAGGATTCTACCCATACTATTATCTAATTATATAATTGCAAAGTGACTCATCCACGTCTGTCTGGTTGTCCTCCTATGTCACTTTCAGCGGCGCCATATTTTTACACCCAAATGATGGGTATGTAAATACTAGATGGGAGTGGGCAGTGACATCATGATGAGGGCAGGCTCTATGGCAGTGGGGGTAGCATTCGCCTCTACCCGCTGTGCGGTCTCTCCCATTGCTCTCTGCCCTCCCCCCCCCCAGTGCTACCTTGTCTCTGACCCCCCTTCCCCAGTGCTGTGGTATGACCATGGTGCGGGCTGAGTGAGTGCGGGGTTACCGTGGTGCGTGCTGAGGTAGTGTGGGGTGAATGCAGGGTGACCGTGGAGCGGGGTGAGTGCAGGTTGAATGAGTGCGGGCTGAGTGAGTGGGGGGTGACTGTGGTAAGTAATCTTTATTTATATAGCGCCAACATATTCCAAAGCGCTTCACAATTCAGGGGGTATACAATACAATAACATGATAAAACACGACACAATACAAAAACAATAAAATACAAAGCATAATACATTACAATAATTAGAGCAAAATAATGACAGCCCTGCTCATGAGAGCTTACAATCTAACAATGAGGTGGGGGTGACACAAAGTACAGGGGCTTATTTACAATGATGGTACAGTCAACTTGAGGAGATGATGAACAGATGGGAGCAGTACAAGTGGCCACCAACCAATATTTGTGATCAACTTGAGACTGGTGGAGTGGGTAGGCTATATTTAGATGACTTTGACTAGGGATCATGGTAGGCCGTCCTAAAAAGATGTGTTTTTATGGATTGCCTGAAACTATGTAAGTTGTGGATACACCTAATTTGTTGGGATAGAGCATTCCAGAGAATTGGTGCAGCTTGGGAGAAGTCTTAGAGGCGGGAGTGGGAGGTTCGGATTAATGCAGAAGTGAGTCTGAAGTCACTTCCAGAGCGAAGAGAACGGGTGGGGTGATAGACAGAGATGAGGGAGGAGATGTATGGAGGTGCTGCACTGTGAAGAGCTTTGTGGGTTAGAACAAGCAGTTTGAATTGTATCCTATAGTGTATGGGCAGCCAGTGCAATGACTGGTATAGAGCGGAAGTGTCTGAGTGATGGTTAGCTAGATAGGTGACCCTGGCTGCATTAAGGATGGACTGGAGAGGAGAGAGTCTGGTGCGGGGGAGGCCAATTAATAGAGAATTACAATGGTCAAGGTGAAAGTGAATCAGAGCACATTGAGGGTTTTTGTGGTTTCCAAGGTGAGAAAGGGGCGAATTCTAGAGATGTTCTTCAGGTTCAAGTGGCAAGAGCGGGTGAGAGATTGTATATATGGGGTGAAGGAGAGATCGGTGTCAGACATAACACCCAGACAGCGAGCCTGCTGACTAGGCGTTATCATAGTGCCGCACATTGATAGAGATGTCATGTTTAGGGAGGTTAGTGGAGGGCAGGAGCAGAAGAAGTTCAGTTTTGGGAAGGTTGAGTTTCAGATAGAGAGCGGACATGATGTTGGAAACTGCAGTTAAACAGTCGTTGGTGTTCTTTATTACAGCGGAAGTAAGGTCAGGGGCTGAAGTGTATAGTTGTGTGTCATCAGCATAGAGATGGTACTGAAAGCCAAATCTGCTGATAGTCTGTCCAATCGGGGCTGTGTAGAGAGAGAAGAGGAGAGGGCCAAGGACTGAACCCTGAGGGACCCCAATAGTGAGAGGAAGAGGGGAGGAAGTGGAGCCAGAGAATGATACACTGAAAGAGCGGTCAGAGAGATAGGAAGATAACCAGGAGAGAGCCGTGTCCTTGATGCCGATGGAGAGCAACATAGCGAGTAGGAGATGGTGGTCAACAGTGTCAAAGGCTGCAGAGAGATCAAGAAGAATAAGCAGAGAGTGGTCACCATTACATGGTGTGGACTGAGTGAGTGCGGGATGACCGTAGTGTGGAATGAATCGTAAGGTATAATTATCATCAGGATTCTTTTAACTTAAAAGATGTTTATTGATAATTGTAAACATTTCATAAATTGCATAAAAATGTTTAATGTTCAAATAGATCTGATTTGCAAATAAAACATTTACCACATTCATAACATATGGATTCTCCTCTATATGAATTGACTGATTGTTACCAAGATCTGATTTCTAGGTGAAATATTTCCTAGATTATAAACATGAATATAGTTTCTCTCCTGTGTGACTCCTCTCATGTTGCTAAAGACTAGTGATGAGCGAGTATGCTCTGCGCTGCTCGGTACTGGCACGAGTATCACTGTACTCGGGCTACTCGGCGAGCACCGAGTAATCTCGTGATACTCGTGCTGTGCTCGTGGTCCTCATCCCTGCATGTTGGCGCTCTTTTGAGAGCCAGCCCACATGCAGGGATTGGCTGGCAGACCACTGCAATGCCACAGCCCTGTTAGTTGTGGCATTGCAGTGATTGGCCGGCCTGCACAGCGTGACCGAGCGTTTATAACTCCCGGCGCGCTGTGCTCGGCACACAGCCATCCAGACAGTCAGTATAGGGAGAGTGTCTGCTGCTGCTTAGGGACAGATTTGCGGCCCTTACAGGTAGATCCGGAGCAGGGCTGCAAACTGCTGCTGACCACAACAGTCCTTTTCAGGGCTAATCTAGGAGGATATAGGCAAGGTGATACAGATCGGAATCCAAGCTTTTCTGTGACCATAACAGTCACCAGACTGGTGTACTTACTACCTTGATACAGGTTAGGGACTAAAATCCTAATCTCCTGTGACCATTACAGTCATCAGACTGGTGTACTTACTACCTTAATACAGGTTAGGGACTAAAATCCTACTCTTCTGTGACCATTACAGTCACCAAACTGGTGTACTTACTACCTTGATACAGGTTAGGGACAAAAATCCTACTCTCCTGTGACCATTACAGTCACCAGACTGGTGTACTTACTACCTTGATACAGGTTAGGGACAAAAATCCTACTCTTCTGTGACCATTACAGTCACCAAACTGGTGTACTTACTACCTTGATACAGGTTAGGGACTAAAATCCTAATCTCCTGTTACCATTACAGTCATCAGACTGGTGTACTTACTACCTTAATACAGGTTAAAGACTAAAATCCTACTCTTCTGTGACCATTACAGTCACCAAACTGGTGTACTTACTACCTTGATACAGGTTAGGGACAAAAATCCTACTCTCCTGTGACCATTACAGTCACCAGACTGGTGTACTTACTACCTTGATACAGGTTAGGGACAAAAATCCTACTCTCCTGTGACCATTACAGTCACCAGACTGGTGTACTTACTACCTTGATACAGGTTAGGGACTAAAATCCTAATCTCCTGTGACTATTACAGTCACCAGACTGGTGTACTTACTACCTTAATACAGGTTAGGGACTAAAATCCTAATCTCCTGTGATCATTACAGTCACCAGACTGGTGTACTTACTACCTTGATACAGGTTAGGGACAAAAATCCTACTCTCCTGTGGCCATTACAGTCACCAGACTGGTGTACTTACTACCTTGATACAGGTTAGGGACTAAAATCCTAATAATCTGTGACCATTACAGTCACCAGACTGGTGTACTTACTACCTTAATACAGGTTAGGGACAAAAATCCTACTCTCCTGTGACCATTACAGTCACCAGACTGGTGTACTTACTACCTTAATACAGGTTAGGGACTAAAATCCTAATCTCCTGTGACCATTACAGTTACCAGACTGGTGTACTTACTACCTTAATACAGGTTAGGGACAAAAATCCTACTCTCCTGTGACTATTACAGTCACCAGACTGGTGTACTTACTACCTTAATACAGGTAAGGGACTAAAATCCTACTCTCCTGTGGCCATTACAGTCACCAGACTGGTGTACTTACTACCTTGATACAGGTTAGGGACTAAAATCCTACTCTTCTGTGACCATTACAGTCACCAGACTGGTGTACTTACTACCTTAATACAGGTTAGGGACAAAAATCCTACTCTCCTGTGGCCATTACATTCACCAGACTGGTGTACTTACTACCTTGATACAGGTTAGGGACTAAAATCCTACTCTTCTGTGACCATTACAGTCACCAGACTGGTGTACTTACTACCTTGATACAGGTTAGGGACTAAAATCCTAATAATCTGTGACCATTACAGTCACCAGACTGGTGTACTTACTACCTTGATACAGGTTAGGGACTAAAATCCTACTCTTCTGTGACCATTACAGTCACCAGACTGGTGTACTTACTACCTTGATACAGGTTAGGGACTAAAATCCTACTCTTCTGTGCCCATTACAGTCACCAGACTGGTGTACTTACTACCTTGATACAGGTTAGGGACTAAAATCCTACTCTTCTGTGACCATTACAGTCACCAGACTGGTGTACTTACTACCTTGATACAGGTTAGCGACTAAAATCCTAATAATCTGTGACCATTACAGTCACCAGACTGGTGTACTTACTACCTTAATACAGGTTAGGGACTAAAATCCTAATCTCCTGTGATCTGAACTGTCACCAGACTGGTGTACTTACTACCTTAATACAGGTTAGGGAGTAAAATCCTAATAATCTGTGACCATTACAGTCACCAGACTGGTGTACTTACTACCTTGATACAGGTTAGGGACTAAAATCCTAATAATCTGTGACCATTACAGTCACCAGACTGGTGTACTTACTACCTTAATACAGGTTAGGGACTAAAATCCTAATAATCTGTGACCATTACAGTCACCAGACTGGTGTACTTACTACCTTGATACAGGTTAGGGACTAAAATCCTAATCTCCTGTGATCTGAACTGTCACCAGACTGGTGTACTTACTACCTTGAAACAGGTTAGGGACTAAAATCCTACTCTCCTGTGACTATTACAGTCACCAGACTGGTGTACTTACTACCTTGATACAGGTTAGGGACTAAAATCCTACTCTTCTGTGACCATTACAGTCACCAGACTGGTGTACTTACTACCTTGATACAGGTTAGGGACTAAAATCCTAATAATCTGTGACCATTACAGTCACCAGACTGGTGTACTTACTACCTTAATACAGGTTAGGGACAAAAATCCTAATCTCCTGTGATCTGAACTGTCACCAGACTGGTGTACTTACTACCTTGATACAGGTTAGGGACTAAAATCCTACTCTCCTGTGACCATTACAGTCACCAGACTGGTGTACTTACTACCTTGATACAGGTTAGGGACTAAAATCCTAATCTCCTGTGATCTGAACTGTCACCAGACTGGTGTACATACTAACTTGATACAGGTTAGGGACTAAAATCCTACTCTCCTGTGACTATTACAGTCACCAGACTGATGTACTTACTACCCTGATACAGGTTAGGGACTAAAATCCTAATCTCCTGTGATTTGAACTGTCACCAGACTGGTGTACTTACTACCTTGATACAGGTTAGGGATTAAAATCCTAATGTCCTGTGACCTCAACAGTCACCAGACAGTTGTCGCTGTATACAGGCAAAATGCGCAAGGACGTTGGCAAGGGCGTTGGAAAGGAACAAGGAAGTGGACGTGATGGTGGTGCAGGCAGAGGCCGAGGTCGTGTGCAAGCACTAATTTCGCAACAACAAAGGGGCACATCTCCTCGCTCGCACGTCCTGTCCCAAATTCTTGGGGCCCGCAGCAGTACACCGCTCTTGAACCAAGACCAGTGTCAACAGGTTGTTACTTGGATAGCGGATAATGCTTCAAGTCAGATGGGCACCTCCACAAACACCCTGTCTTCCACACGGTCAAGTGTCAGTAGCCGTGATACTGCACCGCACATTTCCCAACCTGATCCTCCTTCCTACCACCAGGACGAGTACACGTCCACGGACATTACTGATCCCACACTAGGACACTCGGAAGAGCTGTTCACGTATCACATTCGCAGAATCTGGCCTGTCGCCAGCTCCTCTTGAGGTGGGTGATGAGGAGATGGTATGTACAGATGCCCAAATATTTGAGCAGCCACGTTCTCACGAACGGAACGTTGGCAACGTGTCTCAACAAGGGGTGGACGATGATGAGACACAATTGCCAGGAAGTCAGGAGGAGGATCAGGGTGCGGAAGAGGAAGACGACGTGGTGGATGATCCAGTAGCTGACCCAACATGGCAGGAGGATATGCAGAGCGAGGCCAGCAGTGCACAGGGGGAGGGAGGCGTAGCATCCCAACAGGCAGTACGAAGCAGGGTCGTGTCCGCAGGCAGAAGGCAGCCAACCGTTCCCCGGAACACCAACACGACTCAAGGTGCCTGTGCAAATGTTCGGTCTTCCAGAGTCTGGGAGTTTTTTAAGTTGGCTCCAGAAGACTCTAAAAAGGCCATTTGCAACACCTGCCATGCCAGTATCAGCAGGGGTATGAAAACTAGCAGCCTGACCACCACCAGCATGATCAGGCACGTCAGCCAAGCACCCGACTTTGTGGGAAGTACAACAGAGTCGAGGAGCGGTGCTTGCTGATGTCACTGCTACGTCTTCCCGTGTTGTGCGTGCAAGCCAATCCCCTGTCCATGCTGGCCGCGAACAAGCCTCCGGCCCTGCACCTGAAGTTGCCCACGCACAAATAACACCAGCATCAAGCACGTCCTTGTCCCAGCACAGCGTTCAATTATCCATTCAGCAAACATTTGAACGCAGGCGCAAATACGCTGCCAACGCCCCACATGCCACAGTCCTGAATTATCACATTTCGCGACTCATAGCGCTAGAAATGTTGCCTTTCCGGCTGGTGGAGACAGAAGCATTCCACGACCTGATGGGGGCTGCTGTCCCATGTTACTCGGTCCCCAGCCGCCACTATTTCTCCAGATGTGCCATCCTCGCATTGCATAACCACGTGTCCAACAGCATCACACATGCCCTGAACAACACTGTTTCAGCCAAAGTCCACCTAACCACAGACACGTGGACAAGTGCTTGTGGGCAAGGCCGCTACATCTCCTTGACGGCACACTGGATTAATATTGTGGAGGCTGGGACCCAGTCTGAGCGAGGGACGGAACACATCCTTCCCACACCAAGGATAGCAGGCCCTACCTCAGTCAGGGTTTCACCGACACTCTACAGCTCCGGAATGTCATGCTCCTCAGCCTCCTCCTCTTGCGCATCCTCATCCACTGTACCCTCCACACCAGTCCCAAGCTGGAAGCACTGCAGCACTGCCTCTGCAAAGCGGCAACAGGCTGTACTGAAGCTAGTCTGCATAGGTGACAAACCCCACAATGCAGAAGAGGTGTGGACAGCTCTGAAACAGCAGGCAGATCACTGGCTCACACCTCTGAACCTAAAGCCAGGAAAGGTCGTGTGTGACAATGGCCGGAACCTGGTGGCAGCTTTGAGGCGAGGCCAGCTGACGCATGTTCCATGCGTGGCCCATGTGCTCAACCTGGTGGTTCAGAGGTTTGTAAAGTCATACCCAGAGCTGTCTGAACTGCTGGTAAAAGTTCGCCGTCTGTCTGCACATTTTCGCAAGTCACCTGCTGCTTCAGCCGGCCTTGCCGGCTTTCAGCGCCGTTTGCATCTTCCGGCCCACAGACTGGTGTGTGATGTCCCCACGCGTTGGAATTCAACTCTGCACATGTTGGTCAGGATATGTGAGCAGAAGAGGGCAGTTGTGGACTACCTGCATCACCTAAGCCGTCGGGAAATGGGTCAAACTCCACACATAACACCTGAGGAGTGGAGATGGATGTCGGACCTATGTACCGTCCTCCAAAACTTTGAGGACTCCACCAAGATGGTGAGCGGCGATGACGCCATTATTAGCGTCACCATACCACTACTCTGCCTTCTAAAACGGTCTCTGCTGAAAAACAAAGAGGATGCATTGCAGGCCGAGCGCGATGACTTGGAGCAAGAAACAGTAGTGGGTGTGGGTGAAAACACACAGCCCAGCCTCATCTCATCACAACGTGCAGTGGAGGACTATGACGAGGAGGAGGAGGAGGATGAAGACATGGAGCAACTCTCTGGCCAAATTGAGGATATGACATGCACACCAGTCATACCCTCTATTCAGTGTGGCTGGCCAGAGGACAGGGGAGATGAGGAGGACAGCATGTTCAGTCATCGTGTTGGTCTGGATACTGAAGTGATGGCTGTTAAGAGTCTGGCGCACATAGGCTGACTTTATGGTAAGCTGCCTGGCTCGTGACCCTCGCATTCAGAACATCTTGGCCGACAATCAGTACTGGTTGGCAACACTGTTAGACCCACGCTACAAGGAGAACTTTATGTCTCTCATTCCTGAGGCGGAGAGGTCAGCCAAAATGCAGCAGTTCCAGAAGTCCATAATCACGGAAGTAGGCAAATCATTCCCCTCACAAACCGCTAGCGGCATAGGTCAGGAATCGGTGGACAACCAAGGCGTACGGCCGAGAGGGGCACAAGTCCAATCCGCCAGAGGTAGGGGAACACTCTTTACGATGTGGGACATTTTTCTCAGCCCCTCACGTACCACAGACCCTGAGGTGCGGGGTAGTGCCACAAGAAATGCTAAGTTTGGCCAGATGCTGAAGGAGGACCTTGCAGATCGAACAACTGTACTGCGAGATTCCTCTGTGCCTTTCAATTATTGGGTCTCCAAGCTGGACACGTGGCATGAATTGGCTCTCTACGCCTTGGAAGTCCTGGCCTGCCCTGCCGCTAGTGTATTGTCAGAGCGTGTTTTCAGTGCCGCAGGTGGAATTATTACTGATAAACGCACCCGCCTGTCAACTGAAAATGCTGACAGGCTGACTCTGATCAAGATGAACAAGGGTTGGATTGGGCCAGACTTCACCACACCACCAACAAATGACAACTGAATTTAAATTTTGTTATGGGAATTTGGCATGTACCTCCACTCACCCATGGGTACACACTTCTGGACTTTGGCTAATCGCTGGACAGCTCCTCCTTCTCCTCATGAGCCACCATGATGACCGTTACAATAGTTAGGCTGTTGTTTGAGGTATACCTGCAGTGATAAATTTTTTCGCCCATTCTTTTAGAATGGGCATTACAACGACAGGAGACCCGCTCCTTTTGACTGGGAAAAATGTTTTGAGGCCCTCATGCACGTCTCTATCCAGGGACAATGTGGAGCCTCCCAATTTTTGGCTGCCCTGGCCAAAGGTCTATACTACAATACACCCACTTGAGGTTTACAGGCCCTCCTGCACATCTCTATCCTGGGACAATGTGGAGCCTCCCAATTTTTGGCTGCCCTGCCAAAGGGCTATACTACAATACACCCACTTGAGGTTTACAGGCCCTACTGCATGTCTGTATGCATGGGTCATTGTTGAACCTCCCAATTTTTGGCTGCCCTGCCAAAGGGCTATACTACAATACACCCACTTCAGGATTACAGGCCCTCATGCACGTCTCTATCCAGGGGCATTGGTGAACCTCCCAATTTTGGACTGCCCTGGCAAAGGAAAATACTACAATAGACCCAGTTCCTCAAAATGGGCACATTATGTCAAGACAGGCCTTCATGTACGTCTCTTCTCAGGGACATCGGAGTGCCGCACAATGTTTTCACGTAAAATCTTTCATGTAATCACAAGACGTAACATACACCAGCTCTATCTCACTATTGGGTATGTGCCCTTAACATTTCCACCCTAAATATTCATTTTGGTGTCATTTTGGAAGGTTTTCTGGTGACTCCGTAAAATTGGCGTGAAACTCGGACAAGATTGTTCACAGCTGTGACTTTTGAGTGAGAAATGCTTCCAGGGGTCTTCCCCATGCTGTTGCCATGTCATTTGAGCACTCTTCTGAGACTTTTGTGACATTTTTAGGGTTTCTACATGCTGCCGGCAGTCATTTCATAAAAATACTCGTGTCTCCCATAGGATAACATTGGGCTCGTTACTCGGGCCAAGCTTCGAGCACCCGAGCATTTTAGTACTCGCTCATCACTACTAAAGACCTGATGAACGTGTAAAACATTTCATGTATTCTGGGCATGAATACGGCTTCTCACACTCTGAACATGAACATATTCTCTTCTGGGTGTGATATCTCACATGTCCAACATAATATGATTTATTTGTAAAATGTTTACTACACTATGAGCAGGATTATGGCTTCTCACCTGTGAGTTTTCTGATGTCTAACAAGATATGATTTACTTGTAAAACTTTTCCCACATTCTGAACATTCATACGACTTCTCCCCTGTGTGACTTCTCTCGTGTATAATAAGATTATATTTACTTGTCAAACATTTCCTACATTTTGAGCATGAATATTTTGTTTCCCCAGTGTGAATTCTCTGATGATTAATAAGATGTGTTCTCTGATTGAAATATTTTGGACATTCTGAACATGAATATGGCTTCTCCCCTGTGTGATTTCTCTGATGAATAACAAGATGTGATCTTTGTTTAAAATTTTTCCCACATTCTGGGCATGAATGTGGCTTCTCTCCTGTGTGAATTTTCTGATGTGTAACAAGATATGATTTACTTGTAAAACGTTTCCCACATTCTGAACATGAATACGGCTTCACACCTGTGTGAATTTTCTGATGTTTAAGAAGACCTGATTGATCTCTAAAACATTTCCCGCATTCTGGGCAATGATATGGCTTCTCCCCTGTGTGAGTTCTCTGATGTCTAAGAAGATCTGATTGAACTGTAAAACTTTTCTCACATTCTGGGCATGAATATGGCTTCTCTCCTGTATGAATTTTCTTATGTCTAAGAAAATATGATTGATCTGTAAAACATTTCCCACATTCTTGGCATGAATACGGCTTCTCCCTGTGTGAATTTTCTGATGTCTAAGAAGATATGATTGATCTGTAAAACATTTCCCACATTCTGAACATCCATACGGCTTCTCCCCTGTGTGATTTCTCTGATGTCTAAGAAGATCTGATTGATCTCTAAAACATTTCCCACATTCTGAACATGAATACGGCTTCTCCCATGTATGACTTCTCTGATGTCTAAGAAGACCTGAGTGATCTGCAAAACATTTCCCGCATTCTGGGCATGAATACGGCTTCTCCCCTGTGTGAATTTTCTGATGTCTAAAAAGATATGATTGATCTGTAAAACATTTCCCACATTCTGGGCATGAATATGGCTTCTCCCCTGTGTGAGTTCTCTGATGTCTAAGAAGATCTGACTGATCTCTAAAACATTTCCCGCATTCTGGGCATGAATACGACTTCTCACCTGTGTGAGTTTTCTGATGTCTAAGAAGATGTGATTCATCTGCAAAACATTTCCCACATTCTGGGCATGAATACGGCTTCTCACCTGTGTGTTTTCTCTGATGTCTAAGAAGATGTGATTGATCTGCAAAACATTTCCCACATTCTGAACATGAATACCACTTCTCCCCTGTGTGACTTCTCTGATGTCTAAGAAGACCTGATTGATATGTAAAACATTTTCCACATTCTGAACATGAATACGGCTTCTCTCCAGTGTGAATTTTCTGATGACTAAGAAGATCTGATTGATCTCTACAACATTTCCCACATTCTGCGCATGAATATGGCTTCTCCCCTGTGTGTCTTCTCTGATGTCTAACGAAAAAAGATTTCTTGCTAAAACATTTTTCACATTCTGGGCATGAATACGGCTTCTCCCCTTTGTGTCTTCTCTGATGTATAACAGGAGATTCTTTCCTGTTAAAACTATTTTTACATTCTGAAAATGGCTTCTTATATCCTTTGAGAGCTGCTGGATATTTCATTCCCCTTCTGTGAATGTTACTTTGCTCTTCAGTCTGTGATGATTCAGAAGATGAGGGTATATCTGGGACAATGGCATGTTCTTCATGTGTAGCTTGTGAGATATCAGGATTTTCTGCCTTAGTATCTGACGTCAGACGTCCCTCCACGCTCCTATTACAGTCATCTGACAAAAAATGAATCTAATTTGATTATTTAAGAATACAAGTTTAAAAGCATGTGAAAATGTTACTAACATCAGTCACACAAAAAACAAGCCTCACACAGCAACACAGTGATCATACTGACCTGAAAAGTCATATTTCAACCTCATATTTACCAATAAAAAAGTAAACGAAAATGAGGGAATTTTTGCTACTTCTCCACCCCCCCTTCTAGTACAATGTATAGTAACTTCATTCAAAACTACAACTTGTACCAAAAAAGCCTCATATAGTTATGTCACCAGAAATATGTAAAAAGTTCTGGCTCCTGAAAGAAGAGGCGAAAATAACAAAAGAGCAAAAAAATGGGTTGTGGCAGGAAGGTGTTAAAGAAAGAAAAAAAGGTTAACGAGGATATTGCAGAATATAGAATGAGAGTAATATGTACCGTATATACTCGCGTATAAGCCAGTTTTTCAGCCCAAAAATTGGGCTGAAAAGTCCCCCCCTCGGCTTATACGCGAGTCATATATATTGCGCCCCCCCATCGGTATACAGGCCCCCCCCATCGGTATACAGGGCCCCCCTTGCTGCCGTAAACCTGTAAAGTAATACATCATTATACTTATCCCTGTCGTCGCCGCCATCGCGCTCCTCCGGCTTCATCCGGCTTCTTCCGGCTTCCTCCTCCGGTGGGCGCAGGCAATGACATCATTGTCCGTGCGCCAGAGGAGGAAGCCGGAAGAAGCCGGATGAAGCCGGAGGAGCGCGATGGCGGCGACGACAGGGATAAGTATAATGATGTATTACTTTACAGGTTTGCGGCAGCAAGGGGGGACCTGTATATACCACTGGGGCTGCTGCTGTATACTACCACTGGGGCTGCTGCTGTATATACCACTGGGGCTGCTGCTGTATACTACCACTGGGGCTGCTGCTGTATATACCACTGGGGCTGCTGCTGTATACTACCACTGGAGCTGCTGCTGTATACTACCACTGGGGCTGCTGCTGTATATACCACTGGGGCTGCTGCTGTATATACCACTGGGGCTGCTGCTGTATACTACCACTGGGGCTGCTGCTGTATATACCACTAGGGCTGCTGCTGTATACTACCACTGGGGCTGCTGCTGTATACTACCACTGGGGCTGCTGTATACTACCACTGGGGAGGCTGCTGTATATACCACTGGGAGGCTGCTGTAACACTGCTGGGGCCTGTATATACCACTGGGGAGGCTGCTGTATACCACACTGTTGGGGGCTGTATACCTGTGCTGGGGTCCACCCTCGGCTTATACACGAGTCAATAGGTTTTCCCAGGTTTGGGGGGCAAAAGTAGGGGGGTCGGCTTATATACGGGTCGGCTTATACACGAGTATATACGGTAATTTAATTGGAATAATTCGGGTTGAGAATCCAGATTTTGCAGCTCTTTGTCTACTTGTAATAAATAAGTGGTTGTGGTGCAATCATTTTTTCATATAGGCTAGGGTCACATCTGCGTTGTTTTTTTTTTAAAAACCTAATCCGGTTTTGAGCTTTTTGAAAGCTCAAAACCGGATCAGGAAACGCTCCTCATAGGAGCCAATGCTAAAAACCGGATTGCTTCACAAGCAATCCAGTTTCAGTCTCCGGCTCTGCAGCATGCGTGAAAAATCATGCAGGCTGCAGTTTTCGGAGCGGTTTTAACATCCACAATGCGGGAACCGGATAGCTCAGGATGAGCACTGCGGTTCCCGCATATTCTTTGCTTATCCCGGCTGCCGCCGGAATAAGCAAAGTGCTCTGTTGTTTGTAAAACTATTAATTCTATTAATAAATGTTTGTACAATGTCTCTAGGGGGTGCCCAGTCCCTCTAGAGACCTTCCACCCACTCAAGCGCTGCCCATACATCTACTGTACGTGGCTTCAGGACCTCAGACAGCGGCACACATACTGTACAATTAGCAATAGTATGCCGCCGCTCTGAGGAGCCCGACGCTTTCATTCATAAAACTGTACAACAGCTGGCAGGAGTCAGCTGTTGTACATGACACATTATAGCAGTATATGCCCACCTGAGTGGGTGGAAGGTCTCTAGGGGACTGGGCACCCCCTAGAGACATTGTACAAGCATTTATTAATAAAATTAATAGTTTTACAAACAACAGAACAGTTTGCTCATCCCTGCGGCAGCAGGGATGAGCAAACTATCCGGTAACCGGATTGCTCAGGAGTACACATCCGGATCTGGATGAACGCAATTCAGGTTTAAAGTGTGACCCTAGCCATACTCATGTGATATTCCCAGAACCAGAACAGGGGGACAAAAAGTATCTGATGATCCACGCTGCTGTAAAGAAGAGACCGGACCGCTGGTCTGATGCAACGGTGTTCTTTTTATGCGCCCGGAATAAAAGAACACAGTTGCATCAGACCGCTGGTCTGGTCTCTTCTTTACAGCAGCGCAGATCATCTGACACTTTTTGTCCCCCTGTTCCAGTTGAACACCGTATTATACATGGAAGTGTGGATCCAGCAGCAGCTGTACATGCGCACACACCGGCTGTGGGTCGCACAACCCCATAAGGTGAGCACCTTGCACATGGGCAACCTGCACCCTTGTTCCATTGAGATAAGACCCTATTGTGTTTTTTTTGTCTCTTAATAATATAGATTCCCAGAACCAGGGCTAACATAGTCGTGTATATAAAGAAATGAATGGGATAACCCAGACTTAATGGAAAAAAGATAAGACACAGCAAACAACAATTAAAAACAATTAAAATGCATAAAAGTGCAATAATATGCAGACACAACCCCACACTGGAGCCTGTGAAGTTTTGTGGTTGTGTCTGCATATTATTGCACTTCATGCATTTTAATTGTTGTTTGCTGTGTCTCTTCTCAATAAAAATTTGATATCTTTTTTTCATTAAGTCTGGGTGATCCCATCTATATATATAATTGCGAGTTGGCTCATCCACTTCCTGAATCTTCCCCTATATCACTTCCTCCCACCTTTTTAGTACACCCAAGTGATGGGTATGGTAATATGGCGCAGGCTGGCGGCGGCGGATAACAGAGACCTGCTGCACATGCTGCTCGCTCCATGCTCCAATCTACACTCCCACCCTCCGCTACCCTGCCCCATGCTCCAATCCACGCCTGCGCACCAGTCCACGCTCCCCCCGCTCCATGCTCCAGTCCACTGACCCCAGCATTATTGTTACAGAATTGATGTCAGAAAGTCAATGGCCGTGGGGGCGGAGTTAACAGAGGGGGCGTGACTGAGGACATGCCCACCATATCAGGGCAGTGCGCTCAGTCATGCCTATTGTGACGTCCTCTCTGTTAACTCTGCACCCCGCGACCATTGACTTTCCAGTGTCAATTCTGAAAGAATAATGCGGGGCGGAGCGTGGACTGTAGCCACTCCATCCCACTGCTCACTCCCCACTGCCCATGCTCAACCCCCACTACCTGTGCTCAACCCCCACTGCCCCTGCTCACCCTCCACTTCCCCCGCTAACCCCCCACTTTCCCCGCTCACCACCCACTGCCCCCGTTCACCCCCACTACCCCCGCTCACCACCCACAGCCCGCACTCACCCCCACAGCCCGCACTCACTCAACCCCCTGAGCCTGCACTCAGCCCCTTCAGCCCACACTCATCCCCCAACCCGCACTCACTCACTCACACCCCCTCAGCCCAGCCCGCACTCACCCCCCTCAACCCACAATCTGCCCACACTTTTCCCCCAGCCTACACTCACTCACCCCCCACAGCATACACTCACTCATCCCCCCACAGCTCACACTCACACATACCCCCCCACAGCCTGCACTCACACTCAACCCCCACAGCCCACACTCACTCACACCCTGTCACGGTGTAGTCAGAATGCTGATGAGAGAATGGCAATTAAGGGCAGGGTGACCAGGGAAGACTAGTCTGACCCTAGTCTAGTCTGGCCCTGATCCTGAAGGTATCTCTGATGGTGAGAAGGTTCGGGCCTCCAGCCTCTCCCTAATCTCCTCCACTAGCCCTGCGCTATTGCCCCCTCACCTCCCTCCACAGAACTGGGATACTGCAACTCCAAAGGAAAGGACTTCAGCAACACAAACACACAGGTCAGCACAGCATGGCTTCCAGGCATAGAGTGAAACTCTATCAGCAGCACCATCTGGTGGAAGGAGAGGTTACTTAAAGGCTAGGGGGAAGGGGAGTTCAGGTGTGTCACACATGAACCCCTCAACCAGCAGTTGAACCTAATAGTGAATGCAGTTGGGGAGAACAACACAGGAGGCCAGGACCTTCACAACTATCAACCATGCAGCTCTTAAAGAGAAACATACACAGCAGCATCCAGCAATGCCAGCACCATCTAAGTGCGTGACAGACCCCCCACAGCCTGCACTCACTCATCTCCCCACAGCACGCACTCACTCAACCCCCACAGCTTGCACTCACTCAGTCCCCACTTACTCCCAGAGCCCGCACTTACCCCCCCACAGCCCGCACTTGCTCACCCAAACACGCTCACCACTCGGCTCGCAGTGACTGCCTGCCATGAGGAACTGTGCCAGAGAGCAACCACAGGGGGGCCCCGAGAGCAACCACAAAAAGGGGCTCAAGAGCTTGCAGGGGTGGGGGCCGGAGAATGTGTAAAAGGGTGGCCCAAAATCATACTCGGGGGCCCGAGAGCGTTCAGGATGAGGGGGGCAGAAAGGGACCAAAGTGGGGGGTAAAGAGTCAGCACAGGGGGGGTGTAGATCGACCACAGGGGTGGGCCCAAGAGTGTGCACAGGATGGGGCAGAAAGCCAGCACAGTGGGGGGTGGAGGGTGAGGGGTAAAAAACAGCAGATAGGGGAGAGACAGCCAACACCCCAGTGCCACAAAGCTCCACCCCATCGTGATGTCACTGTCCACCCAATGCGAGAGCATTGGGCCCCCATCTAGTTTCTTTATACACACCGCTTTCTCTTCACTTTTGATATTGCTATTTTTGGAGGTGTGGTTTTGTGATCCCAGAAGGCAAGGGTCGGGAACCTATGGCTCCACTGAACTGAATGGCAGTGATTGGCCAGCCGTTGCTGGCCTCTGATTGGGTACCAGCTGCTGGCTTTGGATTGGACCACAGCAGCCCACACGGCTGCAGGGACAGAGCGACGCCTGGAACACAGTACAGTACGGAGGATCAGTGAGTATATGTGAGTGTGTTTTGTTTTTTTTTCCAGACACCGGCACCATGGTGTGGGAAGCAAGGGGCTGCATGGGGATGATGGGGGTAGTGCATCGGGAAGATGGAGGTATTGCGTGGGCATGATGGGGGTAGTACATGGCAATGATGGGGGTAGTGCAAGGGGATAATGGGGGTACTGCAGGGGGATGATAAAAGTACTGCAAGGGGATGTTGGGGGTACCACATAGGGATAATGGGGGTACCGCATGCGGATGATGAGGGTACGTACATAAAATGCACACATTTACTTGTATTTAGTTTTAAAGTTAAAAAAACATTAAAAACAAAAGTTTTAAAATGTTAAAATATTGTACGGCTTTCACAGAATTTAATTTTAAAATATGTTGCGATCATGCGAGAAAGTTCCTGACCCCCTGACCTAAGGCCAATACTGTGGTGCCCTCAGTTTTCATTATTAGGGCTGAGATAGTCGGAGAATGGAGGATCTGCCTGGGTCCTCAACGTTACCCTCCAGTCTAATATTGGGATTATATTGCCCCTTATATAATGAGGAGTGACGGTATTAGCATTAATAAGCCGCACCATGATTTTGATAGATAAAAATGTGTCATATTAATTATTGTGTCTGTACTGGGGCCGGCATGAAATATTGAATACAAATATAACCCCAACACTTTTGATTTTGTTCCCATTTTTCATGAGCTGAAGTCAAAGATCGAAGACTTTTTCTCTCATAAATTGGTCACAAATGTGTCTATATCTGTGTTAGTGAGCACTTCTTCTTCTGCTGAGATAATCCATCCTCCTCACAGGTGCGGCATATCAAGATGCTGATTACACACATGATTATTGCACAGGTGTGCCTTACACTGGCCACAATAAAAGCTGCAGTTTTACAGTATTGGAGGGTCCAGGTGGGAGGGTCAGAAAACCAGTCAGTATCTGGAGTGACCCCCATTTACCCCACACAGTGCAGCACATCTCCTTCACATAGAGGTGATCAGGTTGATGATTGTGGCCTGTGGGATGTTGGTCCGCTCCTCTTCAATGGCTGTGTGATGTTACTGGATATTGGCAGGAACTGGAACACGCTGTCGTATACGCCGATCCAGAGCATCCCAAACATGCTCAATGGGTGACATGTCCGGGGAGTATGCGGCCATGCAAGAACTGGGATGTTTCCAGCTTCCGGGAATTGTGTACAGATCCTTGTAACCTGGGGCCGTGCATTATCATGCTGCAACATGAGGGGATGGTCGTGGATGAATGGATCTACAATGGCCTCAGGATCTCATCACAATGTCTCTATGCATTCAAAATGTTATCAATAAAACGGACATGCCTTTGTTGTCCATAACATGCGCCTGTGTGGCACCCCATGGGTTAATGTGCCACAGTAACATCACACGGGTTCCCTCCCCACAACACACTGACTTACACTAGCACCTCTGGGCCAGGAGGGGGAGCACAACCTACTCTCATATACTCCAGGTCTACAGAAAGTAGACAGTTTAGTGCAGAGTTTCATTTCCTGGGAGAACTGAGAGAGTCTACAGTGTCAAAGAAGCTGTGCTAAGCTTCTCTGCAGTCTGCTCACTGATTCCAGGCCTAGCTAGGGTCTGAGGAAAGGAGCACTGATAGACAGAGGAACACATCTGGGAGCTTGAGTGCCACCACCACTCGCACTCGCACAGAACGGACACCGGATCCGGCACGGTGTCTGGCACCCACAGCACAGTGAATCCAGGAGTAGTGGAGTCCCTAGACAACCACAGTACCAGAGCAAAGCAACACGGAGGGGTCAGCATAGCACAGAGGACTCAAGTTGCTTAGCCAAGTGGTACCATCAGAACAGAGAGAGAGAGTGACGCAGCAGCCAGGACACACACACACAGCGCAGCACGAGGAAGCTGATGACCCGACAGGGTGGGAGGAAAAGACTCCGTGGACAATCTGCAATAACATCGCAGTAAAGCTTTGGAAACTACAAAATGTGAGTGTGTGATCCTTAACCCGTCTCCACCATTCACCTCCATCATAGACTTACCAACACTGCCCCGGGGAACCCAGTTCTGCCCACGGGAACTACTCCATCTCCGCTGCTATTACATCATCCCCGGAGGTTCTGCAGCAGCGGCAGCCCCACCAGTGGTTGCACACAGTGGGTGGCGTCACGACTGACATCCCCTGTAAATACACCCTTTTATTTGCCAGGGCCCGGGACACGGTCCGGACCAGGACCCCGTGACATTCCCCCGAAGCAGACACGGTCCGGCACAGAGTACCCTCGTCCCAGTGGGCTCGACACCTGCCCATACCACAATCCTACCTATGGATTCAAATGGCTCATAATGGTATGAGCCATTTGAATCACAATGCTGACATCAGCGATATGCTTATCTACATTAAGCCCTACACGCAGTCTGCCATCCGCCCTGTAGCGTGAAAACCAAGATTAGTCTGTGAAAAGAACACCCCTCCAATGTGCTAGACACCATCAAATGTGAGCACATGCCCAGTTTAGCTGGTTACAACAACATACTGCAGTCAGGTGTAGACCCCAATGAGGACAATGAGCTGCAATCAGGTGGAGACCCCGATGGCAATAATCAGCTGTAGTCAGGTGGAGACCCCGATGAGGACAATGAGCTGCAGTCAGGTGGAGACCCCGATAGCAATAATGAGCTGTAGTCAGGTGGAGACCCCAATAAGGACAATGAGCTGCAGTCAGATGGAGATTCTGATGAGGACAACGAGCTGCAGTCAGGTGGAGACTCCAATGAAGATGACAAGCTGCAGTCAGGTGGAGACCTCGATGAGGACGACGAGCTGCAGTCAGGTGGAGACCTCGATGAGGACGACGAGCTGCAGTCAGGTGGAGACCCCGATGAGGATGACGAGCTACAGTCAGGTGGAGACCTCGATGAGGACGATGAGCTGCAGATGAGTTTCCTGAGACGCTTCTGACAGTTTGTGCAGAAATTCTTTGGTTATGAACCGATTGTTGCAGCTGCTGTCCGGGTGAGCGATCTCAGACGATCCTGGAGGTGAAGATGCTGGATGTGGAGGTCCTGGGCTGGTGTGGTTACACGTGGTCTGCGATTGTGAGGGCGGTTGGATGTGCTGATAAATTGTCTGAAATGCCTTTTTATATAGCTTAAGGTAGAGAAATGATCATTCAATTCACTAGCAACAGTTCTGTAAACATTCCTGCAGTCAGCTGCCAACTGCACGTTCCCACAAAACTTGCAACATCTATAGCATTGTGCTCTGTGATAAAACTGCACATTGTAGAGCGGCCTTTTATTGTGGCAGCCTAGAGCTCACCTGAGACCTGATGAGGCTGGTGAACTTACTGTGACATTCCAGATCAGAATACATTTCACATGAGCAGATCATGAGTCCAGCTGGAGCTCAAAAGGACGATTTTTGGTGCTCACAGTAAAGTCTCTTTCTTGGAGCTTTCATTGGGGGGCAATGAAGACTATAAGTTCTACTGATGCCACTAGGAGGCAACACTAGGCAAAATAAGACTAAAAATGATTAGCTCCTCCCCTGCACCATGTAAAAGCAGTAGGAGGAGCATTTGGACTAGATACATACTGGCCCAACCCAAACACATAAGAAGGGTGGCTGTCCCCCAATGAAGGCTCCGAGAAAGAGATTTTGCAGTGAGTACCAAAAATCCTCATTTCTCTATTGCTTCACTGGGGTTCACAGAAAACCATGGAACATACAACAGCAGTCCTCAAGGGTGGGAGAGAGAGGCAAAAAAGATGAAGAACAGAGGGTGAAACTTCAGGGTAGAATTGTCCACTGTCCACATAAGGTGTCAATCCCTGCTTAGGCCCAAGGTACCTAGGAAACAATAGGTAAAGAAGGGCTAGATATCCCCCAGAACCAAATTAAGCATGGCCGCAGGAGAGCTGCCTCAAGCGATGCTGATATGGTGAATGTTCTCCTAAATCGGTAATATGCAGTTGGGGAAGGAAAGCTGGGTCGTACCAGAGATTCTGTTACTAGACCCAATAACTAGAGTAAATGAGATGCCCGAACCTGACCAAAAGAGAGCCCTGTAAGCGGGTCAAAAGATAAGAGTAAACTTCGGAGTACTCAGACTCTGAGCACAGGGTGTAGACAGTGTGGCACCCCGCAACGAGTGCGTCACAAGGGAGTATTGCAGCCGCAATATTCTCTGACACAGCAGTGAAATAGTTAACTTTGAGATCCAACCCAACATGCAACACCTAGAACAGGGGACCAATCATAGGTCCTGGGGGGTGGAGTGTTAGGGTAGTGTAATAGAACACACACGATAGTCTAGAGAGAATAATCTAGACAGGAGAGGAGAATAGTCTAGAACTTGGAGAGGAGCGGCGGCTCCGCACTCCGTGCGGGCCCCTGGGCCGTCACCGGTCGGGTGTCAGCACCTGAGGCCTTAACCACCGGGATTGGGCATCATCTACACGGGTTCCCAAAAGACTCCCGTGCCCACAACTCACAGCCGGTTCACTGGTACCGAAGCTGGCAGCGGTTCACCTCTGCCACGCGAACCAGAAGAGTGGAGGACCAGCTTCACAGGAGCACCCCACCACCAGCCAGTTTCCAGTCGTCTAACCAGCGGTGTACCCACTGAGGGATCCAAGGCTCCCCAAAGCATCCAGAACGTACATCATGGATAGGGCATTGAAGCAGCCTCCCCGTACCCGACCTGGTATTCCCGGGCGACACTGGCAATCAAGTTAGGTAGAATGGAGGAACACTTGCGGATCTCTGAGGAACACTATCACTGCTGAGTCCACCCGGTCTACTACTCAACCACTGTATACCATGTACTGCCTGCTGGTTACAGTAAAGACCCGTTGCAGAGACTACCTGTGTCCGTGCTTCCTTATGAACTGTCTGTCCGCACAACAAGGTAACCGCAGCTGCCGCACAACATCTTGAGCAGCTCCAGCCTCCGGGGATCACCGCTCAGCCTGTGGGGAGCGTAACATCTTGCTGCTGCCCATCCCCCGAGGTTCCGCAGCGTCGGTAGCCCTTACCGAATCTACTCATAGGTGGCGTCACGAATAAATTAAAACCCCTTTAATCTGTTCCACCAAGACGTCTTCACTTTTGATCTGCACTACACCGGGCCCCACTACTGGCAGGCGCGGTCCACCCGTGACAAGGAGGAAGGAAACATCGCCTGTATAAACCAGAGTCAGCCGGCCACGGTGAGTCAGAAAATGGCGTCACGAACAGGATACGAGCAGGCCCGTTACCCAACAGGTATAATGTGCTTAAAATGGACTTTATTGTCTACAATTTGGACTTTGTTCGTCCCTAAAAGAACTTTCCCGCCTTTTCACCATTGAGCCAAGATGGCGCTCAAGATGGCGTTCCCGCCACAAGAAGCCGCCACGTGCAAGCCCAGGAGTGAGTCAACCCCCCCCTCATCGTGGGAGGGCTAAAGACAAAAGGCGCCAAACTCTTTGTCCGCCCTGATTGCTCGAATCAACCATGGGGGCAGACCCCAAAGACTTTTCCCACGATTGGACTACAAAAGCCCAGAGGAAATGGGAGTGTGAGAGACAGACTTCTTCACCAGCTCAACCAGAACGTCTTACCGGTTGAACGGGTGTGGTTTCCCTCCAAAGAAGAGAATGGCCAGCATGAGACTCCAAGACCTAATGCAGGAGGTCGAGGCGGAGGCCAGAGCAGCCATAGGCCAACCGGGTCCAGATCCTGCCCTTACCATAGACGGCAGCCCCGACTTCTGGCTAGAGGCTCTACAAGACCTCCGGGTGCGGTTACTAGAGACTGTGGAATGGACGATTCGCAGCTGGAGCGCGACCCTAGGCAGACGACTACACCATGCGATGCAGCAGAGCCAACCGGGTACAGCTTCTCCAAGCCCAGATGACGTCACCAGCTTCTCCACTGCCTCACCGTCGCCTACCACCTGTCCTGCTCCGTCACCAGAGCCAATAGACTGCGTCATTCCGGTGGAGGCCGCAACTCGACCCGTTCCAGCGACCAATATCGCAACCGACCCCGTTCTTGAGCCAGAGCTCATACTACGCTCCACAGAAGAACTTGATCTCTACCAGGTTCCCACTGAGGAACCCGCGACATGTTTCACCACTACAGAGACAGTCGCCTGTTTCGTCCCCGTACCGGAGGCTTCCCTTGCCATTGCCGAGGCCTACCTGGTAACCGGGATTGAAACACCTCTACCTGCGGAAACAGATGAAGAGGCAGGCAGCCTGGAAGCCCTGCAGGACGTCCCTACGGAAGGATCCGCAGCACCACCGCCCTGTTGTACAATGGAACAAGCTTCAACATCTCTCACCATCGAGCAGCCTGATGTGATCATCGAGGAAGAGGTCGGAGAGGATGACGACGAGACCCACAGCACCGCTGAGGATTTCGACACCGGGGAGACAACAAGGAACTTCCTACCGGGCATGCAGCTCGGGTACACTGGTCGGGTGCAATGCCGACACCTTCCCCTGTGCCGTTCCACCGGGTGCCGATACAGACAGCCCGCCAAGTTCAAGCTTCCCGCCAAACCACCAGCTCCGTTACTCATCTCTACACCCCGAGCCGTAACGACGGAGATGTACGCCAGAGACGACGAGAGGAGTGGCAAGCCCGAGAACGCGCCAACATGCAGGCCCGTTCCGAGGCTCGCCGCCAGCCGCCGCTGCCGGATGAACTCCGCCGTGAAGGTAGAATTTCCACCTTTAATTTACATACCGGGTGGGGGTTCGCTTGGGAGGTGGGTTTGAATGAGGAGGTGTTTGTGGGGCGCCGGGACGTTGAGTCAAACTTGCCAAGAGGACATCCCGATCGCGACCTATACCGGGGCGATGTAATCACCTACGAGCGCTATGCTTGTGCAGATGGGTGGTTCGCTATCCGGGTGCGCCATCGTTCTCCGTGCCAGTGACTTTGAAACTTGAACTCCCTCAATGACTCTGTTCCCATTAATCACTGACTGTGAGATCTTGCGGCTACAGCCTGGACTCTAGTTAAAGGACAGCCGACCGCACGCTGGGTCCGCACAAAGTGATTACCTGTTTCTTTGCTTATGTCACCAAAGCATACCTTTACCTGTTTTGATTTTAATAAAAGTGTGTCATATATGTATAAAAATACAAAAACCTCTGTAATGTGAGTAGTGTGACGCTTGGGGACAAGCTTATTCAACCAAGGGGGAGTGTGGCGCCCCGCAACGAGTGCGTCACAAGGGAGTATTGCAGCCGCAATATTCTCTGACACAGCAGTGAAATAGTTAACTTTGAGATCCAACCCAACATGCAACACCTAGAACAGGGGACCAATCATAGGTCCTGGGGGGTGGAGTGTTAGGGTAGTGTAATAGAACACACACGATAGTCTAGAGAGAATAATCTAGACAGGAGAGGAGAATAGTCTAGAACTTGGAGAGGAGCGGGGGCTCCGCACTCCGTGCGGGCCCCTGGGCCGTCACCGGTCGGGTGTCAGCACCTGAGGCCTTAACCACTGGGATTGGGCATCATCTACACGGGTTCCCAAAAGACTCCCGTGCCCACAACTCACAGCCGGTTCACTGGTACCGAAGCTGGCAGCGGTTCACCTCTGCCACGCGAACCAGAAGAGTGGAGGACCAGCTTTACAGGAGCATCCCACCCCCAGCCAGTTTCCAGTCGTCTAACCAGCGGTGTACCCACTGAGGGATCCAAGGCTCCCCAAAGCATCCAGAACGTACATCATGGATAGGGCATTGAAGCAGCCTCCCCGTACCCGACCTAGTATTCCCGGGCGACACTGGCAATCAAGTTAGGTAGAATGGAGGAACACTTGCGGATCTCTGAGGAACACTATCACTGCTGAGTCCACCCGGTCTACTACTCAACCACTGTATACCATGTACTGCCTGCTGGTTACAGTAAAGACCCGTTGCAGAGACTACCTGTGTCCGTGCTTCCTTATGAACTGTCTGTCCGCACAACAAGGTAACCGCAGCTGCCGCACAACATCTTGAACAGCTCCAGCCTCCGGGGATCACCGCTCAGCCTGTGGGGAGCGTAACATCTTGCTGCTGTCCATCCCCCAGAGGTTCCGCAGCGTCGGTAGCCCTTACCGAATCTACTCATAGGTGGCGTCACGAATAAATTAAAACCCCTTTAATCTGTTCCACCAAGACGTCTTCACTTTTGATCTGCACTACACCGGGCCCCACTACCGGCAGGCGCGGTCCACCCGTGACAAGAGGAAGGAAACATCGCCTGTATAAACCAGAGTCAGCCGGCCACGGTGAGTCAACAGCAAATCCGGTAGGGAAGGGTAACTGTTCTGACATTGGGGTTAGTACTCACAAGGTTACGCCATGCGTTGGAAGGATGAACCTTCTGGTTCCAGTTCAATGAAAGTAGAAGTTAAAGGATCCTGTCACCCCCAAAACACCTCCTAAGCTATTGAAACATGTCCCTACAGCATATTATCACTATTCCCACACTCCTTTTTGCTCAGAAATCCATAAAGTAAAAATGTAGAAAAAGGTTATTGAACTTACTCATTAGCCATGTTAATGAGCGGTGGCTATATTCATAGTCACCCAGGCGGGCTCTCTGCCTCATAATATCACACCTTAATAGGCCTGATCTTAAATACAGATTCTAATCAGCGCCTCCCCGCTCTCCTCTGTGCTGGCGGGGCTGCAGTGCAGCTGTAATGACACGTATCGCATCATTTCCGGCATCGGGTGACGTGTGTACACCCGCGCCGCTCTATGCATCTATGCATTCTATGCATCCCCTTCAAGGTTGGGCTGGAGCCACTAGTAAACAGAGGCATCAATATAACTGGGCAAAGGACCTGCCGTGATGTTGACGCGGCCGTCACGTCACCGGAGTTCCCCTCCACGTAATCCGGAACAGGTAGAAGGAGAGGGGCGGACCCAGAGCAGCGTCCAGTAAGCAGAGCTGTGTTCTGAGGTTGTGCAGGGGTGCACAACAACAGAAGGTGAGAGGCGAACCCCTACACCATTCTAATTAACGTCCCACTAGACCACCAGGTATTGTTCATGGTGCGCTCTCTTTGTCATTTTTGTCTCCACACCTGAAAGCGTGGATATCTTCGTGGAACATGCCATTGAACGCTGAATGTAGAGAGCTGAAGCCGGTATGTTTTTTTTTTGTTTTTTTTTCTTACTACCGTAGTCTCAGGTCTGGAGAAGACAGCATACCAGACTATCGTCTGCAAATAACTGATCCGGTGGAACAGATAGTAATGGAGGCGAGATAAGGGCTGCCAAAAAAATGCTAAGAGGGCGTCCGAACACTCTAGATGAAGGACCAAAAAGATGGACCACCTCTGCGGCTACAGATGCAATTTGAGGATTCTAGACCACTAGGTACATAACACTGTATGACGTCTACCGATGCCCAAGGAAGGAAAGGGGTTGGAACCCTGAAGAGTTGCCAGAGGATCTGCAAGAAGTGATCCTCGGCCATGCAAACACAACGCAAAAAGGGGGCCCAACTGTTTAAGAAGTGGAGGATACACGGCCCCTACCGAGACACCGCTGCATACGTGGGCTACCCTGTAGATCCCCGAGTACTGTCCATTTCTGATGAGTTTCGTGGTAAGGATGTGGTGTGTGATAGAAAGTGGTCCTGGATCACGTGATAGGGTATGGGACTGTACACCACAAAGGTAGGTAGCCCCTTTTTTTTCTTTTTTTTAATATGTGAACACCACCGTTGGAGGTTCTTAGTCTCTGAATAGTAGAGGGGCCACTAGTCAGCGGGTCAAATGTGTAATCATTATTGTAAGCGACTAAAACTGTGGAGGGTGTGGTCCTCAATACTTTGCGGTTGGAGACTCCGTCTCCCAAGATGGTGGAAAGAGTCCGCGACAAAAGTTCCACCATGTGAAACGCAGCGACTGAAGACTCTGGCGCACTGGAACAGGGAAAGAATCCAAGCCATTATCGCTAGCAACGGTAACACACATGGTTACTGGGGGCCCTGACGTACTCGTTACAGGATAGGCTCTGTAAATGTTGACAGTATCCGTGAACCATTGCGTGGTGGTAGGAAAGCCTGTAACAGTGGATAGCGGACAGATTCTGTGACTAATGATGCCATCAGCGATATAATGCGTGGTGGTAGGGAATTCTGCTGCACTGAGTAGTGACCATAGACACCCTCAATGATGCTATGCGTGGTGGCTGGAAAGTCTAATGTACTGGGAGTGGTTAGGTACCATGGCTACATCATACGCGGTGGCTGGGAAGTCTGTTGCACTGGACAGATTCCGTGGCCAATGACACTATCGGCAATATCACACGTGTAGGCCGGAGACTTAGTTGTACTGGATAGAGGACCGGTTCTGAGGCCACTAGTGCTACGTGGTTGTTGTCCCTATCAGCAATGTCATACATGGCGGTTGGAAATGCTGCTGCACTGGATAATGGACAGGTTCTGTGACCAATGACATTAAGAGCGATGTCACGCTTGGTGCTCAGAAACACTGTTGCACTGGATAGTGGAAAGGTATCGTGGCCATTGTGGTTACCAGCGTTGTCACACATGGTGGATCGCCACCCTGTTGCACTGGATAGTGAGGATGTTCCCCAATGACACTGTCAGCGATGCCACACGAATTGATCATTAATACTGTTACACTGGATAGTGCACAGGTTCCATGGCCATTGTTGCCATCAGCAATGTCACACGTGGTGGCTGGAGACACTGTTGCACTGGATAGTGGACAGGTTCCGTGTGGAGGTTGGAAACACTGTCGCACTGGGAAATGGACAGGTTTCGTCGCCAATGAAGCTATCAGCGATGTGATAAGTGATGGTTGAAACTCATGATTTGAGTTCTGCAAATATTATTACAGGCAGTATGATGCAGGCTATCAATCCTGAAAAAATGGAAAACGCTGAGCACCCTATGGTAAAATCTGAGGGGAGCTGCACAGTGGGGTTGTGCGGTAACTAAATTCTATCGGCCTTGAATGAACGAATTATTTTAATATGTGCAGAGGGGGAACTCCGGTCCTAAAACGTGACCATCGTTCCAGCGCTGAGATCTGAATAGAGCTTGGAATTCCTGTGTTTGCCCTCTATTGAGGTGCACTGTACCGGTATAATCTCCCAGACTGTGCAGCTGCAGGGTACACACGGTTAATAATCCAGCCCTGCAACAAGCTTTTAACCAGGGAGAAAGCGGGAAGGGGGGCTTCATACAAGCCAGCGAGAGTAATGGTACCTTTACACGCCGCGATGGCAGGCTGGATACATCCCGCTACAGGCTACAAATGTAGCTTGTAGCGCCAATGTAGCCCGTCGTAGCGGCGCCTGAAGACGTGACGCTACAGCCGGCAACAGATACATCTGTTTCCTAGCTCTGCTCGAAAACTGATGGCTACAACGCCGATGGTAGCGAACCGTATCGGCGTGTAAAGAGGCAACGGAAGGGAACTCGGGACAGCCTGCGATGTAGCTGCAATGTAGCTAAGGCGTGACCCAGGCTCCGTGTTACCGCGCCGCATGTGCGATCATTGGTAGAAGCTGCTGCATGACGATTGGTAGTCGCTGCATAGGGAGGCATATTTAAAGGAGCTGACGAGTCACACTACACAATAGCTCGAGCGTGCTGTATTACTCAGCCTCCTGCGTTGCCTGCCCAATCAGGGTGTTATTGCTTCGTCCTATCAGTGTATGGACGTCTCGTAATCCACAACTGTGGCACGCCTATGTGCTGTCCCTGCTGCACCAGGTACGCCCATAGTAGCTGGTTATAGCGGTGTGTAAATGAGCTACAGCTGGCTACTTGAGACACCCGGCGATGTAGCTAGCTATAGATGTAGCGTGGCGTAGCGCATCTTGTCGCGGCGTGTAAAGGTGATGCGTTGACCGTTTGTAACCGTTTGAGCGTGCTCGTGCACGTGAAGTAGCGGGATGTATCCAGCCTGCCGTCGCGGCGTGTAAAGGTACCTTAAGGGGGCAGAGCATAGGGAGAGTGGGATAAAGGCCCGCACTCACACCTGATTGGTCCTAGGTCGATGGGGGCAGGCACACCATATACGGAGGCTGCAATGTAGTTGGGGGCTAGATATTAAACAGCTGCCGGAAGCTGAGGGGGGCCGGTACGGAGCAGCAAACGGAAACACGGACTACACGGAGATGAAGTGAATGAGAGTTCAGGAGCTATTGCATTGTAGCCAGTGATTTAATTCAACCATCCTTCCCTCTCCAGAGAGGATTGCTGTGGGGGCCACACGCACATGCTGTAGGGAGACTGCCTACCTGTCCTGTATTGTACGAGCTACCGGATGCCGGGTTACGTGATATCTGAGGATCCTTTCTGTGGCGGATATCATCCGGTGGGCCCCAGTGATCCTGGTCTTCGGGATGGGATGTGGCCATTGTCAACTGGAGTTCTGAGTGCCAGAAACCTCCCTCTGTGTTGGAGTGGATTGTGTGGTGTGGCGCCCCGCAACGAGTGCGTCACAAGAGGGTATTGCAGCCATAAAAGCAGCCGCAATATTCTCTGACACAGCAGTGATCTGGTTAATTTAGAAATCCAACCCTGCATGCATCACCTAGAACAGAGGGCCAATCCTAGGTCCTGGTGGGTGGAGTGTTAGGGAAGTGTAGTAGAACACACAGTAGTCTAGACAGAAACCAAGGAGACAATAGTCTAGAACTCGGAGAACTAGAACTTGGAGAGGAGCGGGGGCTCCGCACCCCGTGCAGCCCCCGGGCCGTCACCGGTCGGGTGTCAGCACCTGAGGCCTTAACTACCGGGATTGGGCATTATCCACACGGGTTCCCAAAAGACTCCCGTGCCCACAACTCACAGCCGGTTCACTGGTACCGAAGCTGGCAGCAGTTCACCTCTGCTATGCGAACCAGAAGCGTGGAGGAGCAGCTTTACAGGAGCACCCCACTACCAGCCAACTTCCAGTCATCTAACCAGCGGTGTACTTACTGAGGGATCCAAGGCTCCCCAAAACATCCATAACGTATATCATGGATAGGGCATTGAAGCAGCCTCCCCGTACCCGACCTGGTATTCCTGGGCGACACTGGCAACAAATTAGGTAGAATGGAGGAACACTGCGGATTTCTAAGGGACACCATCAGTGCTGAGTCCACCTGGTCTACTACTCAACCACTGTATGCCATGTACTGCCTGCTGGTTACAGTAAAGACCCGTTGCAGAGACTTTCTGTGTCCGTGCTTCTTTATGAACTGTCCGTCCGCACTTGAAGGTAACCGCAGCTGCCGCACAACATCTTGAGCAGCTCCAGCCTCCGGGGATCACCGCTCAGCCTGTGGGGAGCGTAACATCTAGCTGCTGTCCATCCCCCGGAGGTTCCGCAGCGTCGGTAGTCCTTACCGAATCTACTCATAGGTGGCGTCACGAATAAATTAAAAAAAAACCTTTAATCTGTTCCACCAAGACGTCTTCAAACCCTTTTTGATCTGCACTACACCGGGCCCCACTACCGGCAGGCGCGGTCCACCCGTGACAAGGAGGAAGGAAGCATAGCCTGTTTAAACCGGAGTCCCGGCCACGGTGAGTCATGTGGCATCTGTGCACCCTTCTGGCAAGCTCTGATAGGCGAGCAAGATAGGGGAGCTGGTTTTGGCAGGAACAGCCACTGGATGCCCCTGAGCACACGTCCGTGCTGGGGAGATGTCCTGCCAAGGAGACGGAGGGTTAACAGGCGGCCCAAAGAGTTCGGGACCCTTGGTTCCCATGCGGGTGACGTAGCACCTCACTGCACTCTGTATTTCCTGAGACGAATTCTTAGTAACATCTCAAAGAAAAAGCATAAAACGATAAAAACAACAGGGTTGAAATGGTAGAGACGAGGCCCAAAAAGGGAGACCCATGTCTGCCTCCTATGACACTAAGCAAAAAACTGACCAGGTTCTTCCGGTCGCTGGGTATATGCTGCAGGGGAGGAGCTAATCTTTTTTAGGCTTATTTTGCCTAGTGTTGCCTCCTAGTGGCAGCAGCATATACCCATGGTCTTCCTGTGTCCCTCAATGAAGTGATAGAGAATGATAAATGTATATCAGAATTTTAGTCATTCTGATTACCAGTTTATAAAATAACATTTCAAAAAATAAAGTACACCCCCCTCTACTGATCTGAGAGATCTATGTAATATGTTATTCCATTTATCTGGTGAACGTGAAATCTGGTAAGAGATCCACTGCACCAAATTCAATATAAAACTGTTACATCCAATGGAGAAGTCAAAACCATAATCAGCATTTCCTCCTCACCCGAGCCGTTATCTGTAGGAATCTCCTCGTTCCTCTGCTCATCACCGCTCACATATTTCTCTTCTTTTACCATTATGTCTGGAGTGTTACAATGGTTCAGAACTTCATCCCCATTCACAAGCTGTGAAACAAATAGGATAAATGTGACCAGATACTTGGACAAGTCACATGGAATGAAGAGATGAGCAGAAAAGATCATTAAAGGGTTATTTCCCCCCAAAAGTAAGTTATCCCCTATCCATTGTAGATTGGCGGGGGCGACTGCTGGGACCCCCAGCTGATCCAGAGATCCTGAGAATGCAGCTCTGCAGCTCCATACTGAGAAAGGGAAGGTGCTCATGCTCGGCCTCTGCTCCATTCATTGTCTATGGGACTGATGTAAATAGCCGAGCGCTGCACTTCACAGTCACATTGACAATGAATAAAGCGGAGGTTGAGCATGTGCACATTTGCTCTTTGTAGACTGGGCTGCAGAGCCACATTCTCGGGGTTACAGAGCCCCAATCTTAGGATCGATGAAGATCCCAGTGGTCAGAATATCTTGTTGTTTTGGGAATATCCCTTTAATCAGCAGGACGAGCAAAAATCACATTACAGCAAATAGCTGCACATCTTCCATATAAATCCACCGACCTGATGATCCGGTGAGCAGTCCTGAGGTCCGGGATGTCTCTCTGGTGTCGTCCTCTTACTGGTTCTTACTGTAGGAAACACATAAGGAAATTAATCCATTCTTTATACACCGTGTTCCAAATTATTATGCAAATGTTCTTTTTCTCTGATTTTCCTAAATGGTCGGTGCAGATGACAGTCAGTGTAATAAAAGTCATCACCTGTTAGAGGATACATCAAATTTTATTGAAGAAACCTCCCAATCATAACAGTATAATCTTCAAACTCAAAACAAACTCTAAATGCCCTGTTCCAAATTATTACGCACAGTAAAGTTTCTAAACATTTGATATGTTTAAAAGAACTGAAAATGCTCATTTGTTGAATTTGCAGCATTAGGAGGTCACATTCACTGAAATAAAAAGCTATTTAACTCCAAAACCTCCTAACAGGCCAAGTTACATGGTAACATAGGAAACCTTCTTTGATATCACCTTCACAATTCTTGCATCCATTGATCTTCTGAGTTTCTGGAGAGTTTCTGCTTGTATTTCTTTGCATGATGTCAGAATCGCCTCCCAGAGCTGCTGTTTTGATGTGAACTGCCTCCCACCCTCATAGATCTTTTGATTGATTATACTCTATAGGGTTGAGGTCAGGAAAGATGGTGACCACACCATAACTTTATCTCCTTTTATGCCCATAGCAGCCAATGACACAGAGGTATTCTTTGCAGTATGCAGGGTCGGACCTACCGTGGTGCAGCTGGTTCAGCTGCACCAGGGCCCCGACTGGGTAGGGGGCCCCTCAAGCACCTGTAGAGGGCCCCCCGTGACCCTGTGTCAGAGGAGAGGAGGTTAACTGAGGGAAGCTTCCTGCTTCCCCTGGCTGTTCCCGCCCCCCCTCTCCTCTGCCGCCCCGGCTCCCAGACCTGCAATACGCGGCTCAGCGCAGGTAGGAGCCGATCGCAAACCCCCCCCTGCTAGCACTTCCCCCCCCCGCTCCTCAGCTGCAGCTGCCAGCACCCCCCGCCCCGCTCCTCACCTACAGCTGCCAGCACGCCCCCACCACTCCTCACCTGAAGCCACTAGCACCCTCCCCCCACCCCCCGCAACTCACCTACAGCTGCACCAGGGCCCGCCAGGCTGAAGTTATGCCATTGGCAGTGTGGGATGGTGCATTGTCATGCATGAAGATGATTTTGCTCCTGAAGGCATGTTTCTGCTCTTTGTACCATGGAAGAAAGTTCTCAGTCAGAAACTATATATACTTTGCAGAGGTCATTTTCACACCTTCAGGAACATTAAAGGGGCCTACGGGCTCGGACACACTCTCCTAGTTACATGCGAGTCTCTCAGACGAGACGCTGAAGAGGCTGGAGCAGTGACCCTGAACGGCCTCTCCTTGTCTGGACGGGGAGTGTGGAGCTGCACAAAACCACAATCAGCTGACAGTCCCGTCCAGACAGGGAAAAGCCGTTCAGGGTCACTGCTCCAGCCTCTTCCAGGTCTCGTCCAAGAGACTCGCATGTAAGTAGGAGAGTGTGTTTCCAGCCTACCAGCTGTTTCCCCATGATTCCAGCCCAAAACATGACTCCTCCACCTCCTTGCTGACGTCGCAGCCTTGTTGGGACATGATGGCCATCCACCAACTATCCTACTCCATCCATCTGGACCATCCAGGGTTGCTCGGCACTCATCAGTAAGCAAGACTGTTTGAAAATTAGTCTTCATGTATATCTGGGCCCACTGCAACCATTTCTGCTTTTAAGCAGTTTAGGGGTGGCCGAATAGTAAGTTTATGCACCACAGCAAGCCTCTGAAGGATCCTACACCTTGAGGTTGGGGGGACTCCAGAGGCACCAGCTGCTTTACATATCTGTTTGCTGGTTTGTAAGGCCTTTTTAGCAGCTGCTCTCTTAATCCAATGAACTTGCCTGGCAGAAACCTTCCTCATTCTGCCTTTATCTGCACAAACACATCTGTGCTTAGAATCAGCCACAAATCTCTTCACAAAACGATGATCACGCTTAAGTTTTCGAGCAATATCAAATTTTTTTCATCCCTTGTCCAAGGCAGTGCGCTATTTTTTGCTTTTAGGCAGCAGAAACATTCTTTTTTTCCCATGTTACTTGAAAACTGTGGCCTGCGTAATATTGTGGAACACCCAGTTTTCCTTTTATTGGGCTCACCTGTCAAACTAATTATCACAGGTATCTGAGATTGATTTCAAAGATCCAAAGAACCCGGAGACACAAGACCAGCAATGGGTTTCATTGAAAAAAAAAAAAAAACCTATGACACGTAAAACCAATCTGCATAATAATTTGGAACATGGTTTATATAAATGATTTAGTGTTTGGCCACTTTGGGAAACTCCTTAAGAAATGCAATGATTGTAACAATTGTAGTAATAAGTTTTATCAGACGTTCTGCTGTTTTGGCTCCTTCTTACGACAGCCGTATCCTCTGATCACACACTGCTCCCGTCATTAATATGGAGGAGCCTGTGACCAGACACTCTGCATCCAGGACACAAGCGCCGGTGCTGTGTGCTACAATGGAGGAAGCAGAGACGTCTCATCATCCGCCGCAGCCGTGACCAACAAACACATCACCGCTGCTGTTCTAGGGTTTGATGGCCAGAATCAAATGACCATGGAGCGAGCAGTGGGGGCTCAGGAAGGGGAATCGCACTCATTTTATTTCCTTCTGGAAGGTTTTTTTTTCTAATTTTTCAGTGTCTTGTCAACTTTTCTAGATTTCCTATAGCAGCCCCCCCCCCTCCCCCCACTTTATCAGATAAGATAAGATAAACTTTATTGATCCCGGAGGAAATTACAGTATTACTATGTGTGTATTTAGTGGTGTCTATTACCTGGTGATGTGCGGGGCTGGTGATCCTCCATCATGACGTCCTTGTACCGATCCTTGTGTCCTTCTAGATACTCCCACTCCTCCATGGAGAAATAGACGGCGACATCCTGACACCTTATAGGAACCTGACACATACAATGATCCCATTGTCACCCCCCGATCCCTTCATAGCGTTACTGTATAATGTCCCAGCATTCCCAGCACTGTCACCTCTCCAGTCAGCAGCTCAATCATCTTGTAGGTGAGTTCTAGGATCTTCTGGTCATTGATGTCCTCATGTATCCGCGGGTGCGGTGGAGACCCCGGGATTGGGCTCAGGGGTCCTCCCCATCCATCAGATACTGGGTCCTGACAGCGATCAGTAGGGGTCTTCTTCACCACTGTGTAATCCTGAGTATGGAGACACAGTAATAGATATCACTACAGACATGTTATTACAATAGAGGAGAATGATGTCAGAGATTGTGATGAGGTCACATCACCTCTCCAGTAATCCGGAAGAGGATCTCTAGGGTGATATTCAGTATACTCTCCACCATCTCTCCATCTCTGGATCTATCCATCCTTGACAGGTGAATCAGGAGAATTCTCTTATATAGAAGATATCAGCCGAGAGGATCCGATATTGTAGAGACCTGAATCAGAAGAAGGTGATCCCATGTAAGATCCTAAAGAATCTATTTATATAATTACAATGTGGCTCATCCACTTTTGTCTGGTTGTCCGCCTATGTCACTTCCGGCCATGCCGTGTTTGTACACCCAAGATATGGGTGTAAGAATATGAATCCTAACATCTTCCAACACCACCGCACACCACTAGCGCACCCCCCGCCCAGTCTTCCTTCTCCTCCCGCTTGGTCTCCCCCTTGCACGTCCTCCCCGCCCCCACAGCCTCCGGCTGACCTCTCTGCACCTCGGTGCCTTTAGGACTTTTGGTGATGTAACAATCACGTGACTGATCCCATGACTGTCACATCGGTACAGGTCTGTGACAGACCCACACTGCACCAGCGCAGCACAGGGTACAAGAAGAGCAGGGAGGGGAAGGGGTAGAGACACTCAGGGGACAGACAGCCAGCCAGAGAGGACATTAACTCTGGCACACTCAAAAAACAATGATTTGCTGGGAACGTCAGCACAAACTATCATTAAGTCTGTTATTGAAGTGATGCAGGAAAATCAGTAATATGGCTCCACTCGACGTTTCGACCTATTCAAGGTCTTCATCAGGAGTACAGGAGTTAAGGAATGATACACGGATATAAGGACAAAACAAAAAACAATAGTGAGATCAAAAATATGTGAAACACAGCAAATCAGGTGATATATCTAAGAGTCACATGTTAAGGGTAAAAATGATATACAGTAGAAGAGTACCATTCAATCACCTGTCAACGCTAATCCCCAGTGTTTGAGAATCAGAGAGGTGGGAAAAAAGGGGGGAGAAAGCAAAGGAAAATTAAAAGGCATGGTGTACTAGTCAAAGGTCAAATATCATGAAGAATCATAGCAGTTCACCAATGGTTACAGAGAAGTAAAACAGAGCGAAGAGTTCTCTAGATATACAGTGCATGCTTCGTGGACAGTAGAGCTACGTATGTAGTTAAGTGAACTCAGGTAAACATAAGGTAGGTACCAAAACAGGTGGTGGGTTATGGTGTCTAGGTAATGACTCCTGTTTAGGGAAGTATTGTATGACCTGCAGGTACACATGGATAACAAAGTGTGGTCATAAACGTACTGTGAATGGCATCCATCTATACTTCATATAAGTATGAATATATCTATAGGGTTTCTGTGCACTGTGATCACTTCAATATAGCCACACTGGTTGGGCTTAATAAGTCCAATGTAATATATGGATGGACTGAAAAATCCATATGTGGTGTTACTAAACTCCCTTTCTTAGTCATCTGTGTAATCGGGATCAAAGAGAATAAGCACATCAGTAGGTCATGATATAGAGGAAAGATGTTACAAGGGTATCCCGTATAACGGGCCTGGGATTGGTGTCTCTGAAGCCTCCCTGGGTATATACTCAATGTGCCGATGTGATGAAGACAGGGATCGTACACCGGACTTTATTACATACGACCAGTAAGGCTAAATGTCGTTCCCATGGTGAGAGTTGCAGAGGCCTAATGGTGACACTACCTGTGTGATGGATGTCAATAACACCCTCCTGGGGAGAATTACAAGATCCAAGTGTAATGCCCCAAAGCTGGAGATTACATTCATGTATATTTTACATATGTATGTGGCTATGAACTGTAGCACTGATTCTGTAAGTGATATGAGCACACACAGGTAACCAAGGGTTAATCTCCTCACTGATCTGGTGGCTGGAGAATAGCTTGGTGGCTGCAGTGACTTTAGTGTCTTTAGAGCACAGTTACAGGTCAGCAAGTGCAGAATCATGTAGGGGGATTTCCCCCCATTCCAGTAGACTGTATGTGTATGGGGGAGGACGAACCAGAAGGAAAACCTGGAGGATATGTGAGGAGCAGCAGCCTGGAGCCAGAGGACATGCCCGGGTCAGCACAGCGCCATGTATTCCAGGGCTGTGGAGTCGGTAAATCAAACCACCGACTCCGCTCCTGAATTTCCCTGGCTCCGACTCCAACTCCGACTCCTTTGACTCCGACTCCTTCATTCATGGCTCGTTTTTAAGTGATAAAATTATTGTAGGTCAATGGTAACATTAGGCTTTAATCATTATAATGACATAATAATAAAAATATTTAGATAGAACATAATAATAATTCATAATAATATTCAGCACATTCTGCATTGAACTACTAGACCCAGTTCATTATATATTTTAGGAGTCGGAGTCGAAACATTTTCTACCGACTCCAACTCCGACTCTGACTCCACCAAAATGGGCAGCGACTCCGACTCCACAGCCCTGATGTATTCAATGACATCAAATACAGCAATGATTAAGGCACCAAATGTTCCACAATTATAACCCGCATCACATCACGTAGCGCAGTATCCAATCTATAGGATCCAGGGAAAGAAACATCACGTAGCGCAGTATCCAATCTATAGGATCCAGGGAAAGACACATCACGTAGCGCAGTATCCAATCTATAGGATCCAGGGAAAGAAACATCACGTAGCGCAGTATCCAATCTACAGGATCCAGGGAAAGAAACATCACATCACATAGCGCAAGTATCCAATCTATAGGATCCAGGGAAAGAAACATCACGTAGCGCAGTATCCAATCTATAGGATCCAGGGAAAGACACATCACGTAGCGCAGTATCCAATCTATAGGATCCAGGGAAAGAAACATCACATCACATAGCGCAGTATCCAATCTATAGGAGCCAGGGAAAGAAAACATCACGTAGCGCAGTATCCAATCTATAGGAGTCAGGGAAAGAAACATCACGTAGCGCAGTATCCAATCTATAGGATCCAGGGAAAGAAACATCACGTAGCGCAGTATCCATGTATAGGATCCAGGGAAAGAAACATCACGTAGCGCAGTATCCAATCTATAGGATCCAGGGAAAGAAACATCACGTAGCGCAGTATCCAATCTATAGGATCCAGGGAAAGAAACATCACGTAGCGCAGTATCCAATCTATAGGAGCCAGGGAAAGAAACATCACATCACATAGCGCAGTATCCAATCTATAGGAGCCAGGGAAAGAAACATCACGTAGCGCAGTATCCAATCTATAGGATCCAGGGAAAGAAACATCACGTAGCGCAGTATCCACTGTATAGGATCCAGGGAAAGAAACATCACGTAGCGCAGTATCCAATCTATAGGATCCAGGGAAAGAAACATCACGTAGCGCAGTATCCAATCTATAGGATCCAGGGAAAGAAACATCACGTAGCGCAGTATCCAATCTATAGGATCCAGGGAAAGAAACATCACATCACATAGCGCAGTATCCAATCTATAGGAGCCAGGGAAAGAAACATCACGTAGCGCAGTATCCAATCTATAGGAGTCAGGGAAAGAAACATCACGTAGCGCAGTATCCAATCTATAGGATCCAGGGAAAGAAACATCACGTAGCGCAGTATCCACTGTATAGGATCCAGGGAAAGAAACATCACGTAGCGCAGTATCCAATCTATAGGATCCAGGGAAAGAAACATCACGTAGCGCAGTATCCAATCTATAGGATCCAGGGAAAGAAACATCACGTAGCGCAGTATCCAATCTATAGGAGCCAGGGAAAGAAACATCACATCACATAGCGCAGTATCCAATCTATAGGAGCCAGGGAAAGAAACATCACGTAGCGCAGTATCCAATCTATAGGATCCAGGGAAAGAAACATCACGTAGCGCAGTATCCACTGTATAGGATCCAGGGAAAGAAACATCACGTAGCGCAGTATCCAATCTATAGGATCCAGGGAAAGAAACATCACGTAGCGCAGTATCCAATCTATAGGATCCGGGAAAGAAACATCACATCACGTAGCGCAGTATCCAATCTATAGGAGCCAGGGAAAGAAACATCACGTAGCGCAGTATCCAATCTATAGGAGTCAGGGAAAGAAACATCACGTAGCGCAGTATCCAATCTATAGGAGCCAGGGAAAGAAACATCACATCACATAGCGCAGTATCCAATCTATAGGAGCCAGGGAAAGAAACATCACGTAGCGCAGTATCCAATCTATAGGATCCAGGGAAAGAAACATCACGTAGCGCAGTATCCACTGTATAGGATCCAGGGAAAGAAACATCACGTAGCGCAGTATCCAATCTATAGGATCCAGGGAAAGAAACATCACGTAGCGCAGTATCCAATCTATAGGATCCAGGGAAAGAAACATCACGTAGCGCAGTATCCAATCTATAGGATCCAGGGAAAGAAACATCACATCACATAGCGCAGTATCCAATCTATAGGAGCCAGGGAAAGAAACATCACGTAGCGCAGTATCCAATCTATAGGAGTCAGGGAAAGAAACATCACGTAGCGCAGTATCCAATCTATAGGATCCAGGGAAAGAAACATCACGTAGCGCAGTATCCACTGTATAGGATCCAGGGAAAGAAACATCACGTAGCGCAGTATCCAATCTATAGGATCCAGGGAAAGAAACATCACGTAGCGCAGTATCCAATCTATAGGATCCAGGGAAAGAAACATCACGTAGCGCAGTATCCAATCTATAGGAGCCAGGGAAAGAAACATACAATCACATAGCGCAGTATCCAATCTATAGGAGCCAGGGAAAGAAACATCACGTAGCGCAGTATCCAATCTATAGGATCCAGGGAAAGAAACATCACGTAGCGCAGTATCCACTGTATAGGATCCAGGGAAAGAAACATCACGTAGCGCAGTATCCAATCTATAGGATCCAGGGAAAGAAACATCACGTAGCGCAGTATCCAATCTATAGGATCCGGGAAAGAAACATCACATCACGTAGCGCAGTATCCAATCATAGGAGCCAGGGAAAGAACATCACGTAGCGCAGTATCCAACTATAGGATCAGGAGAAAATAACATCATGTAGCCAGGGTATCCAATCTATAGGAGCCAGGGAAAGAAACATCCTGACATCAAGGATTATTAGTCAGAATAAAATCATAAACGTTCTACAGAACCCGAAATAGAAGAAGATCAACATCATCAACTAAATGAAGGGTCAAGACATAAATAGAAGAAAGAAATGATACAGAAAGACAGTATAGAAGACATGACGGGGGAGGGGGTGGGATAGGGTGGGGGAGGGAGGCTCAGGATCCTGTATTCAATGTTCCTCAATGTTTGGGATTCGGCAGAGGAACTAAATTGAAGCCAATAAAGCCGAGTCTCATAAGAGCAGCCATAGCACAGCGCCTTTATCCTACCAGAGACCCTAAGCTTTGTCCTCAGGAGGAGCACTGGCCTGAAGGGTGTGTGGAGACACGGGGGGCAGGGGGGTCTCGTCCGCTGGCCCGGAAGCCTTTAGACAGAGCGCATGGACCAGGGCTCATCCCACTGAACGGCCGAACTCCTAAACCGTGGGCAGAACACGACTCAGAGAACACAGGGAGGAACCGCACAATGGGAAGACTTTACTGGATCCAACAGTCCCAGGAAATAACACAGAACAACAAGGGCCACAATGTAACAGGAGCAGAGTCTCACCCTCCGCTGTCACCCGGGATTACACTGCAAACTACACACAACACTGTGCTTACAGGACCTGTGCTGATGTCACAGTCATGTGATCATGTGTGGGAGGAGTCAGGGTCACATGACCAGGTGTCACTCTACTCACTAGTGGATCGGGGCAGACTTAATTGATGAATGCGCATGCGCAACATGCACGCGCGGGACGCGTGCACTCTCTGCCGCGCGAGCTCGCGCGCACCTGGCGCATGCGCAGTAGATACGGCTGCTGGCAATTCAAGTTCACGCGGTGCCGACACTGCGCGCCGCCAACCTCCTTCTCCCGCGCGTTTTGGCGCCTTGCCAAGACTTACATCACTCCTCCCGGTATTAACCCTTTGCTCCCGGTATTAACCCTTTGGGGGGGGGGGGGCTTCTAGCACTGCTCCCCGGTATTAACCCTTTATGGGGGGGCTTCCCGGTATTAACCCTTTAAGGGGGGGGGGCTAGTAACACTGCTCCCCGGTATTAACCCTTTATGGGGGGGGCTTCTAACCCTTTGCTCCCCGGTATTAACCCTTTAGGGGGGGGCTTCCCGGTATTAACCCTTTAAGGGGGGGGGGCTAGTAACACTGCTCCCCGGTATTAACCCTTTATGGGGGGGGCTTCTAACCCTTTGCTCCCCGGTATTAACCCTTTATGGGGGGGGCTTCTAACCCTTTGCTCCCCGGTATTAACCCTTTAGGGGGGGGCTTCCCGGTATTAACCCTTTAAGGGGGGGGGGGCTAGTAACACTGCTCCCCGGTATTAACCCTTTATGGGGGGGCTTCTAACACTGCTCCCCGGTATTAACCCTTTATGGGGGGGTCCGTGTATGGATGGATAGGGGGTCCCTTATGGCGGGGGCCCGTGTATGGATGGATAGGGGATCCCTTATGGCGGGGGTCCGTGTATGGATGGATAGGGGGTCCCTTATGGCGGGGGCCCGTGTATGGATGGATAGGGGATCCCTTATGGCGGGGGTCCGTGTATGGATGGATAGGGGGTCCCTTATGGCGGGGGCCCGTGTATGGATGGATAGGGGTCCATTACTGCGGAGGGGGCTGTGTACGGATAGATAGAGGGGTCTGTGTATGGATAGTTAGGAGGGTCCCTTATGGCGGGGGCCCGTGTATGGATGGATAGGGGGTCCTTTATGGCGGGGGTCCGTGTATGGATGGATAGGGGGTCCCTTATGGCGGGGGCCCGTGTATGGATGGATAGGGGTCCATTACTGCGGAGGGGGCTGTGTACGGATAGATGGGGGTGCCTTACTGTGGGGGGGCTGTTTATGGATAGATAGGGGGTCCCTAGAAAGTCGCACGTTGTTGCTGCGGATTTTCTGTACGGAAAGATGGATTAATACCGGGAGCAGTGTTAGAAGCCCCCCCCCCTAAAGGGTTAATACCGGGAGCAGTGTTACAAGCCCCCCCCCCTAAAGGGTTAATACCGGGAGCAGGTTACATACCGGGAGCAAAGGGTTAATACCGGGAGCATGAGGTTTGAAGGCGCAGGGAGCGGAAGGGTTAGCGTCCAGGCGGACGCGTGATTGTGACAGCAGCGATCTACTGGCAAGGCGCCAAGGAAGGCGCGAGGTCGCGCGCTTCGAGCTCTTGAAAGCACAGGCCGTTAAAGCTACTGCCATGGCATTAATCCTTAGGGTTCTTTTATTAGACTGGGCCTTAAGAGGCTGCGGGACCTGTGTAGGATAGACTTGGGGTCTTACTAGGGGGGGGGCGGGCTGTGTATGGATGGTTGGGGGTCTTACTAGGGGGGGGGCGGGCTGTGTATGGAGGGTTTGGGGGTCTTACTAGGGGGGGGGGCTGTGTATGGATAGTTGGGGGTCTTACTAGGGGGGGGGCTGTGTATGGTATAGATGAGGGGGGGGCTTACTACACTGGATATGTGCGTGCGTGGATGTGCATGCGTGTGTGGATGTCAGCGTGCGTGGATGTGCTTGCGTTGATGTGTGCGTGGATGTGCGTGCAAAGATGTGTGCGTACGTGGATGTCAGCATGCGTGCGTGGATGTCAGCGTGCGTGGATGTCAGCGTGCGTGGATGTGTGCGTACGTGGATGTCAGCATGCGTGTGTGGATGTCAGCGTGCGTGCGTGGATGTGTGCGTTCGTGGATGTCAGCATGCTTGGATGTGCGTGCGTGGATGTCAGCGTGCGTGCGTGCTTGAACGTGAGCGTGCGTGGATGTCCGTGCGTGGATGATGGGTGCAACAAGGGATCAAGTGTCCTCTTGTTATAGTCTCTGGAATTATAGTCATGGTGCACTGTATGACAGATCATTGTCATACAGTGCACCACAACTCTGACCCCCGAGACTAGGAAGAGGACACTTGATCCCTTGCTGTAGTCTCTGGATTGAGCAGAGGCGATCGAGCATCGTGGGACCTTCGTTGTGGACTACGTCGGAGGCGATCGAGCGTCGTGGGACCTTCGTTGTGGACTACGTCGGAGGCGATCGAGCGTCGTGGGACCTTCGTTGTAGACTACGTCGGAGGCGATCGAGCGTCGTGGGACCTTCGTTGTGGACTACGTCGGATCTTTATAATAAAGATGGAGTCTGAATTTTGTTTGTGTTTTTTTTTTCAAATAAAAAGATTTTTCTATGCGTGTATTTTCTGACTATTTACCAGAGATTCCTAATGGCGGGTCTAACATTGGCCCTATATTATGAATCTCGGGCTTAGTGCCAGCTGCCAATAAAAAGCTGGCATTAACCCCTTTATTACCCAGTTTGCCACCGGCACCAGGGCAACTGGAAGAGCATGGGTACAGCGCCAGAAAATGGCGCTTCAATAAATGCGCCATTTTCTGGGGCGGCTGCGGGCTGCAATTCGCAGCATGGGGGGCCCAGAACGCTTGGGCCTTTCCATGCTGAGGTTTCCAGCCCCCAGCTGCCTAGTTGTACCTGGCTGGGCCAAAAATATGGCGGAGCCCTATGTCATTTTTTTTTTCAAGAATTAGTTCTAGAAATAAAAAAAAAATGGGCTTCGCTGTATTTTTGGTTGCAGCCAGGTACGAGGCAGCTGGGGGTTGCTGGCAGTCTGTAGCTGCCAAGTTGTACCTGGCTGAACCAAAAATATGGCGGAGCCCCACGTCATTTTTTTTTATAGAATTAGTTCTAGAAATAAAAAAAGGCCTTTCCTGTATTTTTTGTAGCCAGCCAGGTACAACTTGGCAGCTGGCGGACTTGAATCCTCAGCGTGGAGAGACCCAAATGTTGTGGGCCCCCCACGTTGCAAATTTCAACCCACAGCCACCCAAGAAAATAGCGCATTCGTTAGAGGCGGCATTTTCTGGTGCTGTACCCCAACTCTTCCAGTTGCCCTTGTGCACACGGGTTCTCCATACACGACATGGTGTCCGCTAACAATTTCAATGGAAAATTAGATCCAATTGTTAGCGGAAACCATGTCGGGTATGGAGAGCCCCTCCCTGTGTGCCTGAACATTGAAATTGAAGAAAGGAAGAATGAGAGGATCCCCAAATCCAGGGGGGGAAACTGCATCATTCCCAAGAAGACTCATGGCTGTACGAGCTCAAGAGGTGCAAATACTCAACACTGAGCAAAGGGGCTGAATACTTATCATCAATACTGAGCAAAGGGGCTGAATACTTATCATCAATACTGAGCAAAGGGGCTGAATACTTATCATCAACACTGAGCAAAGGGGCTGAATACTTATCATCAATACTGAGCAAAGGGGCTGAATACTTATCATCAACACTGAGCAAAGGGGCTGAATACTTATCATCAATACTGAGCGAAGGGGCTGAATACTTATCATCAATACTGAGCAAAGGGGCTGAATACTTATCAATACTGAGCAAAGGGCCTGAATACTTATCATCAATACTGAGCAAAGGGGCTGAATACGTATCACCAATACTGAGCAAAGGGGCTGAATACTTATCATCAATACTGAGCAAAGGGGCTGAATACTTATCAACAACACTGAGCAAAGGGGCTGAATACTTATCATCAATACTGAGCAAAGGGGCTGAATACTTATCAATACTGAGCAAAGGGCCTGAATACTTATCATCAATACTGAGCAAAGGGGCTGAATACTTATCATCAATACTGAGCAAAGAGGCTGAATACTTATCATCAATACTGAGCAAAGGGGCTGAATACTTATCATCAATACTGAGTAAAGGGGCTGAATATTTATGACATGTGAGATTTCAGTTTTTCTTAATTAATAAATTTGCACAAATATCTACATTTCTGTTTTTTCAGTCTAGATGGGGCAGAGTGACATTAATGAGGAAAAAATTGACTTTTTTGAATTTACCAAATGGCTGCAATGAAACAAATAGTGAAACATGTAAAGGGGTGTGAATACTTCCCGTACCCCCTGTACATTTATTACCCAGGAGCCTACACAGTGGAGGGTTTCTGAGTATTCCTGATGAATGTTCCCATGTTGTATGTAGTGTTGTGTATATTTGTGCAGTACGTGTTGTTATATGTATAATGTCAGTATATTGTACCCAGGACAGGGGTGGTGCTTTGTTGCTATTCTGCAGCATACTCACACTTGTGGGCTTTATAGCTGCTCTCTATACACCACAGACAGGTGGCACATATACAGCCCATTTGATAATACAGGATGGGATAAACGTTTCTGTCTGGATAAAGAAAGGCCGACACTGTCAGACTAGAGGCCGGACAGAAGAAGTGCCTACATCAGCCTCATTATAGTGAATGTAGCATCAGTGTGATCTGTGTATGGCTTCCCCCTCTGTACAGGATACCCATCCACCTCACCGCTCATCACACACACAATGCTGGACTCTCTGTGGTGTCTGGAGGATTCTGGGTTATTTGGCTCCAGGTCGCCGTCTTCAGGTCGTCTGTTCCATCAATCATCTGCTCTTCTCATATTGATCTGTAGTTTACAGTGAATTCTCCACACTCAGGTTTGTGTCTATACGGCACATCCGGATCTTCAATAAAACTTCACTTTCTTTATTGTAAATCCATTAAATTCTCCATGGTACAGATAGACTGTGACGTGTTTCCGGCACATTCTCCCTTAACCCCTTAGTGACGGAGCCAATTTCCACCTTAATGACCAGATCGTACAGTTGTGACCGGTGTCACTTTATGATGTTTTATCTCTGGAGCTTCACCGGATCCCAGTGATTCCGAGATTGTTTATTCGTGACATATTGGACTTCATGTTAGTGGTAAATCTAGAAGGATCCCTCGTGGATTTTCTCTAGGGGTATAGGGAGCATTTAGAACCCACAGGTTCATCACAGAATTTGGTAACAATAGGTCGTCATACTGAAAATTCTCTTTTTTTCACAAAAATGTTCCTTTACCACCAAATTTCTCATTTTTACAAGAGGAAACACACAAAGTGGACCCCACAGTTTGTTACCCACTTTCTTATGAGCGCGGTGATACCCCACATGTAGACAAAACGTTCTGTTTGGAGCAATGGGAGGAAACAGAAGGGAAGGAGCCATATCTGAATGATGGATAAGCTGAAATAAATTGCGGGCACCACGACACATTTGTAGGGTCACTAGGGGGCAAAACAGCAGAAACCCCCCACAAGTGACCCCATTTGGGAAACTAGACCCCTCAAAGATTCTATGTATGGGTATAGAGAGCATTTTGAACCTACAGGTACTTCACAGAATTTGATAACAATAGGTCGTCATATTGAACATTTTCTTTTTTTAACACTAAATTTCTCACTTTTAGGGAATATTCACATGATCCGGAGACACTGTGTCCTGGACGTTCCACTCCAGCAGGGACGCCGGGGATCTCTGGGGGTGAATACAGCCGCCTGTGCCCACGATCCAGAGATACTGCGTCCTGTCTCCTCTCCTGCAGGGACGCCAGCGATCTCTGGGGGTGAATACAGCCACCTGTGCCCTTGATCCAGAGATACTGCGTCCTGTCTCCTCTCCTGCAGGGACGCCGGGGATCTCTGTGGGTGACAACAGCCGTCTGTGCCCCGATCTGGAGACACTGTATCCTGGATGTCTCCTCTCCTGCAGGGACGTCGAGGATCTCCATGGGTAAACACAGCCGCCCGTACCAACGATCTGCGTTCGGGTCATGGCTGCTTTTTCCATTGAGATCACCCTATGACTCCACAGCGTTAAATTGACATGCGGACAAGCAGCGGAATGGAAAGTCGCCCTGCATGTCAGTTAACGCTGCACAGAAAACAAGCACAGTGGGCACAGGATTGCTGTAAATTCAGCCACTCTGCTTGTACTGTTCAACTCAGCGGTTTGGACATAGCGATAACACTGCGTCCAAACTGCTGCAAATATTGATTGCATGGACAAACTCTTAGGGGTCACTAAAATCTGCGTCTAAAATCTGCGAGTGCAATGTGGGAAAACATCGCACCAATAGGCCAGAGCATACTTGCTACTTTTTCTTGTTCAAAATTCAGTGTTCGGGGGCAAATCGCAGTGTGCTGTGAGTGGCTGCTTATTTTGCCAACATAAGTCAATGGCTGCGAGAAAAGCATGCAGCACGTGGACCGCACACAAAATGGTTTATACACCATCTTTTACAGACTCTAAAAATCTAGCATGGCTAGCTAGATAGATGTCAAACAGGGATATAATGTCCCTCCCCCATATACTTTGTAAGCGTGCATCCTTTAGTGACTTTCATGTGGCAATAAAGGGTATTTAGCCTTGCATTTAGCAAAAAAAAAAGATCTGACGCAGGTTTCCCCCATTTTTGATTGCCAGCTAGGGTAAAGCCAACAGCTGGAGCCTGCTGACTACAGCTGACAGCTTTACGTGGGCTAGTAATTCCAAAACAGAGGTCACTCCAAGATATTTTTGAAATTATTTATTTATAAGTAAATAATTTGAAAAAAGGCATTGGCTGACAGATTGAGTCCGGTGTTCTCAGCTCCATGGTTATTGGCCCTCCCCAGCCTAAAAATAGTAGGCCACAGACACCCCATAACTGGCACCTACATTAGATGCACCACCATCCTGACACTTCACCCCAGCTCTTCCTGCTGCCCTGGGTGCAGTGGCAATTGAGGCAATAGTATTTGGGGTTGATGACAGATGAGTAATGTCCACTGGCATCAAGCCCAGAGGTTAGTAATGTCAAGGTGTCAATCAGATACCCAACATTACTAACCAAATCAGTAAGGACACAAATAAAAACAACTAAAACATGTTTTTGTTTAAAAAAATACTACCGAACACAAACTGTTTTTCTCCAATTTATGGGAAAAAAAAACCCCCAAAGTAGTCCAGTGGAAGGTCACTAGACGGATTCTCACTCCTACAGCTTCAAAAGCAGGCCCCCTACCAGACGACTGACGTGTACTGAGCTCAGTGAGGTCATTACAGTTCAGGATCCTTGGGGCACACAGAAGTTAATTGTGATCTCATGATGATCTCTAGAGCAGGCACTGGAGATCACCATGGGATCACAACTGCTCCCTGTGTGACCCGAGGATCCTGACCTGTAATGACCTCACTAAGGTTAATACACATCAGTTACCTGGCAGGGCGGATCAGGGAATGCCCACGGCTCGCATAGGAGAGCGCCAGAGGACTGAACAGAGGGCATGGGGATTGGAGTTTCTAGAGGGGACAGACCAGAGTGGACATGGGGGGGGGGGGGGGAAGACGGGGAGGGGGTACTTGGAGGCAGGACGGGTCAGGACTGTCCGGAAGAGGAGGGGGACTTTGGCGGTATCACAGGATTGGGAGGGGGAACTAGGGAAGGCTATTTCTCTTCCACCTGACATGTCCGATCATGTCAGATGACAGAAATATCCATTTTTACCACCGGTCATTTTGATTCATGTGATCTCCGGTGTGCGGTGTATACTGGCGATTCTGTGACCAGGAAAAAAGCGGCCCGATACATAATACCCTGGTAGCTAAAACCCTGGAGATTTCCCAGTCCTGGGGGGCTACAGGCTTTTTCCTTTCAGCCATTTTAAAAAGACTGAAAGAAGTAGAATCCAAAGGAGGGTATGTTCAGTGAGCAATGGAGGAATTATAATAGACGTGTGCAAGAAAACCTGAAATATTTAATGTAGCTAAAGTTACATGTATAGACAAAAATTGAAGAACCTACACCCCCCTAAAAACGATGCCTTCTTTAAGGAACACCTTGAAAGAGTCTGCCGAAATGTGTCGTTTTTAGGGTAGGTGTAGGGTCTTGAGTTTCTTGTCTATACGTATAACTTTGTCTACATTATATATGAGGATTTTTTGCACACGTCTGCTATAATTCCTCCATTGCTCGCTGGGAATACCTTCCTTTGGATTCTGCTGTGCATAGCCTGGACTGGGCTACTCCCGTGCGGGAGCTCCATACACCGTCATCATGGTTGTGAGCTGAAAATCCCACTTTTTGTTATACAAAGGAAGAAGTACCCTTAATTGCCACCGTTTTTATACGATACGGTGGTTGTTAAGGGGTTAATCATTCAGTATCAGAAAGTATCATGGGAAAATGCAATTAAAACCAAGGCCACAATCATGTAAAAATACGACACAAGACAATGATTTTCATATCATCTTTATATCATCTTTAACAGAAAAATCTAAGAAAACCAGCATGTATATAGAATGACATCAGAAACATAAGACGTGTAATCCACTGTAAGGGGTCGAGCACTACGAGACAACCCGTCCTGAGAAGATAAAGTGGCTCATATAGAATAAACCTATATATATTCACCTCCCAGAGGTGAGGGACCCGCGAGGGCCGCAGCGCTAACATGACAGAGCAATGTCCCCCGGAGATGCAGCGCGGACATCGCTGAGATGGGGCGGCTCCAGGAGGGGAGTCTGGGGGGTTTGTAGGGTTTTATTTCTATATGAGACACTTTAGCATTTATGGTTGTCCGGTGATTCATTACTTCTTTACTATATCAATAACATATTATTTCTGACGTTCCCTCCCTTCGGTTATTTTGTGACCATCTCCACAGTCCAGCGCCCCTCTCTGAATAGCCGGACCCCCGCCGTCACATCACATGACCCGGAGCAGCGCTGGGACCCATAAAGCCTCGTTCCCACGGTGCAGATTTTCACACAGAACCTGACGACTCTCTGCTGCTCTATTCACCCCTTGACCTTTTTCTTTCACCAATAAATCTCATTCACCATTGACATTTGGGAGCGCTCGGGGGATTCTTTTATAGTTTTTAAAACACAAGAAAGAACAAAGAGAATTTACTAATGTAACAAGGATAGAAAAAGGGAGGAACAGGGGAGAAAAACTGGGAACTCCATTATCCACCTCATCCAGAGGACATTTACTGTGGAGGCATTTTATCATCTGTATTACAACCTGCAGTGACTTCATAGATTCATATAGAGCAGATTATAAGACCCCGATCATTCCTCTATGGTGATGAAAGACGCCGTCTGCTGCTCCCCAATATCTTTATAGAACCTTTATATACAGATAACACAGCATGAAGGGGCTCGGTGAAGGCGGCAGTGAAGGTGTGTAAGTGTCTGATGGGGTCACACAGGGCATAAAAGGACAGCTGCCCGGCCTCATAATCCAGACAGATCCTGACTACATCACTGGAGATCTGGTGAGGTAACTTGATCACATTACTGTCATGTTTCACTGAACAAATTGAACAAATATTATAATACATCCCATCTAAACCCCAGGACTTGTTATTATGTCCAATGTATGACTGATTTCCCCTCCTCACTACACTGCGATAACACATCCCCACTCTGTAGCACCATGATCTACTGATCTCCACATCCCAGTAATGTCGTCCTGAGGTAAATCCCCTCCTGCTCATCACCTGATCACACTGGAATCTCTCTGCTGTTTCTGGATGATTCTGTCTTATTTCTGTCCAGGTCGCAGTTTTCAGGTCGTCTGATATAAGGAGATTATTAGCAGCCGTGTTTACATCCAGTAATATGTCTGCAGGATCCTCCCCATAGAAGATCTCATTTACACCTCTTATTATATCAGATAATGTGCGTGATATGTGGGAGATCAGCTCCACAACCCGGTCACCTCCATCATGTCCCCCTGTGGCCTCATCACCTCCATCATGTCCTCTTGTGTCCTCATCACCTCCATCATGTCCTCTTGTGTCCTCATCACCTCCATCATGCCCCCCTGTGTCCTCATCACCTCCATCATGTCCCCCTGTGGCCTCATCACCTCCATCATGTCCTCTTGTGCCCTCATCACCTCCATCATGTCCCCCTGTGCCCTCATCACCTCCATCATGTCCCCCTGTGGTCTCATCACCTCCATCATGTCCCCCTGTGTCCTCATCACCTCCATCATGTCCTTCTGTGTCCTCATCACCTTCATCATGTCCTCCTGTGCCCTCATCATCTCTATCATGTCCTCCTGTGTCCTCATCACCTCCATCATGTCCTCCTGTGTCCTCATCACCTCCATCATGTCCTCCTGTGTCCTCATCATCTCTATCATGTCCCCCTGTGTCCTCATCACCTTCATCATGTCCTCCTGTGGCCTCATCACCTCCATCATGTCCTCCTGTGTCCTCATCATCTCTATCATGTCCCCCTGTGTCCTCATCACCTCCCTCCTCCTCAGGATCACACAAGTCACCGGTGTCTGGTTCCTGTAAGACAGTCAGTGGATCAGTCATGTTACACAGCTCCATAATGTGCCTCATCCTCCTGGACAGCTCTCCTTCTTTATTTCCAGTTTCTGGATCACATGTGACAGTGACATCTTCTCTTCACGCCTGGAGATCTCACTCAGGATCTTCTTCTCCAGGTCGTCCACCCGTCTCCTGAAGTTTATAAACAGGGCAGTGACTCTCTTGGCTTCTGCAACTATTTTATCTTGAGCTTTTCTCCTGAGATCCTCCAGACTCTGGACTTTTTCCTCTGTCTTCTGTATTTTTCTGATCAGATTCTCCTGGACATTTCTCAGGTGTTTCCTCTTCTTCTTCTCAGAGGCCTCATCCAGTGTCTCCACCCGGTGTCCCCGATGTTCTCCGGTCAGGGTGCAGGACACACAGATACAAGCTCCGTCCTCCATGCAGTAATACTTCAGCACCTCTTTATGGACAGAACATTTCCGTTTCTCCAGAGAAGTGCTGGGATCTGGTATGACGTGTTCTTCTTCCTTAATGTGATCTTTTAGGTGATTATGACACATATAAGCCTCACACTCCAGACAGAATATCACAGCCCGTACAGGAGAGTCCACACAGTAAGTGCAGAGGATTGAGGGATCATTCCCAGGTGTAGACCGGATATTCTCCATTACTTTACACAGAGTTATGTTGCTCTTCAGTGTCGGCTGCTCCTGAAATTGTTCTCTACATTCAGGACAGGAATAATCTCCAGACCGTCCTGTGTATTCATCATCTGATCCATACAGCCCCGGCAGAAGCTGTGTCCACATCTCAGGGTTACAGGATCTGTATACAGGCTCAGACAGACGGCACAGTCCAGCTCCTTTACAAGACCTGCAGACGCCATCGCTGAAAGAAGGAAGAAATAAAAGGACAAATGTGTTAGGATCAGAGAACAGTCGGGGAGATCTCAGGTTAAGACACAAAGACGAGGCTGAGCTTCAGAAAGGTGTTCGCTATAAATCACATAGAAAAGATGCAGCAGAAATCTACTACTCATTCACACGGCAATTTCTGATATGTGAAAAAACAGAATGATCGTCATCATCCTATTGCCTTCAGGACTGCCTCTACACTTGAGGAACGGAGTAGGCTCTGTAATTTTGGGGGCCCTCAGTAGCCCTACCCATTTACCTCTGAAATCAATGCCTAATCTTAGCAAGAACCCTTCCTATAGTTTTACAATATATCTGCTCATGTTATTCTTCGGGAAGTTTGGCCCCAGGACCGCTGGACCAGAGGGCCCGCCGATGCTCCGTGTATAGAGCGGGTGCCCGGAGGCAGGGGCGTAACTACCGGCATAGCAGACGTAGCAGTCGCTTTGGGGCCCGGCCCTTGTGGGGGGCCCGGACCCAGCGCCGCTACGCTGCTATCCGGTCAGCAGCTACAGCCCCCCCCCCCAGTGTGTATATACAGGCCCCCCACTCCTCCTCTGCTGCACACGTCACCTGTAAAGGAATACATCATACTTATCTCTCCCGGCTGCCGCTGTCGCCGCTCTGCACCGCGCTCCGTCTTCATCCGGCTCCTTCCTTCCTGGTTGTGACGTCATTGCCTGCGCCCGGCGGTCACAACCAGGAAGAAGCTGGATGAAGACGGAGCGCGGTGCAGAGCGGCGACAGCGGCAGCCGGGAGAGATAAGTAAGTATGATGTATTCCTTTACAGGTGACGTGTGCAGCAGAGGAGGAGTGGGGGGCCTGTATATACCTACTGGGTGCCTGTATATACCTATTGGGGGCTGTATATACACACTGGGGGCCTGTATATACCTACTGGGGGCTGTATATACACACTGGGGGCCTGTATATACCTACTGGGGGCTGTATATACACACTGGGGGCCTGTATATACACACTGGGGGCCTGTATATTCCCACTGGGGGCCTGTATATTCCCACTGGGGGCCTGTATATTCCCACTGGGGGCCTGTATATACTCACTGGGGCCCTGACTGTATATACCCACTGGGGCCCTGAATATACCCACTGGGGCCCTGACTGTATATACCCACTGGGGCCCTGACTGTATATACCCACTGGGCCCTGACTGTATATACCCACTGGGGCCCTGACTGTATATACCCACTGGGGGCCTGTATATACCCACTGGGGGCCTGTATATACCCACTGGGGGCCTGTATATACCCACTGGGGAGGCTGCTGTATACCACTGGGGCTGCTGTATATACTGCTGGTGCCTGTATATACCACTGGGGAGGCTGCTGTATACCACTGGGGCTGCTGTATATACTGCTGGGTCCTGTATATACCACTGGGGAGGCTGCTGTATACCACTGGGGCTACTGTATATACTGCTGGGGCCTGTATATACCACTGGGGAGGTTGCTGTATACCACTGGGGCTGCTGTATATACCACTGGGGAGGCTGCTGTATACCACTGGGGCTACTGTATATACTGCTGGGGCCTGTATATACCACTGGGGAGGCTGCTTTATACCACTGGGGCTACTGTATACACTGCTGGGGCCTGTATATACCACTGGGGAGGCTGCTGTATACTACCACTGGGGAGGCCTGTATACCACACTGCTGGGGGCTGTATACCTATGCTGGGGTCCACCCTCGGCTTATAAACGAGTCAATAGGTTTTCCCAGGTTTTGGGGGCAAAAGTAGGGGGGTCGGCTTATACACGAGTATATACGGTAAACTGGGTGGCGTCAGACTGTTAACACCGATTCGGTAAGGGGGTGTGTCTTGAAGTGGGCGTGTCATTGGGGGCGTGTCTTGGAGGGGGCCCCGTTCAAAAGTTTGCTATGGGGCCCTGCCAGTTCTAGTTACGCCCCTGCCCGGAGGCTATACGTGCCCTTGCCTGCATACGACCCCCTGGTTGCACCTGGTCCCCCGGGCTGCATCTTGACCCCCCAGGCTGTATCTGTCCCCTCTGGCTGCACTAATCCCCCACAGCTGCATCTGAACCCTGGCTGCTGCATCATCTGACCCCCAGCTGCTGCATCATCTGACCCCTGGCTGCTGCTTCATCTGACCCTTGGCTGCTGCTTCATCTGACCCCGGCTGCTTCATCTGACCCCCGGCTGCTTCATCTGACCCCCGGCTGCTTCATCTGACCCCTGGCTGCTTCATCTGACCCCCGGCTGCTTCATATGACCCACGGCTGCTTCATCTGACCCACGGCTGCTTTATGTGACCCCGGGCTGCTTCATCTGACCCCCGGCTGCTTCATATGACCCCCGGCTGCTTCATATGACCCCCGGCTGCTTCATATGACCCGCGGCTACTTCATCTGACCCCCAGCTGCTTCATCTGACTCCCAGCTGCTTCATCTCAAGGCTGCCTCATCTGACCCCCGGCTGCCCCATCCGTCCCACGGCTGCTTCATCCAACCGCCG
>JARQOC010000006.1:20085704-20108306 GCA_033576535.1 Allobates femoralis
GCAATGTCTTGGACAAGGGATGAAAGCATTAGATATTTCATGAAAACATAAGCGTGATCATCGTACTGTGAAGAGGTTTGTGGCTGATTCTGAGCACAGACGTGGTTGTGCAGATAAAGGCAGAATGAGGAAGGTTTCTGCCAGGCAAGTTCATCGGATTAAGAGAGCAGCTGCTAAAAAGGCCTTACAAACAAGCAATCAGATATTTGGAGCTGCTGGTGCCTCTGGAGTCCCTTGAACCTCAAGGTGTAGGATCCTTCAAAGGCTTGCTGTGGTGCATAAAACTACTATTCGGCCACCCCTAAACAGTGCTCACAAGCAGAAACGGTTGCAGTGGGTCCAGATATACATGAAGACTAATTTTCAACCAGTCTTGTTTACTGATGAGTGCCGAGCAACCCTGGATGGTCCAGATGGATGGAGTAGTGGGTGGTTGGTGGATGCCACCATGTCCCAACAAGGCTGCGACGTCAGCAAGGAGGTGGAGGAGTTATGTTTTGGGTTGGAATCATGGAGAAACAGCTGGTAGGCCCCTTTAGGGTTCCTGAAGGTGTGAAAATGACCTCTGCAAAGTATATAGAGATTCTGCCTGAGAACTTTCTTCCATGGTACAAAAAGCAGAAACAGGAGCAAAATCATCCTCATGCATGTCAATGCCCCATCTCATGCAGCAAAGAATACCTCTGTGTCATTGGCTGCTATGGGCATAAAAGGAGATAAACTCATGGTGTGGCCACCATCTTCCCCTGACCTCAACCCTATAGAGAACGTTAGGAGTATAATCAAGCAAAAGATCTATGAGGGTGGGAGGCAGTTCACATCAAAACAGCAGCTCTGGGAGGCGATTCTGACATCATCCAAAGAAATACAAGCAGAAACTCTCCAGAAACTCACAAGTGCAATGGATGCTAGAATTATGAAGGTGATATCAAAGAAGGGTTCCTATGTTACCATGTAACTTGGCCTGTTAGGATGTTTTGGAGTTAAATAGCTTTTTATTTCAGTGAATGTGACCTTCTAATGCTGCAAATTCAACAAATCAGCATTTTCAGTTCTTTAAAACACATCAAGTGTTTAGAAACTCTACTGTGCCTAATAATTTGGAACAGGGCATTTAGAGGTTTTTTTTAAATTTTTAAAATTATACTGTTATCATAGGGAGATTTCTTCAATAAAATTCAATGTATACGCAACGGGTGATGACTTTTATTATAATGACTGTCAGTTGCACCAACTATTTAGGAAAATCAGAGAAAAAGAATATTTGCATAATAATTTGGAACACAGTGTATAGTGCTGCTATACATGTGCTATAATGTACCGCCATATACTATAGTGCTGCTATTACATGTGCTGTAATGTACCGCCATATACTATAGCGTTGCTATACATGTACTGTAATGTACCGCCATATACCATAGGGCTGCTATACATGTGCTATAATGTACTGCCATATACTATAGTGCTGCTATACAGGTGCTGTAATGTACCGCCATATACTATATATAGTGCTGCTATACATGTACTGTAATGTACCACCATATACCATAGCGCTGCTATACATCTACTATAATGTACCGCATATACTATAGTGCTGCTATACATGTACTGTAATGTACCGCCATGTACTATAGTGCTGCTATACATGTACTGTAATGTACCGCCATATATTATAGTGCTGATATACATGTACTGTAATGTACCGCCATATATTATAGTGCTGCTATACATGTACTGTAATGTACCACCATATATTATAGTGCTGCTATACATGTACTGTAATGTACCGCCATATATTATAGTGCTGATATACATGTACTGTAATGTACCGCCATATACCATAGAGCTGCTATACATGTACTGTAATGTACCGCCATATATTATAGTGCTGATATACATGTACTATTATGTACCACCATATACTATAGTGCTGCTATACGTGTACTGTAATGTACCGCCATATACTATAGTGCTGCTATACATGTACTGTAATGTACCACCATATACCATAGCACTGCTACATATATATATATATATATATATATATATATATGTAGTTCACTCACTTTGACTGAACAAGTTCTGTCAGTCACAGAATGTCAACTACATACTTTTTCTAGAATACCCGATACGTTAGAATCAGGCCACCATACAGTGCCTTATAAACATTAAGAAGCACTGATAGACATGACTCAAGAGGTCAAAGAAAGTACTTTGTTGGTTACACCATGATATAATGACCATTCAAGCTGTAATAAAAACATTTTAACTTTATAGAAAATAACATTCAACAATGTTTGCTAATATGCATAACTTATTTGCTTCCTTCTCCTGTCTAGTTAATGCCCAAGATTTCCTGAAGTGTTTAAAAGCTCCAATCTTGAGTAACATGGAGTGTCAGTACGCCTTTCCAAGAGAGATCACTGACGATATGATCTGTTTAGGGTTCCTGGACGATGTCTTGGGTCCCTGCCTGTTAACGAGCAAGTCACTTTATATATTATCTTTAATGTGAGAACTGATACACATAGTAAAGCTACAATTAGTCCATATGAGTTTTGTACTGAGGAGCTGAGGGTACTTTGCTGGCACTGCCTGGTCTCAATTTCTCCCAGAGCTTCTTGGAAAATGTACGATATTACTTAATGGCCTTCAGCTCGATCTTGAGCCATATCAACTGTATGGATGAACACTCTGTAGGAAAATCGATCTTGTGCAGCCTAGATAGGTCCGCCAGGGTCTTTTCAAAGCATAGATAGGTCCACGAGGGTCTTCTCTAAATCAAGATAGGTCCAACAAGGTATTCTCCAAGCCTATATTGGTCCATCAGGGTCTTCTCCAAGCCTAGATAGGTCCATGAAGGTCTTCTCTAAATCAAGATAGATCCACCAGGGTCTTCTCCAAGCCTATATTGGTCCACCAGGGTCTTTGCCATGCCTAGATAGATCCCTCAGGGTCTCCTCCAAGCCTAGAGAGGTTCACAAGGATCTTTTCCAAGTCTAGATAGCTCCACCACGGTCTTCTTCAAGCCTTTATAGATCAACCAGGGTCTTCTCCTCTGTTATCTTGATAGTATTAAGCCATTGGGTTGCTGTTTTTTCTCTTCGCCTTGTTCCTTCTCTTCTTCTGACCATGATGTCCTTCTCCAGTGATTTCTCTCTTCGAATGATGTGTAGACCAGTCGTAGCTTGGTGATCCTTCCAGTGACATGTCTGGCTTGATCGTGACGTCACCTGTGGTGCCTGGTTGGGGATGACCAGCACTGCGGTATAGACCCCCGGGGATAGATGGACTGGCAGATAGTGTAGAACACTCCCTACAGGTGGAGTGGGCACCTGGGATTTTGTAAGCAGTCTGTATGGAGAATGGTGGTGGTAGTTATGGTGTTGAGTGCAGCAAAGAGGGAGCAGGAAATAAGGAGGACACAAAGGGTGCAGTTCTTTTACCTCTACTGTTGAGAACGTGGTGAAGTCCAAAGGCACTGCTTACCAGGTCCAGGAGCGTCCAGTCAGCCTGAAAGCAGTCGGAGTCCATATCGCCAGGTGGGTTTGGAAGCCTGCCTGCCGCGCTTCTCAGTTTTGGGTCACAGCCACCTGTCGACTAGCAGACAGTGCAAACCTGTATGGGTACTGCTGTTTTGTTGCAGATCCGGGCTCTCGGTAAACTATTGTGCTGTCGGGCTCCTGCTTGCGGCCAGGAAACTTGCAATCTCCTGTCCTCCAGATTCAGTCCATGGGATGTGCAGTCCCTGTGTAATCCAGTACTCTGGCATCCTTGGTTGCACTGCTCTGGGGTGAGCTTCCCCAGCTCCCCTACCCCAGAGCTCTCTCTCTCCCTTCTGCTTCCTCTCCCTTCCTCTCACACTCTCTTGCTAAACTCTCAACCTAGCCAGAATAGGAATCTCCCCTCAACTCGGGTGCTGAGCTCCCCCTTTTGGACAAGGATCAGATCTTGTGTGTGCATGCAGGGGTTACCTGACATGGGGATCTCCTCTGGCTTCCAAGCATGATACTACCTCCGGTGAAGGAGGCTATACCACTGTGGCAGCCACATTATCAACGCCATAAATCTGGGTTCTACCATTCCTTAACAAAAAACACAAACTCTGCACCAAACCATAAGAATTAGCTTGCAACAAAACTTTGGTATCTGGTCAGATCATCACATACATAATGACGGTGAATGCTCCAACAGATGATTTTCTTTAAAGGATTATTCCCATTTCATAAAGATATTGAGACGATCAAGTATTTTATAATTCAAATTCACCAGTTTAAGTAATTTTTTACTTAATTTGATCCACAATGAATCCATTTAAGGAATAACGTAATACTGGAATGCCTCTAAAAGCCAAGAAAAGATGTGTGTAAATTGCTGAGATCACTTACGACTATATTCAACCACTTTCAAACCCTTTAACTCCAGCACAGCCTTAGTAAGATCACTGTAACATCAATATAGAAATGAATGGTAACCAACAACCCACTTAAATAAAAAAAAGATCCAAAAATTATCCCTCTTAGTCATTTGTGATCACTTAGAGTATTATGTGCCAAATACTGACTTAAACTGGCAGTGTTGCTTATAGGGTTAACACCGTCTTAGCTTTAGTAATTTCAAAGTAACATTAATATAAAAACGGATGGTAACCTGGTATTAACCAACAACCCTCTTAAATAAATAAAGGTCCAAAAATTATCCTTCTTAGTCATTTATGATCATTCAGACTGCTATGTGAACTCAACACTGACTCAACTCATGGTGTAGCTTACAGGGGTAACACCATATTAGCCTTAGTAAAGTCAAAGTGACATCCCCATATCACCATGTACAAAACACTGACTCAAACTGACAGTGTCGCTTACAGGGGTAACACCATCTTAGCCTTAGTAATGTCAAAGTGACATCCCCATATCACTATCTGCAAAACACTGACTCAAACTGACAGTGTCGCTTACAGGGGTAACACCATCTTAGCCTTAGTAATGTCAAAGCAACACCAATATAGAAACAAAGGGTAACCCAGTAGCAACCGACAACCCTCTTAAATCAAAGAAGGTCCAAAAATTATCCCTCTTAATCATTTGTGATCAGTCAGACTGTTATATGCAGCACACTGACTCAAACTGACGGTTTCGCTTACAGGGGTAACACTATCAAATTTAACTGAGACTAATGGCATTCCATATGTTCTATTACGTCCTCTTCTTTCGTTCCACCCTCTCTGGAAATGCTCTGTTTATGGCTGGCTGTATATAGGCAGTGAGCCAGACTGATTTATACTCAAGTTGATCACATCAGAGAGTTCTACTGCTCATTTCGAGAAACGAGCACCTGAGCAGTTTAATCCTTACTCATCATTAATCGTTACGGAAGATGGATTGTGCAAAAACTGAGTACAGTTATTGTGATAACCAAGCACATTGTCTGGGTCTAATTTAGTTTTTTTCTGTAAAAACTACTGTGCTGCCTTGCTTCTGCCTTCTAGTGCATTAAGATTTAAGACAAAAATGTGCAATCGTAATTCAAATGCTGCAGTACAGATGACTGATAAAGAATATACCTTATCAATCACACTGGTTGAAGGTCCTTGTGTCCACACAGCTGATTTCGAGGAGACCATATTTTCTATTGATGCCGTTGACGTCCTTGATTCTGTTGGCACATTATAGATGAAAAATGAGAAACTGCTATGTTCAATGCCAGAATGAAAGCCAAAAGTGGATTAATAACAAATGTACCATTCACCATTTGGCCTGAACATCCGTGTGAACAGACACGTGTTCTGGTGATACAGATAACGCTCAGCCTAATAAAGGCTGCATAATTGCGGGACCAGACCAAGAAAGACTTTACAACATCAACATGAAACTTCTACTTCTTGTTCTGGGACTGGCTGGTATGTAGACCTTTTACTGTTTCACTACCATATGACTTTCTACTTACAAGAGTGTCATGGCTTTCTCCACTAACGTATGGAGACATTGGTGGAGGAGGAACATTGAAGGACACTAATATCCTTTCATGTTGATTTTTTATGGTGTTCCTTTGTTCTCTGCCAATATAACCTTTGGTCTTTATGGCCCAGGATCTTGGGTCTCGTATCCAATATTACAATGTATTGGTGGCCATGTTTATGTCCTGATACCTCATTTACAGTCTACAAGACTAAAGAAGATAGCTGAGCGCTATACTCATTCCCATAGACTGTGAAAAGAGTGCCCAATGTATCAACATGAAGTTCAGCACCACAGGTTCTGTTGGTACCAGTTTACGTATTTCGAGGTCACTTCTGTCTCTTAGTCATAGCCAGTAACCGGTTATGCCACTGTTCATGATGCCTGTATTGCCTCGGTTGCCCATGTTTTTATGAATATTGGAATAAAGCTTTGGAGTTGGAACCTGTACTTTTGGTTCATACTTTGGATTTACCCATTGGATTACTCCCAAGCACAATGGGACAGGTGAGCAGGATACTTCATTGATTATGGCTGTGCCCAATGTTGACCACCGGTCTACAAAAATAGTGGGGACCAGAAGACATTGTGATTGTTGGCGTTCCCAGTGTTAGGTATTACATGTCTTCTATAAACCTGGATGCTTCTTCAAGTGACATCATGCCCAATTGACTAGGACATTTCATATTTAAATGGGTTGTCTACTATATGGATAACCCCTTCTCATTCCACATGAAAATAAAAAAGCCAAGACTCACTTCCGGTGCTGGCACGGTTCGAGCAATGTTAGGGGCCCATGTGATATTGTTATGACACTCGCAATAGCCTTGAGACTATTCACTGCCGGCTTCCTTCTCCCGCCTTCAAATGGTTAGGTAACTGAGAGGACGTGCTGCGCCTGCTACTCACTTCCTGTTGATTGTTCCTATGTCCAAAGGTGGGGAGAAGGAAGCCACAGGTGATTGGTCGTGAGGCTTGTGTCATAACAATGTCATGTGGGCCCCAACATTGCTCGAACTGTGCCACCACCGGAGGTGAGTATAAGCTTTTTTATTTTCATGGGGGCACAGGAGGAAAGAGAAGGGGTTATCCAAGTAGTGGACAGCCCCTTTAAGTGCTGGGTAGTGATGAGCGAATCCTAAATTACTCGGAATCGCTTGACTCTAGCGAGTCTGAGCCCAGGACTCGCTACTCGTTGCGAGTCTAGCGAGTCCAATGTTAATGAATGGGGAAGCGAGTAATAGCGAGTAGTGTACGATTTACAAATCACAGATGTGTCTCGGAAGCTTCAGCCTGAAGCAATCCTAGTTTTGCCATTGATTTGCATTGGAGTCGTTTACTTTGCAAGTAATCGCTGGGAAACTCGCACAGATAAGAGTCCTGTCTGCTCTGTGTGCTGGCTGCCGCAGCTCCAGGGTCCTAAAGCCCGCCTGCTGCCTGATGTAGCAGAGCTGAGATTGTTCTCAGTCTGCTCATCCCCTGTGCATAGACATCTATATCTATGCACAGGGATGAGCAGAGAGGACATCGCGTTTTGGACTACGTCGGACGGAAGAGGATTTTTTTAATTAAAGATGGAGTCCCTAATGGCTTTTTTTTTTATTTCTAATAAAAAAATTTCTCTGTGTTGTGTTTTTTTTAAAACAATTTAATAGAAATTCATGGCGGTCATGTCTAATATTGGCGTGACCGCCATAAATTTCGGGCTTAGGGCCAGCTGATAATACAAAGCTGGCCCTAACCTCTTTATTACCCAGCGTGCCACCGCCACCAGGGCCGCTGGAAGAGCGGGGTTCAGCGCCAGAGGATGGCACTTCAATGAACGCGCCATCTTCTGGGGCGGCTGCGGGCTGCAATTTGCAGCGGGGGTGCCCAGAAAGCTTGGGCATCCCTGCGCTGCGGATTCCAGCCCCCAGCTGCTTAGCTGTACCTGGCTAGACATAGAAATTGCGCGGAGCCCCACGCATTTTTTTTTATTTACTTCATGAAATTCTGAGACTCTGACTCTGAGACTCTGACTCTGAGACTCTGACTCTGAGACTCTGACTCTGACTCTGAGACTCTGACTCTGAGACTCTGACTCTGACTCTGAGACTCTGACTCTGAGACTCTGACTCTGACTCTGAGACTCTGACTCTGAGACTCTGACTCTGAGACTCTGACTCTGACTCTGAGACTCTGACTCTGAGACTCTGACTCTGACTCTGAGACTCTGACTCTGAGACTCTGACTCTGGCTCTGAGGGTGAGACTCTTACTCTGAGACTCTGACTCTGAGACTCTGACTCTGAGACTCTGACTCTGGCTCTGAGGGTGAGACTCTGACTCTGAGACTCTGACTCTGAGACTCTGACTCTGAGATTCTGACTCTGACTCTGAGACTCTGATTCTGAGACTCTGACTCTGAGACTCTGACTCTGACTCTGAGACTCTGACTCTGAGACTCTGACTCTGAGACTCTGACTCTGAGATTCTGACTCTGAGACTCTGAGTCTGACTCTGAGACTCTGACTCTGAGACTCTGACTCTGAGATTCTGACTCTGACTCTGACTCTGAGACTCTGACTCTGAGACTCTGACTCTGACTCTGAGACTCTGACTCTGACTCTGAGACTCTGACTCTGAGACTCTGACTCTGAGACTCTGACTCTGACTTTGAGACTCTGACTCTGAGACTCTGACTCTGGCTCTGAGGGTGAGACTCTGAGACTCTGACTCTGAGACTCTGAGACTCTGACTCTGAGACTCTGACTCTGGCTCTGAGGGTGAGACTCTTACTCTGAGACTCTGACTCTGAGACTCTGACTCTGAGACTCTGACTCTGGCTCTGAGGGTGAGACTCTGACTCTGAGACTCTGACTCTGAGACTCTGACTCTGACTCTGAGACTCTGACTCTGAGACTCTGACTCTGAGACTCTGACTCTGACTCTGAGACTCTGACTCTGAGACTCTGACTCTGAGATTCTGACTCTGAGACTCTGAGTCTGACTCTGAGACTCTGACTCTGACTCTGAGACTCTGACTCTGAGACTCTGACTCTGAGTCAAACTCTGACTCTGAGACTCTGAGACTCTGACTCTGAGACTCTGACTCTGACTCTGAGACTCTGACTCTGAGACTCTGACTCTGGCTCTGAGGGTGAGACTCTGACTCTGAGACTCTGACTCTGGCTCTGAGGGTGAGACTCTGAATCTGAGACTCTGACTCTGAGACTCTGATCTAGACTCTGACTCTGAGATCAGACTCTGACTCTGAGACTCTGACTCTGACTCTGAGACTCTGACTCTGAGACTCTGACCTGACTCTGAGACTCTGACTCTGAGACTCTGACTCTGACTCTGAGACTCTGACTCTGAGACTCTGAGACTCTGAGCTCTGATGGACTCTGACTTTGACTCTGAGACTCTGAGACTCTGACTCTGAGACTCTGAGTCTGACTCTGAGACTCTGACTCTGAGACTCTGACTCTGAGACTCTGACTCTGAGACTCTGACTCTGAGTCAAACTCTGACTCTGAGACTCTGACTCTGAGAGACTCTGACTCTGATATTCATGAAATAATAAAAAAAAATGCGTGGGGATCCGCGCAATTTCTATGTCTAGCCAGGTGCAGCTAAGCAGCTGGGGGCTGGAATCCGCAGCGCAGGGATGCCCAAGCTTTCTGGGCACCCCCCGCTGCAAATTGCAGCCCGCAGCCGCCCCAGAAGATGGCGCATTCATTGAAGCGCCATCCTCTGGCGCTGAACCCCGCTCTTCCAGCGGCCCTGGTGGCGGTGGCACGCTGGGTAATAAAGGGGTTAATACCAGCTTTGTTATACAAGCTGGTATTAAGCCCGAGATTCTTAATGTCAGGCCACGTTTGACCCGGCCACTAAGAATCTCCAATAAAGGGTTAAAAAAACACAACACAGAGAAAATTTTTTATTTGAAATAAAAAAAAAAAGCCATTAGGGACTCCATCTTTAATTTAAAAAATCCTCTTCCGTCCAACGCAGTCCAAAATGCGATGTCCTCTCTGCTACATCCCCTGTGCATAGATATAGATGTCTATGCACAGGGAATGAGCAGACTGAGAACAATCTCAGCACTGCTACATCATCTCTGTGAGCAGGCGGGCTCTAGGACCCTGGAGCTGCACAGAGAAGACAGCTGGACTCGGCTCGCAATGTAACAGCAGTTACTTTGCGAGTTTCCCTGCTATCACTGGCACAGTAGCCGAGTCTAATGCAAATCAAAGGCAATCCTAGTTTTGTCAGAGTTTGCCATTGATTTGCATTGGACTCGTGTGAGTAAACGCTGGGAAACTCGCAGAGTACCGAGTCCTGCGAGTCCCTTACTACTCGCCGAGTAACGAGTCCTAGCGAGTAGATTCGCCCATCCCTAATGCTGGAACACCTCTAAGTTATTGAGTCTCCTCAGATTTATTGTTCAAAATATATTGGTTTTGTTCAATTTACGCTCCCTTCAGCATCAGGATATTGTCTGCATAGGTGTAAGTTTTAGTTTTAATGTTTTTATTTCTGGCATTTCTTCAGCTGCTGCACCCATTGAGGATGATGATAAGATTGTCGGAGGTTACAAGTGCAAAGAAGGTTCAGTGCCTTACCAGGTGTCCCTGAATGTCGGATATCATTTCTGTGGAGGGTCCCTGGTTAATACTTTATGGGTGGTCTCTGCTGCTCACTGTTATCAAAAGTAAGTAACTTCAAGTAGACTAAAGTCTACATGTTTTAGCAAAATTACTAGAAGACTGGCATTGGGCTTGGCATTTCTACTTTATTATTATTGTTATTATTATTTAATAGTGTTCAGCTCGATCCCGAGCCAGGACAACTTGATGGATGAACGTATCATAGGAAGATTGAGATTGTGCAGCCTAGGTTAGTCCACCAGGGTCTTCTCCAAGTCTAGATAGAACAACCAGTGTCTTTTTAAAGCCTAGATAGGTCCATCAGTGTCTTCTCCAAGTCTAGATTGGTACACTAGGGTCTTTTCCAAGCCTTGGTAGATCTATCAGGGTCTACTCCAAATCTAGGTAGGTCCACCAGGGTCTTTTCCAAGCCTTGATAGGTCCTCCAGTGTCTTCTCCACCATTATCTTGATAGTATAAAACCATCGGATTGCTTTTCTTCCTCCTTGTTCCTTCTATTCTTCCTAGCATGATAGTAACATAGATTGAAGGAAGACTAAGTCCATCTAGTTCACCCCATAGCCTAACATGTTGATCCAGAGGAAGGCAAAAAAAAAACCATGTGGCAACACTAATCTCCACATTGGGGAAAAAAATTCCTTCCTGACTCCAGATACGGCAATCAGACTAATTCCCTGGATCAACGCCCTATCAAAGAATCTAGTATATATAACTGGTAATATTATAGTTTTCAAGAAAGACATCCAGGCCCTTCTTAAATGTTAGTAGTGACTCACTCATTACACCATCATGTGGCAGAGAGCTCCATAGTCTCACTGCTCTTACAGTAAAGAATCCACGTCTGTGATTATGATTAAACCTTCTTTCCTCCATATGTAGAGTCCTCTAATAACCTGTCTTGGTATTGCAGACCCCTCAGTCCTCTAATAACCTGTCTTGGTATTGCAGACCCCTCAGTCCTCTAATAACCTGTCTTGGTATTGCAGACCCCTTAGTCCTCTAATGACTTTTGTCGCTCTTCTCTGGACCCGCTCTAGTTCAGCTATGTCTTTCTTATACACCGGAGACCAGAATTGTACACAGTATTCTAAGTGTGGTCGCACTAGTGACTTGTATAGAGGTAAAATTATGTTCTCCTCATGAGCATCTATGCCTCTTTTAATCCCATTATTTTATTTGCCTTTGCAGCAGCTGCCTGACACTGGCCACTAAATGTGAGTTTGTCATCTACCCATACACCCAGGTCTTTTTCAGTGACAGTTTTGCCCAGTGTTTTACAATTAAGCACATAATTATACCTTTTGTTTCTTCTGCTCATGATGTCCTTCCCCAGTGATTGCTCTTCGTATGATGTGTAGACAAGTCGTAGCTTGGTGATCTTTGCTTCTATTGATGTGTCTGGCTTGATTTGTTCCAAATTTCTACTTTACAGTTTGGATTATGATTTTGACCTCTTTCCTAGATACAATAGTGTGAATCAGTGGTGAAATCATCATTGGTGGAGATTTGAGAACTAATTTAAGGATTGGGTAAACTGTGGCTGGTGGGATGTTGACTGGTAGGGTGATAGTTAGTGAAAGAGGTGAGAAATGAAAAAGCTGAAGAATCTGGATACTTTCTTCTTAGATGAGTCTGTCCAGGTGATTAATTGACCATCATGTATAATGGTGATCCATAGAATGATCCATATGACCACTGGAAAACCATAACCCTAAACCTCAGTTATCAAGAGGGTCCAGTTTGTTCATTATAGACCCCAATAATGGTGGTCTAATAGTATATACCTCAAGTGATAACTACATGGATAAGCATTGGAGGACGGACAATGTCAACAAGGATTCCAGATTCTAGCCCGATGTAGTAAGTTGCATTTTATGTTTTAGGCACATTCAAGTTCGTCTTGGAGAAAATAACATTAAGGAATTAGAAGGAGCTGAGCAGTTCATCGCATCTTCTAAAGTCATCCCACATCCACAGTACGACCCGTCTGTTCTCGACAATGATATCATGTTGATCCGATTGAAAAAGCCAGCGAGGCTGAACACCGAAGTGAAGACCGTCAGTCTACCGACTCGTTGTGACCCGGCCGGGACTCGCTGCCTCATCTCAGGGTGGGGGAACACTCTGAGCAACGGCGGTAAGAAAAGCAAGATATACAGGGTGTATGGGTGTATCTCAGAGGGGTGAATGCTCCCGGAATATTTGCACAGTGTGACCTCACCATATTGCATCACCGGAGACATTTGAGAATATTACAAGTCACTTCTGTGTTCCAGATTCCTGACAAGTTGGAGAATTTTCATATTAGTATTTTAGCAAAGATAATTTTATTCTCACCCCTCCAATCTATCCTAAACTCTGCTGCCCGACTAATCCACCTGTCACCCCGCTATTCCCCAACCTCTCCTCTCTGCCAAGCCCTTCACTGGCTCCCCATTACCCAGAGACTCCAGTTCAAAGACCTAACTATGACATACAAAGCCATCCACACCTGTCTCCTCCATACACCTGTGACATGGTCTCCCTACTGTATCCTCACCCGTCCCTTGTAGATTGTGAGCCCTCACAGGCAGGGACCTCTCTCCTCACCTACTGTATTCTCATCCATCCCTTGTAGACTGTGAGCCCTTGTGGGCAGGGTCCTCTCTCCTCACCTACTGTATCCTCACCCATCCTTTGTAGACTGTGATCCCTCGTGGGCAGGGTCCTCTCTCCTCCTACTGTATCCTCATCCATCCTTTGTAGACTGTGAGCCCTCATGGGCAGGGTCCTCTCTCCTCACCTACTGTATATTCACCCTTCCCTTGCAGTCTGTGAGCCCTCATGGGCAGGGTCCTCTATCTTCACTTACTGTATATTCACCCTTCCCTTGCAGACTGTGAGCCCTTGCGGGCAGGGTCCTCTATCTTCACTTACTGCATATTCACCCATCACTTGTAGACAGTGAGCCCTTGTGGGCAGGGTCGTCTCTCCTCACCTACTGTATATTCACCCTTCCCTTGTAGACTGTGAGCCCTTGTGGGCAGGGTCCTCTCTCCTCACCTACTGTATCCTCACCCATCCCTTGTAGACTGTGAGCCCTCAGGGGCAGGGTCTTCTCTCCTCACCTACTGTATCCTCACCCATCCCTTGTAGACTGTGAGCCCTTGTGGGCAGCGTCCTCTCTCCTCACCTACTGTATCCTCACCCATCCCTTGTAGACTGTGAGCCCTCGGGGCAGGGTCCTCTCTCCTCACCCACTATATCCTCACCCATCCCTTGTAGACTGTGAGCCCTCATGGGCAGGGTCCTCTCTCCACCCGTACCTGTCTGTGCCTTGTATTGCTCATGTTTATCGTACTTATCTATGTCTGCCCCTTTTCACACGTAAAACGCCATGGAATAAATGGCGCTATAATAATGATTAATAATAATATTAATACTAAAGATAAAGAGATATACCACAAGCCAAAACTGGTACGGTGACGTCGTTGTCACATTTCTATCACATTTAATTTTGCTAAATTCTCATGTTCTACTGAGCAGGAGAATTAGAAGAATACAGCCAGCTGCGCTCTGAAAACACTGAATATATGACATCTAGATGCATCACTGCTATATGGAATATACTTACTGGAAGGAAGGGGTTATTCTCCTCTGCGGTTGTAGGAAGGAGACCAAGAAGAACACATCCTAGATACCGATTTATTTTCATTGCATTTCGGAGTAAAAAGTTGCTGTAGGAATGGAGACGAAGAAGAGTAGGGATTTATTGCCAACGCGTTTCAGAGAAACACACAACAGTGATTGTCCTGAACAAGGAGTTGTTTTTTACTTCGACACTTAGATATAATTTACTATCCAGGGTCTGTTCTTCTTCGTTTCCATTCCTACGGCAGTGAAGAAGAATGGGAATGGAAACGAAGAAGAGCAGATAGTGATGTATTTCCAACGCGTTTTGGAGTAAAACCCAACAGGGATTGTCCTGAAGATGAAGTTGTTTCTACCCCAAAATGTGTTGGACATAAATCCCTATCCAGGGTCCAGTCTTCTTGGTTTCCATTCCTACAGCTGCTTTTTACTCTGAAACGCGTTGGGAATTTAATCACAATCCAGGATCAGTTATTCTTGGTCTACGGCAGCGTGGATTAACCCCTTTTTTCAGTTGTTCAGAGTTTATTTGACCGTGGAACTGCTGCAGTTTCTTCAGTGGTTGTGACGTTCATAACTTTTTCAGGTGAGCACGTTTCCTGATATTGGATGCATTACTGCTATATGCAATAAACTTGCAGGAAAACTGGAAAGAAGGGGTTAATCCACGCTGCCGTAGGATGCGGGACAAAGAAGAACAGATCCTGGATAGGGATTTATACCAACGCGTTTTGGAGTAAAAAAACAAGTGTGATGTTCCTGAAGGAGGAATTATTTTTACTCCGAAACGCGTTGTGCATTAATCAGTATTATGGTGTCATGTATTGTGGTGTCAGTACCAGGTTATGGCATAACCTCCATTTACCTCTTTGTCTTTCATAGTGAATTATCCGGACGTCCTGCAATGTCTGGATGCTCCAATACTGGCTGATCAAGTCTGCCGTGACGCTTATCCCGGGCAAATCACAGAGAACATGGTCTGTCTGGGATACCTGGAAGGTGGAAAAGACTCCTGTCAGGTATAGGATGAACCATATGTCCCAACAACTGAGTAACCTATGGAGAAATATGTGAAAAAAACTGATTTCATAAGGATCTGCCAGAAATATTCCAGAGATTGTGATCACATCAGGATCATTGTGCCGCCCGAGGTCAGAGCAAGAGTCACCAAGTCTGAATGAACCTCTGTGATAGTGATTAGTGTTATTACTAGACGGGGTCTGATTCTATCACATCGGGCGATTCTAGAACGGGTGAGATTATGTATTAGTCCATCTACTTCTGATACTAATCACAGCACCACCGAGGAGGGCGGGGGAGCCGCTACTGTATGAGGGGCCGTGGCTTGGCAAGCGCTGCTGCTGCTCGCCATCCCCCATGCGCTCTCTCACCATTTGTGCTCTCTCCCTCCATGCACTCTCATTCCCTCCTGTGAGCTCTCTATCCCTCTTGTGCCATCTCTCTCCCTTTGTGCTGTCTCTATCCCCTTGTGCTGTCTCTCCACCCATGTGTTCTCACTCTGCCCCCTGTGTGCTTTGACTTCCCACTGTGAGCTCTCCCTTTCCCCTGTACACTCTCTCTCCCATATGCTCTCTTTTCCCTCTGTGTGCTCTATTTCCCCTTGGATCTCTCTTCCCCCTGTGCACTCTTTCTCCCCTATGCACTCTCTCCCTCCTGTGCACTTTCCCTGCCCCCTGTGCGCCCACTCTTTCCCGTATGCACTCTCTCCCCCTGTGCACTCCCACTTCCACCTGTGCACTCTCTCCCCTTGAGTTATCTCTCCCTTTGTTATGTCTCTCTCGCCCTGTGCGCTGCTTCTCTCATCCATGCACTCTCTTCTCCTGTGCACTTCCTCTCCCCCTGTGTGCCCTCTCTTCCCCCTGTGTGCTCTCTTATCCCCCTGTGCACTGTGCGCTCTCTCTTCCCCCTGTGCACTCTATTTCTGCTTGGGATCTCCCTTTCCCATGAATGCTCTCTCTCCTCTTGCACTGTCTCTCTCCCTATGCGCTGTCTATCTACCCACATGCGCTTTCTCTTCCCCTGTGCACTCTCTCTCCCCTGTGTGCTCAGTCTTCCCTCTGTCAGCTCTCTTTTCCCTTATTCTGTGTTTCTGCTATGTACTCTCTCCTTCTCCTATGTGCTCTCTTTCCCCTTTGTGCTCTTTTAGCCCCCTGTGCTCTCTCACTTCCCCGTGTGCGCTTTCTCTCCCCTTATACTGTCTCTCCCCCATGTACTCTCTCTTCTCCTTGTGCCCTCTCTTCCCTGTGCAGTCTCTCTTCCCTTGTGTTCTCCATTCTCCATTCTGCTCTCTCTTGCCCCAAGAGTATGATGGAGCGGACCCAGGGGCAGGAGATAATGAATGCCTGTGCAGCGGCCAGTGTCCCAGATGATGTGTGGTGGCCCTTCCATCACAGATGTCCTATAGGTGGCGCTGTTTTGTTTGACTGATCAACCAAACTTATGGGCTTCTTCACATTCCAGTTTAACTGTAATTTACACAATGTCCTATAGGTGGTGCCGTTTTCTGGTCAAACTTACAGACACACACACAGACAGTATAGGGTTAATATATTGTAGACTATTATTATAATTTATTAATATAGCGCTATTTATTCAATGGCACTTTACATGTGGTTGTTGATCGATGTTCACCCTCCATCCATACAAAGACTATGGCAGAAATATCACCCCTGGACACAAGCTGTGCCCCACATTGGGTACCTGGGGGATACCGATCTCATCCACCCTCAGTATATAGGACGGCTCTTCTCATGATGCTCATTTCCCTCCATTGTCTTGTGTTTTGCAGGGTGACTCCGGGGGTCCTGTGGTTTGTAATGGGAATCTGCAGGGATGTGGTGTCCTGGGGTTATGGCTGCGCCCTCGCTGGATACCCCGGGGTCTATACCAAGGTCTGCAACTACGTGTCCTGGATAGAAGGAATCATGGCCGCATTCTAGAAGCTCCTGAACACAAAATAATAACAATAAAAAAGTGGAAATTATGGATTTGTCTTTGTAGCTGCGTAAAGACTAAAGGAATAAACAATAAATGAATTGAAGAGCGGGATGATTATATTGTGTCAGTGGACCACAGGATGCCACCCTGCTATTATGTATGTATGTGTTCTGCATATAAATGGGGCATGAGCGGTGTGTTTCCAGCATATAGATCTAGCATGAGCAGTATGTACCTAGCATATAAGTGTAGCATGAGCGGTATGTATCTAGCATATAAGTGTAGCATATGCAGTATGTGTCCAGCATATAAGTGGTGTATGAGCAGTATGTGTCTGTCGAGCCCACTGGGACGAGGGTACTGGGGAAGTCACGGGTGGTCCTGCTCCGGACCGTGTCCCGGGCCCTGGCAAATAAAGGGGAATATTTACAGGGGATTGTCACTCGTGACGCCACCCACCTGATGCGGCCAGTGATGGGGGCCGCCGCTGCTGCAGAACCTCCGGGGACGATGTAATGGCAGCGGAGATGGTGTAGTTCCAGTGGGTAGAACTGGGTTCCCCGGGGCAGTAAGGGTTAAGTCTATTGTGGAGTGTGTAGCACACTTACTTGCAGACGCTGCAGGGATCTCTCCTCTCGGTTGGTGCTGACAGGCTGTGCTGTGCTGTGACTCTGCAGGTGGAGGTCTTTCTGATGCAATCCTGTTAGGAGAGAATCACTTTCATGCAGAGACACAAGGGTACAGTTCTTACACAGTTCAAGTACACGGTTGCATTCTCCCTCTCCGGGTTCCCTTTGCTCCCTGCAGCCAGGCCTCTCTCTCCCCGTGACCCCTCACACAGTCTGTAGTGTCCTTTCCGGGCTATAACGGTCTCCGTCTCCACGGGTGTGTGTGTGAAACGCTGGACAGTATGGCGGTGACTTGGGCTCCTGTGAGTCCCAAGTTTGTCACTGAGCTGCCTGTCCTTAGGGTAGGGATCCCAATCTGAAACTCAGACCCCCCGTCGTGTTGTTTGGGGATGCCGGGTAAACTACGGTTCCCTCTAGAGCCGACACTCTACTTCAGCCCAGCCTCCAGCAGTTCTCCAGCACGAGGCTCTGCCAGGCTCCTTTCCTTCTGTGTCTCTTAGTATCATAGGAGGGCTACTCCGCCTGCAGTAGGTTGCTTTAGCTGTGGTTCTAGGGCCCGGGTTCCACCGTCCCTCTCTGCTCTCTCACACTCCTGGGGATCCGGCTCTGGATAGGCTTTCTCTCTCCTCCGGCTCGCACTGGCTCAGTACAGATTCTGCGCTCCTTCTGCCCTCACTCTTCCAGAACGTGTGGCTTTCTCCTGCTCAGCTTCAGCTCAACCTGCTGCTCTTCTCTGGCCTGAGCTTCTCAGCTTCTCTGCTGATCTTGGTCTTTATTTTCAGCTCACTGTGGACTACTGAACAATTTCACTCAACCCCCTTCCTATATACTCTCAAATCACCTGACTACGAATGTGCCCAACCCACTCCTCTAAATCTACCACCCCTCAATCTCATAGAGTATCTAATCTCAGGGCTGGATGTTACCTCCTCTTACACGTGGGTATATGGGCTGTGAGGGTGTGCAACAAGTGTCCAACCTGCATGGCTGCAGTTCCCTTTTGTGGCCTCCTGGATGCAGGGGCGCCACATGACCAGCATATAAGTGGTGTATGACCAATATATGTCCTGCATATAAGTGGTATATGAGCAGTATGTGTCCAGCATATAAGTGGTGTATGAGCAGTATGTGTCCAGCATATAAGTGGTGTATGAGCAGTATATGTTCAGCATATAAGTGGTGTATGAGCAGTATGTGTCCAGCATATAAGTGGTGTATGAGCAATATATGTCCTGAATATAAGTGGTGTATGAGCAGTATGTGTCCAGCATATAAGTGGTGTATGAGCAGCATGTGTCCAGCATATAAGTGGTGTATGAGCAGTATGTGTCCAGCATATAAGTGGTGTATGAGCAGCATGTGTCCAGCATATAAGTGGTATATGAGCAGTATGTGTCCAGCATATAAGTGGTATATGAGCAGTATGTGTCCAGCATATAAGTGGTGTATAAGCAGTATGTGTCCGGCATATAAGTGGTGTATGAGCAGTATGTGTCCAGCATATAAGTGGTGTATGAGCAGTATGTGTCCAGCATATAAGTGGTGTATAAGCAGTATGTGTCCAGCATATAAGTGGTGTATGAGCAGTATGTGTCCGGCATATAAGTGGTGTATGAGCAGTATGTATCCAGCATATAAGTGGTGTATGAGCAGTATATGTCCAGCATATAAGTGGAGCATGAGCAGTATATGTCCAGCATCTAAGTGGTATATGAGCAGTATGTGTCCAGCATATAAGTGGTATATGAGCAGTATGTGTCCGGCATATAAGTGGTATATGAGCAGTATGTGTCCAGCATATAAGTGGAGCATGAGCAGTATGTGTCCAGCATCTAAGTGGTGTATGAGCAGTATGTATCCAGCATATAAGTGGTGTATGAGCAGTATGTGTCCAGCATATAAGTGGTGTATGAGCAGCATGTGTCCAGCATATAAGTGGTGTATGAGCAGTATGTGTCCAGCATATAAGTGGTGTATGAGCAGTATGTGTCCAGCATTAAAGTGGAGCATGAGCAGTATGTGTCCAGCATCTAAGTGGTGTATGAGCAGTATGTGTCCAGCATATAAGTGGTGTATGAGCAGCATGTGTCCAGCATATAAGTGGTGTATGAGCAGCATGTGTCCGGCATATAAGTGGTGTATGAGCAGTATGTGTCCGGCATATAAGTGGTGTATGAGCAGTAAGTGTCCAGCATATAAGTGGTGTATGAGCAGTATGTGTCCAGTATATAAGTGGTGTATAAGCAGTATGTGTCCAGCATATAAGTGGTGTATGAGCAGTATGTGTCCAGCATATAAGTGGTGTATGAGCAGTATGTGTCCGGCATATAAGTGGTGTATGAGCAGTATGTGTCCAGCATATAAGTGGTGTATGAGCAGTATTGTCCAGCATATAAGTGGTGTATAGCAGTATGTGTCCAGCATATAAGTGGTGTATGAGCAGTATGTTCCGGCATATAAGTGGTGTATGAGCAGTATGTGTCCGCATATAAGTGGTATATGAGCAGTATGTGTCCAGCATATAAGTGGTGTATGAGCAGTATGTGTCCAGCATATAAGTGGTGTATGAGCAGTATGTGTCCAGCATATAAGTGGTGTATGAGCAGTATGTGTCCGGCATATAAGTGTGTATATATGGCAGTATGTTGTCCAGCATATAAGTGGTAGTATGAGCAGTATATGTGCCGGCATATAAGTGGTATATGGCAGTATGTGTCCAGCATATAAGTGGTGTATGAGCAATATGTGTCCAGCATATAAGTGGTGTATGAGCAGTATGTGTCAGCATATAAGTGGTGTATGAGCAGTATTGTCCAGATATAAGTGGTGTATGAGCAGTATGTGTCCAGCATATAAGTGGTGTATGAGCAGTATTGTCCAGCATATAAGTGGTGTATGAGCAGTATGTGTCCAGCATATAATGGTGTATAAGCAGTATGTGTCCAGCATATAAGTGGTGATATGAGCAGTATGTGTCCAGCATATAAGTGGTGTATATGAGCAGTAAGTGTCCAGCATATAAGTGGTATATGAGCAGTTTGTGTCCAACATATAAGTGGTGTATGAGCAGTATGTGTCCGCATATAAGTGGTATATGAGCAGTATGTGTCCAGCATATAAGTGGAGCATGAGCAGTATGTGTCCAGCATTTAAGTGGTGTATGAGCAGTATGTGTCCAGCATATAAGTGTGTATGAGCAGTATGTGTCCAGCATATAAGTGGTGTATGAGCAGCTATGTGTCCAGCATATAAGTGGTGTATGAGCAATGTGTCCGGCATATAAGTGGTGTATAAGCAGTATGTGTCCGCATAAAAGCGGCATATATATGTGTGTATGAGCAGTATGTGTCCAGCATATAAGTGGTGAAATGAGCAACATGTGTCCGCATATAAGTGGTGTATGAGCAGTCATGTGTCCAGCATATAAGTGGTATATGAGCAGTATGTGTCCAGCATATAAGTGGTTATGAGCAGTATGTGTCCAGCATATAAGTGGTGTATGAAGCAGTATGTGTCCAGCATATAAGTGGTGTATGAGCAACATGTGTCCGGCATATAAGTGGTGTATGAGCAGCATGTGTCCAGCATATAAGTGGTATATGAGCAGTAAGTGTCCAGCATATAAGTGGTATATGAGCAGTATGTGTCCAGCATATAAGTGGTGTATAAGCAGTATGTGTCCGGCATATAAGTGGTGTATGAGCAGTATGTGTCCGGCATATATATCATGGCATTATATAAGTGGTGTATGAGCAGTATGTGTCCAGCATATAAGTGGTGTATGAGCAGTATGTGTCCAGCATATAAGTGGTGTATGAGCAGTATGTGTCCAGCATATAAGTGGTGTATAAGCAGTATGTGTCCAGCATATAAGTGGTATATGAGCAATATGTGTCCACATATAAGTGGTATATGAGCAGTATGTGTCCGGCATATAAGTGGTATATGAGCAGTATGTGTCCAGCATATAAGTGGAGCATGAGCAGTATGTGTCCAGCATATAAGTGGTATAGAGCAGTATGTGTCCAGCATATAAGATGGTGTATGAGCAGTATGTGTCCAGCATTAAGTGGTGTATGAGCAGTATGTGTCCAGCATATAAGTGGAGCATGAGCAGTATGTGTCCAGCATCTAAGTGGTGTATGAGCAGTATGTGTCCAGCATCTAAGTGGTGTATGAGCAGTATGTGTCCAGCATATAAGTGGTTATGAGCAGTATGTGTCCAGCATATAAGTGGTGTATGAGCAGTATGTGTCCAGCATATAATGGTGGAAAATAATTATGAGCAGTATGTGTCCGGCATATAAGTGGTGTGTGAGCAGTATGTGTCCAGCATATAAGTGGTATATGAGCAGCATGTGTCCAGCATATAAGTGGTGTATGAGCAGTATGTGTCATAGTAACATAGTAACATAGTTTTTAAGGTTGAAGGAAGACTTTAAGTCCATCTAGTTCAACCCATAGCCTAACATGTTGATCCAGAGGAAGGCAAAAAAAACCCCATGTGGCAACACTAATCTCCACATTGGGGGAAAAAATTCCTTCCTGACTCCAGATACGGCAATCAGACTAATTCCCTGGATCAACGCCCTATCAAAGAATCTAGTATATATAACTGGTAATATTATAGTTTTCAAGAAAGGCATCCAGGCCCTTCTTAAATGTTAGTAGTGAGTCACTCATTACAACATCATGTGGCAGAGAGTTCCATAGTCTCACTGCTCTTACAGTAAAGAATCCGCGTCTGTGATTATGATTAAACCTTCTTTCCTCCAGA
>JARQOC010000006.1:20108406-20137658 GCA_033576535.1 Allobates femoralis
TAAGAGGATGTCACACGCGTCAATGTCGTCAGTGAGATGATCGCTGACGACATTGACGGATGATCGCTGGTGAGCTGTCACACAGGCAGACTCACCAGCGATCAATGGACCAGAGACATCGTGGAAACGATTTAAATATCGTTTCCACGATGTCTTGCTCCTGTTGCCAGGCTGCGGTAAGCGGGAGCAGGCTGGTCTCCAAGGCAAACTGCGGGTATCTAGGCAGCGCGCGCTGCCTAGATACCCGATGTGTACCTTAGTTACCAGCCTCCTCCGCTCACCGGCTGGTATCTAAGGTACACAGCGGGTAACTAGGGACCCTAGTTACCCGCTGTGTACCTTAGATACCAGCCGGTGTGCGGAGGAGGCTGGTAACTAAGGTACACGTCGGGTATCTAGGCAGCGCGCGCTGCCTAGATACCCGCAGTTTACCTTGGATACCAGCTCCCAGCGCTTGTGAGAGGCGCTGGGAGCTGGAATATCGCTACCATCAGGTTTTAGGACAGATTCTAAAACCTGGCGATCATCAACCAGCGATTTATCGCTGGTTGATTCAGTATGTCACACGCATCAATATCGCTGCAACGTTACGTGCAACCGTGATCGTGCAGGCGATATTGACGCGTGTGACATACCCTTTATGTTCTTCACATAGTATTTACACAAGCGTGGGTGTGCAGCAGCCGGTTAAACGCTTCTACACTCCCTGACAGGAGTTATGTCTCTTATCCATGTTATGTAAATAAAAGCTTATAACTTGACGTTAAATTCATCCATTGGTTGTATAAATTCTTCTTCTGAAAGCTGAAACCCTCCCAAATGTCGTTTGGTTAAGAAAATAAATTGTCATCAATGCTGAAATATTGATCATTTAATGAACACAGAATGGTCAGATTTTGGCAAGACAAAAGTTTTGTCGCCCACAGAACGTAATGTGATATTCAAACAAAAAATTAACTTAAAATACAAATATGTGTTGCATAACATTGGTGAATGAAGTTGTGGTGCTATTAGAGTTATATTTAATATTTTATGTGACTTCAGTGAGCTTGAAGGACTGCATCCATGCGATTCAACAATGATTCATACAATTTATTAATGAAGTCTTCAGGAATAGCAAAGAATGCAGTCTTACATGCCTCCCAGAGTTCATCTAGATTCTTTGGTTTTGTCCTCCAAGCTTCCTCTTTCATCCTACCCCAAACATGCTCAATGATGTTCTTGTCTGGTGACTGGGAGGCCAGTCCTTGAGCACCTTGATCTATTTTGCCTGGAGGAACTATGTTGTAGAGATGGATGTATGAGATGGAGCACCATCCTGCTGCAGAATTTGACCCCTTTTATAATTTGGAATGTAAGAGGTAGATAATACTTCTTGATATTTTAGGCTATTGATATTGCCTTCCACCTTGCAAATGTTTCGCACACCCCCATACTGAATGTAACCCCAGACTATGATCTTTCCACCACCACATATAACTGTTTTCTGGGTGTATTTTGGATCCATACGGGCTCCAGTAGGTCTCCTGCAGTATTTGCGGCAGCTGTGGTATAATTCTACTGAAGATTCATCAGAGAAATCCACCTTCTGCCACTCTTCCAGCATCCATCTGTTTAGCAGGCTGTGGGACTTTGCAAATGCCACATGGTTTTTTATTAGCCCTTTGTTTAGTGCTGGCTTCTGGGCACTGATTCGACCATGGAGGCCATTTCAAGACAGAATCCTACAAACTGTTCTAGTTGACACAGGGACTTGAGGTGACCAGGCCTGTTGGAGCTCTGCTGCAGTGGAAGAGGGGCTTGCTTTGGATTTTCTAACCAACAAACGTTCCTCATGAGCAGTTGTCTTGCGGGGTCTGCCGGACCTGGGCTTGTCAAACACATGTCCAGTCTCTTCAAATCTTTTTTTTAATTCTTTGTACTTGACGCTGAGACACATTAAAGGTGCCAGCCACCTCTGCAGTGGATCTGGTCTTCAGCCTCTTGATAATCAAGGCTTTGGTCGCAGGGTGGATTTTTGGCATGTTGTCAGAGCTCAAGTTGCAGTTCAAGTGAAGGTCTGGGGAGCTGGGTTTCTTTTTATACACACCCACTAATTAACCGATCATTTACTGAGCACAGGGGAGGATGTAAACTAGGATTGGGTGCATTATATGACCAGGCGACAAAACTTTTGTCTTGCTAAAATCTGACCATTCTGTGTTCATTCAATGATCAATATTTCAGCCACATATTTCAACCACATTTCAGAGGGTTTCAGCTTTCAGAAGAGTGATTTATACAACCAATGGATGAATGTAACGTCAGGTTATAAGCTTTTATTTACATGACTTGGATAAGAGACATAACTTCTGTCAGGGAGTTTATGGTGGTTGTGTCCGACACAACCACACAAGATGAGCAGTTTCCTACGCTCCATATCATTACTGGATAAAACCCTATTTTTGCACCTTTTTTCCACCAGCTTTCACCGATCGGTGGGAAAAAACAACATGTTCTGCACCAGTCAATACAGCACAGAGCAGATTATATGGTATGTAGCTATAGAATGAGTGTCTCCAGCTTAATGAATGGCTATAGATGGTGCATGCTAAACTCAGGCAGTCATTACATGAGAAGAAAAAATAACAAATTCACCACTTTAGCCTAAAATCAAATCCTTTATATCGATCTCCTAAAACAGAAGCAGGTACAGAAAGATGCACCAATGGTATTGTTTGGGCTACAGCTGTTTCTTGCATAACTTGCACTTCAACTGGTCCTTGGATTCAATACCCAATTGCTCCCCCATACTGTGCTGGACCAGAAATGACGCGCCTCACCCTCATACCATGGAGTCCCTGGGATGTATTAGGAAGCTGCAGGGACAGATAGTGATAGGTTTGGGGCATAGAGTAGGTGACAGGTTCCCTTTAAGACTGATGAAGGAACTCTACCAACATCATTTCATTTTCTATGGGTAATACCGGAATAAAATGTACTCCCTGGGTCACTATAATTAATTGATGAAGTACAATAATGCACATTTTATAGTTATTGGTACATTTTGTATAGCTCAATCCACAGTGCATTAATTGGCTATAGAAGCCTGGAGGGGAACATGATTATAGCAAAATCAAATACATGTAATATACTGTTTGGCCACAAGGGGGTGCAATATAGATGGGCTCTAATTGAGGATTTTTTAGACTTCTAGTGTAAATGATTTTTTCTGTAGTAACATATGGAAGTGACACCTGGACAATAAAGAAAGAAGACAGAAGAAGAATCAGCGCCTTCATAATGTGGAGCTGGAGAAGGAGGTTATCAATACCATGGATGGCAAGAAGATCAAGAACCAACCCAGCCATGTCTCTAGAAGGAAGGATCACCAAGATACGACTTGTCTACACATCATACGAAGAGAGAAATCACTGGAGAAGAACATCATGGGAGGAAGAATAGAAGAACAAGGTGAAGAGGAAGACCAGAAACCTGGTGGCTTGATAATATCAAGATAATGGCGGAGAAGACCCTAGTGGACCTATCTAGGCTTGGAGAAGAACCTGGTGGACCTGTCTAGAATGAGAGAAGGCCCTGGGGGCCTATCTAGGCTTGGAAAAGACGCTGCTGGACCTATCTAGGCTTTGAGAATTTATCGTACACCTATCTAGGCTTGGAGAAGACCTTGGATGACCTATCTGGGTTTGAAGAACACCCTAGTGGACCTATCTAGGCTAGGAGAAGACCCTGGTGGACCTATCTAAGCTTGGAGTAGACCATGGGGGACCTATCTAGACTTGGAAAAGACCCTGGTGGACCCATCTAGGCTAGGAGAAGAACCTGAAGGACCTGTCTAGGCTGGGAGAAGACCCTGGGGGATCTATCTAGACCAGCAACTCAATGGCTTGATACTATCGATATAATGGTGGAGCAGATCCTGGGGGTCCTATCTAGGCTTGGAGAAGACCCTGGTGTCCCAATCTAGGCTAGGAGAAGACCCTAGTGGACCTATCTAGGCTTAGAGTAGACCTGTCTAGGCTTGGAGTAGAACCTGGGAGACCTATCTAGGCTTGGAGAAGAACTTGGTTGACCTATCTAGGCTTTGAGAACACCCTACTGGATCTATCTATGCTTGGAAAATGTCCTGGTGGACCGATCTAGGACTGGAGAAGACCCTGGTGGACCTATCTAGCCTGCACAAGATTGATCTTCCTACAGAGCGTTCATCAGTCAATTCACCATGGCTTGAGGTCGAGCTGAAGGATGGTAAAATAAAAAAATTAAAAGTTTAACGTCTCGGTTTGCCCACAAGAGGGCGGAGGAGGACTTTACTTATGAATATGTTCACTTCCAGGGAATGGCAGTATCAGGTTTCCACCACTAGATGTCGCTCACATTTAGTGAATGCTGATGTTTTCTGACAGCAGTTACTATAATTCCTCTTGGATCTTTTGCCTCCAGTTCATACTTTGCAAATAAAGTCACTTTTCTATTATTTGTCTTGTGATGTTCCCTGATGTTTTTGGTATCAAAATAATTAAATAGATACATGCGGTTCATGAATTTTGCCCCCCAAAAAATATGCTTTTTATTTTTTTGTTTTTAACTTATTTCTCATCTATTTTGCACACAAACGTCTACATTTTGCTAAAACATTTCAAAACTTCCTCCAGACTTTGTCATGCATAAAATTACTCCTTGGGCGGACGAGAATACATCTGCAAAAAAGTCTATCTAGGCTTAGAGAAGAACCTGTTGGACCCATCTAGGCTTGGAGAAGACCCTGGTGGACCTATCTAGGCTTGGAGAAGACCCTGGTGGACCAATCTAGGCTTGGAGAATACCCTGGTGGACCCATCTAGGATTGGAGAATACCCTGGTGGACCCATGAACATTTGGAGAAGACCCTGGTGTACCTAACTGGACTTGGAGAAGACCCTGGTGGACCTAACTGGACTTGGAGAAGACCCTGGTGGTGCTATCTATGGTTGTAGAGGGCCCTGGTAGACCTATTTTGGCTTGAAGAAGAACTTTGTTGACCTATCTAGGCTTGGAGAACACCCTAGTGCAGTGATGGCAAACCTATGGCACGTGTGCCAGCGGTGGCACGCAGAGCCGCCTCCGCTGGCACGCGGCCTCGCCACCACACTGCCGGTTTGATCTGCTGGCGCCGGCAGATCACAGCTGTGTCGGAGCAGAGGAGACATTTCTCCTCTCTCCGACACTCTTCCTAGCCCCGCCCTCCCGGCCAGCGTCATGTGACAGCGGTCACGTGACGCGCCCGGCATCACGTGACCGCCCTCAGCGCTGGAGGCAAACAGGATGCAAGCTGCAGCAGCGGTGAAGGAAGAAAGGTGAGTATGAAAGTTTTTTGTTTTTTTTACCAGCAGCCAGGATGGGGCCATACAAGGAGGAGGAGGATGGGGCCATACAAGGAGGAGGAGGATGGGGCCAGACAAGGAGGAGGAGGATGGGGCCATACAAGGAGGAGGATGATGGGGCAATACCTGGAGGAGGAGGATGATGGGGCAATACAAGGAGGAGGAGGATGATGGGGCAATACAAGGAGGAGGAGGATGATGGGGCAATACAAGGAGGAGGAGGATGATGGGGCAATACCTGGAGGAGGAGGATGATGGGGCAATACCTGGAGGAGGAGGAGGATGGGGCAATACCTGGAGGAGGAGGATGATGGGGCAATACCTGGAGGAGGAGGATGGGGCAATACCTGGAGGAGGAGGATGATGGGGCAATACCTGGAGGAGGAGGATTATGGGGCCATACAAGGAGGAGGAGGATGATGGGGCAATACCTGGAGGAGGAGGATGGGGCAATACCTGGAGGAGGAGGATGATGGGGCAATACCTGGAGGAGGAGGATGATGGGGCCATACAAGGAGGGGGAGGATGATGGGGCAATACCTGGAGGAGGAGGATGATGGGGCAATACCTGGAGGAGGAGGATGGGGCAATACCTGGAGGAGGAGGATGGATGATGGGGCAATACTAAGAGGAGGATGGATGGATGGGGCAATACTAAGAGGAGGATGGATGGATGGGGCAATACTAAGAGGAGGATGGATGGATGGATGGGGCAATACTAAGAGGAGGATGGATGGATGGGGCAATACCTGGAGGAGGAGGATGATGGGGCAATACCTGGAGAAGGAGGATGGGGCAATACAAGGAGGAGGAGGATGGGGCAATACCTGGAGGAGGAGGATGGATGATGGGGCAATACTAAGAGGAGGATGGATGGATGGATGGATGGATGGATGGATGGGGCAATACTAAGAGGAGGATGGATGGATGGATGGGGCAATACTAAGAGGAGGATGGATGGATGGGGCAATACAAAGAGGAGGCAGGATGGATGGGGCAATACTAAGAGGATGATGGATGGATGGGGCAATACTAATAGGGGGCAGGATGGGGCATATTATTATGTCATGGGGCAGGATGGGTCATATTGTTATGTGATGGGGCAATACTAACAGGGGGCAGAATGCGGCATATTGTTATGTGATGGGGGTAGGATGGGGCATATTATTATGTGATGGGGCATATTATTATGTGATGGGGCTGATGGGACATATTATTATGTGATGGGGCATATTATTATGTGATGGGGCTAATAGGGCATATTATTGTGTGATGGGGCAGGATGCAGCATATTATTATGTGATGGGGGCAGGATGGGGCGTATTATTATTTGATGGGGACAAGGATGGGGCAGATTACTATGTAATGGAGGCAAGAATAGGGCAATACTACCAGGGGGCAAGTTGGGGCATATTACTATGTGATGGGGACAATGGTGGTGCAATAATACCAAGGGACAAGGATGGGGCACATTACTGCTGGATGGGGCATATTACTACATGGGGACAAGGATGGGGCATATTACTACAAGGGGAGAAGGATAGAGCATTACTGCAGGATGGGGAATATTGCTGCAAGAGGACAAGGATAGGGCATTACAACAGGATGGGGCATTACTACATGATGGGGCAGGATAGGGACATTACCACAAGGGGACAAGGATGGGACATTACCGAAGGGGACAAGGATGGGGCATACTACAAGGGGATAAGGATGAAGATATTACTACAAGAAGGGGGTCAGGATAGGAACATTACTGCCAGGAGAGGGTCAGGATGGAGCACAACTGCAAGGAGAGGGTCAGGATGGAACATATACCTAGGAGAGGATCAGAATGGAGCAAAAAGCTAGAAGGAGAGGATCAGGATGGAGAACATTGCTAGAAGGAGGTGGTCAGGATGGAGCACATAACTACAAGGAGAGGGTCAGGATGGGACACATTACTAGAATGAGAGGGTCAGGATAGGACACATTACTAGAAGGAGACGATCAGAATGGAGCACATTACTACAAGGAGAAGGTCAGGATGGAGCACATTACTACAAGGAGAGGGTCAGGATGGAGCACATTACTACAAGGAGAGGGTCAGGATGGAGCATATTACTACAAGAATAGGATCTGGATGGAGCCCGTAACTAGAAGGAGAGGGTCAGGATGGAGCACATAGCTAGAAGGGGAAGGACAAGATGGAGCACATAACTACAATGGGAAGGTCAGGATGGGAAACATTACTACATGGAGAGAGTCAGGATGGAGCACATAGCTACAAGGAGAGGGTCAGGATGGGACACATTACTGCAAGGAGAGGGTCATGATGGAGATATTACTACAAGATGAGGACCATGATTTCAGTATGAAATCTGCTTGTATTCCATGATAAAATCTATCTCCTATCTGTCTAATATTCTGCATTTTTCCATACAGATCAGTCCACCTGCTGTTTCTAGAAAGGGCAGTGGCAGCGGCTCAGCTTCAATGTCCAGTACACATGAGCTGTCTGACCACTGCCGAAGAGAAGAGAAGACTGCAAAGGTAAGTTTAAAATCAATTAATTGTTAAAATAATTGAATTGATCATCAATGTTTCAGGACTACAAGCCCTGTACAGTGAAGAGAGTTAGCATCTGCTGGCTCTCCCCCCTGTGCAGCGCTTGTGATTACCACTCCTGCTGTAATTTAGGTTATAGTATCGTGTTGGCACTTCACCATAAATAATTTTGTTTTAGGTTGCAGTTTGGGCACTCGGGCTCAGAAAGGTTCGCCATCACTGCCCTAGTGGATCTATCTATGTTTGGAAAATACCCTGGTGGACTGATCTAGGATTGGAGAAGACCCTGGTGGACCTATCTATTTTGGAGAAGACCCTGGTGGACCTATCTAGGCTTGGAGAAGAACCTGGTGGACCCATGAACGCTTGGAGAAGACCCTGGTGGACCTAACTGGGCTTGGAGAAGACCCTGGTGGATACATGAACGCTTGGAGAAGACCATGGTGGACCTAACTGGGCTTGGAGAAGACCCTGGTAGCCCTATCTACAGTTTTAGAAGACCCTGGTGGACCTATCTAGTTAGCGGCTTTCTTGCATGGTAAAGATTCTGGAAATTTTCCTCTGGTCACCTTTTGATTTTCTGCCTCTTTTCGTTTTCCCTCCATATCTGCTCCATTGATCTTGTTACTTCCATTCTCTGCCCTAAAGGCGGACATTATTAGTGCTGTCTCATCACCTCACGTGATATCGGACCATACACCAACAATCAATCAGCTCAGCACAAATCTGGTGACAATGGAGATGTTGCCTTGGGCCTGACGAGGTGCGAGTATAGAGCTGTATAGGCTGTAACGATGCCTTGTCATCATTTAGAGGGTTCATCCAGTTTTTCCAGTCTTCTTTCTCTCCCTCTTACATTCTAGCTCTTCCCTCTAAGTGATGGGCTCTGGAAACAGCCAAAAATGAAAAACCCCACAGATAACTCACATTAAGCTGTTCACACATTGTGCGCCCCAATCTCTGCTCACAATGATGATCAATGCCCATCTGAGTTGGTTTCCAGTCCATGCCGCCATTGGGCCAGTTTGTGGCCTGCAGCCATTGTTTGCGGTCAACCGTATTCTTCAAATTGTTGATCTCAATAATTGGTGTTCACCGCTTCCAAATCAGTATCGGAACAATTCACTGGAAGGAAAGATCACCAAGCTACAAGCTAGGCTTGGAGAAGACCCTGATGGACCTATCTAGGCTTAACAAAGACAATGATGGACCTATATAGTCTTGGGGAAGACCCTGGTGGATATATCTAGGTTTGGAAAAGACCCTGATAGACACATCAAGGCTTGGAGAAGATGCTGGTGGTGCTATCTAGGCTTGAAGAAGAACCTAGTGGATATATCTAGGCTTGGAGAAGACCCTGATGGACCTATCTAGGCTTAAAGAAGACCTTGGTGGGCCTATCTAGGCTTGGAGAAGATCCTGGTGGACCTGTCTAGGTTTGGAGAAGACCCTGTTGGATCTATCTATGCTTGTAGAAGAACCTGGTGGACCTATCTAGGTTTAATGAAGGCCCGGGAGGACCTATCTAGGCTTGGAAAATAACCTGTTGGCCCTATATACAGTTGTAGAATGCCCTGTTGGATCTATCTAGGTTTGGAGAAGACCCTGGTGGACCTATCTAGGCTTAACAAAGACAATGATGGACCTATATAGGCTTGGGGAAGACCCTGGTGGATATATCTAGGCTTGGAAAAGACCCTGATAGACACATCTAGGCTTGGAGAAGATGCTGGTGGTGCTATCTAGGCTTGAAGAAGAACCTAGTGGATATATCTAGGCTTGGAGAAGACCCTGATGGACCTATCTAGGCTTAAAGAAGACCTTAATGGGCCTATCTAGGCTTGGAGAAGATCCTGGTGGACCTGTCTAGGCTTGGAGAAGACCCTGTTGGATCTATTTATGCTTGTAGAAGAACCTGGTGGACCTATCTAGGTTTAATGAAGACCCGGGTGGACCTATCTAGGCTTGGAAAAGAACCTGTTGGTCCTATATACAGTTGTAGAATGCCCTGTTGGATCTATCTAGGTTTGGAGAAGACCCTGGTGGACCTATCTAGGCTTAACAAAGACAATTATGGACCTATATAGCCTTGGGAAGACTCTGGTGGATCTATCTAAGCTTGGAAAAGACCCTAGTGGACCTGTTTAGGTTTGGATACAACCCTGGTAGACCTATCTAGGCTTGGAGAAGACCCTAGTGGACCTATCTATGCTTAATGAAGACCATGATGGACCTGTATAGGCTTCTGAAAGACCCTGGTGGATCTATATAGGCTTGGAGAAGACCCTGGTTGACCCATTTAGGCTTAGATATGACTCTGGTTCACCTATGTAGCCTTCACAAGATCGATCTTCCTACAGAGCGTTCATCCATCAAGTCATCATGGCTCCAGATTGAGCTTAAGGCCGGTAAATAATAATATTAATGGTGTAGCATTCCATGGCGGTTTGGATGGTGCTTGTTACATCATTACATGCAAGACATTAACACCACAGTACAAGCAAACATGATAATACAGTAGGGTTTTTCTTCATACATTCTCAACCCTGCTACACTAAAAGTTATTATTCTCAAAGTTCTAAATCTCTCCTCCCCCGAGGGGCTTCCTAGGACCCCTTTATCACTCATTGTTTCTTTGCAGCTTCTGCTCTCCTTACAGACCCCCTGAGATCCCTTGAATGTTATGACCCCCTCCTTCAGGAACGGCTTCATTGCTCGGGCTAGTTCTTGTCTCCCCTCATTATTATGTGCATGTCCGATATATATATGAGAATCCTGCAATAACACCACGATGAATCTGGATCTAATGCATTTGGACAAGTATCAGAGTGCAGCTGTCAAGGGAGACCGAGGACGAGAACCCAAGGAAATAACACAAAAATGATCCAAGCATGAAGAACATGTTGCTGTGTATTGAATGACTTCACCGGAAGCCACTGTCAGTCATGCGAGGGTTAAAGAAAGGGGGGGTGACATGTATTCTAAGGCGTATTGGTATACACCATGTTCCAAGTTATTATGCAAATGTTCTTTTTTTCTGATTTTCCCAAATGGTCGGTGCAGATGACAGTCAGTGTAATAAAAGTCATCACCCGTTAGGGTATACATTGAATTTTATTGAAGAAATCTCCCAATGATAACAGTATAATCTTCAAAAATTAAGAAAAAACTCTAAATGCCCTGTTCCAAATTATTACGCACAGGAGAGTTTCTAAACATTTGATTTGTTTGAAAGAACTGAAAATGCTGATTTGTTGAATTTGCAGCATTAGGAGGTCACATTCACTGAAATAAAAAGCTATTTAACTGCAAAACATCCTAACAGGCCAAGTTACATGGTGACATAGGAACCCTTCTTTGATATCACCTTAACAATTCTTGCATCCATTGATATTGTGAGTTTCTGGAGAGTTTCTGCTTGTATTTCTTTGCATGATGTCAGAATCGCCTCCCAGAGCTGCTGTTCTGATGTGAACTGCCTCCCACCCTCATAGATCTTTTGCTTGATTATACTCCAAAGGTTCTCTATAGGGTTGAGGTCAGGGGAAGATGGTGGCCACACCATGAGTTTATCTCCTTTTATGCCCATAGCAGCCAATGACACAGAGGTATTCTTTGCAGCATGAGATGGGGCATTGACATGCATGAGGATGATTTTGCTCCTGTTTCTGATTTTTGTACCATGGCAGAAAGTTCTCAGTCAGAAACTCTATATACTTTGCAGAGGTCATTTTCACACCTTCAGGAACCTTAAAGAGGCCTACGAGCTGTTTCCGCATGATCCCGGCCCAAAACATGACTCCTCCACCTCCTTGCTGACGTCGCAGCCTTGTTGGGACATGGTGGCATCCACCAACCATCCACTACTCCATCCATCTGGACCATCCAGGGTTGCTCGGCTCTCATCAGTAAACAAGACTGTTTGAAAATTAGTCTTCATGTATATTTAGACCCACTGCAACCGTTTCTGCTTGTGAGCACTGTTTAGGGGTGGCCGAATAGTAGTTTTATGCACCACAGCAAGCCTCTGAAGGATCCTACACCCGGAGGTTCGAGGGACTCCAGAGGCACCAGCAGCTTCAAATATCTGTTTGTTGGTGTGTAAGGCCTTTTTAGCAGCTGCTCTCTTAATCTGATGAGCTTTCCTGTTAGAAACCTTCCTCATTCTGCCTTTATCTGCACGAACACATCTGTGCTCAGAATCAGCCACAAATCTCTTCACAGTACGATGATCACACTTACGTTTTTGTGCAATATCTAATGTTTTCATCCCTTGTCCAAGACATTGCACTATTTGTTGCTTTTCGGCAGCAGAGACATCCTTTTTCTTTCCCATGTTACTTGAAAACTGTGGCCTGCGTAATATTGTGGAACACCCAGTTTTCCTTTTATTGGGCTCACCTGCCAAACTAATTATCACAGATATCCGAGATTGATTTCAATGATCCAAAGAACCCTGAGACACAATACCATCAATGGGTTTCATTGAAAAAAACAAAAACAAACCTATGACACTTAAAACCAATCTGCATAATAATTTGGAATATGGTTTAGTCTGTGGATATGATGGCAGATGGCCATCGGACCGTTACATATCATCAAGTCCAGTGAAACGCGGTTCTGTGTAAGCTTAACCCTAACTTATATTCACAGTTGCTGGTGCAGTGTTAGTGTCTCTTATAGTAACACTGGCACTCTTCTTCCCTATGCGACCGGATGGGGGCAGGAGGCGGGAGTCTGGAGCGGGACTTGGGAATGGTGGTTGTGACGTCACATGTGGCTGCTTCTGCGGGACCAAGCAGGGCCGACCGGGAGATGGTATATCCAAAAGGCGGCACTCAGGATGTGGTACTCTACGGTTCAGTCGCCACTATGGTTCTGCACCTATCTAATAAGTGTGGCACCATGCTCGCAGGTAAGAAGGGAAAGCTTTGCAGAGTCCCCCAACACACACCCAACACTATCCGAACTCCAGGCCAGGGAGATGCTGGGCAGAAGAGACTCGCATTCAAAGCAGTCCCCATCTACTGGCTGGAGGGAGGAGTTAGGTTAGGGGTGGGAGGCAAAATGGAGGTGTAAGTTCTAGGTGAAGTCGGGAGCTAGGGAGAGAGCAAGACACATGTGGGTCAGCTGCAAATCCCAGGCCGAGGACCTGAATCTGCAGCCGGCTGCACAGCCAGGCAGAGGAACTACCTGAACAATGATACCAGCCCCAATTTGGCCTGGATATCTTCAGGACCGGATGAGAAACTGGAGTTCACTGGGCTTCGTGTTCAGTGACTACCATAAATAACCCTCCCAAGACCTAAGGGACTGTATAGGGTCAAGAGGACTTGCAGTGCAGTCGCTCGGAGGGCCCACACTTATCTGCCTTTGGGACTTGTAACCACAGGACACTAGGAGGGCAAGGGGTAGCGGAGTGTCAGAGAGTAAAGGGCAGCAAGGAAGGCCATATTCCCTGTGTCTCAGCAGAGTGGAACCGGACTACTTGTGAGCTGGCCAGGCTGTAATTCTGCTGAATACAGTACTCCGGCTGGGTTGTATCTGCACTGAACTTCAGTAAAGGTGTCCAGTAAGAACTGCAGAACCTTGTGTCTGTCTACTCTATGTGTATGGGGGGAATAGGTGAGGTACATGTACCAGTCTACCCGCATCTGCTGTCCATATAGACTTATTTTGTAAAGTGTCAAATGTTCTTGATCTTTGTTCTGCTGCTGTAATACTGTAATTTCCTCCGGGATCAATAAAGTTTATCTTATCTTATCTTATCTTACTCATTACTGCACTCTCTGCTCCCCTGCACCTTCTACCACTACAACCACCATCATCATCACTATTATCCAACACCACATCCCAGGGCCCCTCTCCATCTGAGGGGAGCGTTCTATCCAGCTGCCGAACCATCTTTCCCCTGTGGACTACCGTATGTAGCGCTAGTCATCCCTGACCAGAAACCTCAGATGGCGTCACGACAATTATATCCTATTTACAATTCCCCTTTTAACATGTCTGGTCAGGGCCACGGCTTCTAGGGTTACCACCGTGAACTGTAGACTGTTGCCCCAGATTGTATGAGTACCCCAGCCCTTGCGACCGAGAAAGTGTGGAAGGAGGTGGGAACCTGGAGCAGCAGCCAAGCCTACGACATAATGCTGTAGTGGCCGGGAGGTGAGATTCAGAAGACAGCATTCGGGTGCGGGACTCGGGAACGGCAACTAAGCAAACATCATAGTGTAGTTGTCACGCTTGGGAGGTAAGGGAATCAGGTAACAGGAATATGAAATGGGTGAAGGGATCAGGAGGAGCTAATCTGACTCTTGCCCTGAGGGTCCCTAGCTCGCCCTTCTCTCAGAGATACCTCTGATGGTGAGGAGGTCCAAGTCTCTGTCCTATTCCCTTGCTCCTGATAGCCCTAGGCTGAGGGCCCCTACCTCAACCCACGGATCCGGGATCACAGCTACTCCGAAGAAAAGACTTCAGCTCAGCAGCTAAGCACAGCACTAAGACCTAGAGCAAATAACTATCATTAGCATCTGACAGAGGAGAGGGAAGGCTATTTAAAGCCAGGGGAGGGGATTCCAGGTGAGTCACACATCAACACCTCAATCAGCAGCTGAACATAATAGTGAATGCAGCTCGGGAGCACAACAGAGGAGGCAAAGACCTTCACAACTACACCTCATGCTGCTCTTAAAGACAAACAACATACACAGAGCATCCAGCAATGTCAGCGCCATCTAAGCGCGTGACAATAGTAGCTGCCGGGGAGGCAGATACCAGGTGACAACACTCAGGAGGCGGGAACCAGGTGACAAGACTCAGTAGGCGGGTGAGCAGATTTTACCCTGCCATAGTGGGAGAAAGTGGCAGGACAATTCGGGAGCTACATTACACCTATTCCAGTGCCTCCAATATTAAGTTATGTCTCTGTGATGTTAGTGACATAACCTAGTGTCATGTGACATAACCTAGAGCTGGACGTACTGACTGACTAGGCTTATTTCTGGAGTAGGCTTATATTTAAAACCTACTCCAAAAATCCCTAAAAATCAAGATAGGGCTTATTTTTGGAAAAATGGGGTATTAATTCATACGAACGTTGCGTTTCGGGGTGATTGCCCCTCATCACTGCAGTGTATGGGATTCTGATCTGGATGTAAGAGAGGAGTTTCTTCCTTCAGCAAGAACCGGGGTTCTGTGTTCAAGGCCCGCCCTGTACGATCATTAACATCACATGCATATCTTCGGTCCCCATGCAAAATCGTTCAGGCATCCTTATAGGACTGGCCTCCTCCGATAAGGCAGAGGGCCGCTATGGGCTCCCTAAGGCTCAGCTGCCCCCTTACACTTAGGCTGCATCTCTATTTCATATGTAGCCAACTCTAGCATCTCTGCATGTTAGGATGGTTTCACACTACTGGTTTTATGTTCTCGGGAGAATTCACAGAAACCAGAGGCTACCGGATCCATTTTTTCCCCATTGACTTACAAAGGGTAATCCGGCACATGCGGTTGCATCTGGTATCTAAAGTATGCGACAGAAACTATTTTTGGTTGATCTCCAAAAGCGCAAAATGTAGCGGTTTTTTTTGGGATTGATGAAAAACTGTCACCAAGTGGATCCAGAAGGATCCAGCATAAAATAAATTGAAGGCAAATGGGCACTGGATCCAGTTTTATTCGCATCAGGCATGATCCGGTGAAACTGGATCTGGTTTTGCCTACTGAGCATGTGGGTTCACTACAAGATAGACAGATAAATAGACAGAAAGAAAAAAGCTAAACAGCGCCTCCTATAAACATTAGGCTGAACTGGTGCTAAGCTGTGTCACAGTCACTGCCAATCATGTGCATACATAGAAATATAGTTAAAATCGCCTGTACATTTGAGAAAGAAACAAAATAAACCTTTTTTAAAAAAAAAAAAAATAAATAAAACCTCAATTTGTGGATTTTTTTACTCATCTTTGTAAAGTATGGTTTTTGGTACACATATTGGCCAATTTGCATTTGCCTATCAACCACGGCAAGGTGACCTTAGACTTTACTCTGCACTCCCCCTCCCACCAACCCCAGGTTTCCTTTGATTGAAGTGAGTCCTCCCACATCCCAAATAATGTAAAAATGTAGGATTTAGTCGAAAGACAGATTGGCGTAGTGATGGTTAGGGACCCATCAGATCTAAGATCACCTTGTTGCGGTTGATGGGCAGACGCAAATTGGCCAATATGTGTACGAAGAACCTTACATAACAAAGATAAGTAAAAAAAAAATCCACAAATTGAGTTTTTGTGCTTCCTCAAATGTACAGGTGTTTTTAACTATTTCTCTATGCACGCACATGTTTGGCAGTGACTGTGTGCTGCTGTGAACTTTTTTGTGTAGATTGACAGATAAATAATGCAAAAAAAAACAAACAGAAAAGCACTGCAATATTGGGTGCAAATCAACTGAGTGGTCTTCAGTACTCTTTATACATACAAGAAACAAAAATGGCTGCAGCACTCCGAGTGTAGATGTCAAAACGTAAGACTTTATTTTGGCCTTGGGTGCAGGATGGCTGAATTTCGGGCACATACGCACTTTATCCAGGCTGCACAATAGGTGTGTGTACCCGAAACGCAGCCATCCTGTTCCCAAGGCCAAAATAAAGGCTTAAATTTTGACATCTACACTCGGAGTGCTGCAGCCATTTTTGCTTCTAGATAGATAGATAGAAATAAAAAAAAGCTGATAGCCAATACCTGTTTGCCCATTAACCACGGCAAGGTGACCTTAGATCTGATGGGTCCCTATCCTACCATGTCACTCTTTCCTTGGACTTAGCTAAGTCTCCATTTTTATCATTTTTATGGGAAGTGGGAGGACTCACTTCAATCAAAGACCACCTGGGGTCAATGGGGTGTAGAGAAAAGCTGTGGAGCCAGTAACTCCAACAATTATATAGAAACCAAAAAAAGCTGAACAGAACTCAAGGTCCTACGCATATGAGAAAAAATATAAAAACATGTGTTTTCAAAAATCTCAATTTTTGGATATTTTATCTTTGTTAAGTTGGTAGGATAGGGACCCATCAGATCTAAGGTCACCTTGCCACGGTTGATGGGCAAACAGGTATTGGCCAATATGTGCACTAAGAACCTTACTTTACAAAGATAAAATATCCCCCAAATAATAAAAACAAATTAATTTTTTGAAAAAACGCATTTTTTTAATATTTTTTCTCAAATAATTAGGTGTTTCTCAAATAAATAGACGTAGCACACGCTGCTGATAATGGGCACATTGTCTGCGCTCTCCCTCCAGATCCTCGGGCAGGGAGTTCCCAGGCAGTGACTATACCAATTCTCGGAACTGTGGAGACCTTCCAGGAGGCAACGGCACGACGCTTTGTTCTCACCCCGCCCTGTATATAATTATATTTCTTCATATCCAATAATAACAATTGTGGTAGAATCAGTATCTGTGGGAGAGGATGGAAAAGGGTCCTCCTCCCTCTTGCAGAGTTTGGGGGCTTGTGCCACCTGAACACCTGGTTTCTCCTGGTATAAAGGTACCTGTATATTATTCGATGGGTACCTAACTGAAAGGAAATGATACAACCTCACAGCAGCATATCGCCACCTCGGCAGTTTCTTGGTCGGGAAGCTTACACTTGCAAGATCTTTGCTTAGAGGTTAAACAGGCAGCTGTGCCCCTGCAGCCATTTGATGCTGGCAGCATGAGAGAGAGCGCGGTTTGCACCAGCAGCATGATAGCACCGCTGGGCTGATATAGCAATCTTTAGGATTTTATATTATAGTAGTTATATTCTTGTATTTGGGAACAGTATTATAGTGGTTCTATTCATGTACAATTGGGAATCTGTCAAGTCAAAAATCCATACATAACTGATATCATTTTCTAATTCCTCCTTCTAAACTCTCTCTATTGATGTATTTCTTTTCTTTATATTTCCCTCCATGCTTCAAATAAAGAGATTCACTCCATCTGTCACTCACAGTGAATGATCCACTTAGCTCTCTGCTGTCCACTCCCCATAGGATGAATATTCATGTCACATATTCACATCACTGCCCAGGAGATCACTGGGGGGGGGGGCTGTATCCTCCTCTCTGCTCTCTGTGTTTGCAGCCAAGAAAGAAGTGAAATACAACACAGAAACTGTCACAGCAGGATGCCTGTTTACAGAAACAAATGGAGTCTAGATCAGATAATGCAGACATGCAATAGCTCTCTCCATCCGTGTCCTCAACAGAACAGACCTCCTGAAATTGAAACCACACTTCACTGAGAGCAAAGGGAGGAGAGAGAAGAGAATGGCTAAGAGGGAGGAGAGAGCTGCTGAGAGGGAGTGCATAATTACATGACAGTTTATAACACAGTCAGACTAATCCTCTGTGCTTATAATGGAGAGGACTAATGCAGCAGCTCTCTGCAGGGTCTGACAATGGTGATAACATGGAAACTACAAAGGGTAGAATAATGATTTTACGTCTTTTTAAAAGGTCTGCCAAGGCCCTATTCAAGGGTAATATTAGTATCATACTGAAAAATGACCTGACAGAGTCCCTTTAATGATTAGTGAATTAATGATAATGGTGTATTAATATAACTACATCAAAAAAACAAAGTGTAGAACCCGGGCACTACTGGGATCTATTTGAATTGGGAGTTTCCCCTTGTATCGGTCATCTGATAAGGCGGCTATTCACCAGGGTGTGCTCACTCGAATACATGTAAAATCAAACAGTTCTGTATGGAACCCTGATTGAATAAGGAATACATTCCTGAACAGCACCAAATTGGTGAGTGTCCTCTCTTTTCTTGAATTGTTTAATATAACTACATCTTACACATTACAATCAGTGATCATCATCACTGGGACCCAAACAGATCCTTGACGATTCTATGTGGGATTACCTCTGTCTTAGTCTTAACCCACTTAACCACTATTACTACTTAAAATAATAACACAACTTCAGCTTGGAACAAAAGGCCACAGCTTTTATTAATCAACAAATCAACAAATATATATATATATACAGTATATATATATATCTCATCCATGCGGCTCCAAAATGCCGCCTCCTCAATCAATCAATACCGTAACTGATATATACCCTGTTTCCCCTACAATAAGACACTCGGATATCTACCTTCTTGTCTTATTTTAGCGGATGTCTCATATTTCCATCATCCCCCTCCAAGCCCCAATATTCTCATGCCGCCCCCAATATCCCCACCATCCCTTTGCAGCCCCCAAAATTCACATGCAGTATCCCCCCTGTCTTATTTTAGGGAAAACAGGATATATATGTGTGTACATAAAATATATATACACATCCTCAACAAACCATAACCAAACCACCAATAGGTCCGTTCCAGAAGCCCCAACCATTCCTATCCCCTGGCCATGACCAAAACCAGCCCAGAGGTCCGCCCCGGCCGTGACCAATTCCAGGCATGTGTGGGATATTAATATCTCATCGTTAAATACCCCCCAAACTTTCAGGACCTTCCTGTTCCGAAGCCACTATCCCATGAGTGACGTCGTACCACCAACCGAATATCAGTACTCACAGCCTCTGAAATTGGACCTATCCCACCCCCCCTCGCTGTGACAATTATAATTTTTAACGCCCATCAGGGCGTAACTACAATAGGTGCAGGGGTTGCGATCGCACCCGGGCCCTGCAGCCTAGGGGGCCCCAAAAGTCCCTTTGGCCTATAGAAAAAGACTAATAATATTAAAGATTTGCAATAATTGGGGGGCCCCGTTGGAGCTTTCGCATCGGGGCCCCTTTGCCTGAAGTTACGCCACTGACGCCCATGTATGTATTTTCTTTTTTTATTAGGGAAATTAAGGCGGGCGGGTGGGCCAAAGGATCCGTGGTCAGCAAATTCTATATAGTGCCCCCTTTCCAGCCAGTCCATTAATCCTCCCCACCAATCACCTCCCCCCCCCCCCCGCTCTTTGCACCAATCTCAAGACCCCACTGAATGCACTCCTGCATTCCAATCATTAACCCCTAAACCCCTAAGTCACCTGTACTCTCCCAATCGTCATAGGCTTATTTGCCCCTATGGGACTTTCTGGCCCTTCTTTACATGGATTTCTGAGATGTATTACTGCAATGGAGATATGATAGTAATCTCGCACCTCCAGCCCATTTCTCATTTATTATTATTATTATTTATTTATATAGCACCATTAGGTTCCATGGCGCTTTACATGAGGATGAGGGAGACAAGAACAAGTACACTAAATCTAGGCGATCAGGACGTACAGGTACAGGAGGGGCAGGGACCCTGTCCACGAGGGCTCACAGTCTATGAGGGGTGGGTTAGGATACAGTAGGATGGGGGAATGTCAGGTGTGGGGCGGTCGCCTGGGTCTCATGGCAGGTTGTAGGCTTGACGGAACAGGTGAGTCTTCAGGTGACACTTGAAGCTACTCAGGGTAGGAGAGTGTCTGACGTGTTCGGGTAGGGAGTTCCAGAGTAAGGCAGATGCCCGGGAAGTCCTGGACTCGGTAGTGCGAAGAGGTGATGAGGGGGGAGCAGAGGAGGAGTTCTTGGGAGGAGCGGAGGTTGCGTGAGGGTAGGTATCGGGAGACCAGGTCGGAGATGTATGGTGGGCCAGGTTGTGTATGGCTTTGTACGCGATGGTTAGTGTTTTGAATTGGGATCTCTTGGAGACGGGGAGCCAGTGAAGGGCTTGGCAGAGGGGGGAGACAGGGGACTAATAAAGAAAACCAAGCCCTGCACTCAGCTGTCTCTTTCAATGTAATAAAAAATGAATATATAACTTTCTGAAAACCTAACCCCTTCAATGGGGGTAGAGGACTTATGTAAATGCCAAACCTACAAAAATTGAACCCCTTAACCCTTTCCCGACCCGTGACGCAGCATATGCGTCATGAAAACAAGTGCTTCCCGACCTTGGACGCATATGCTGCGTCATGTCGGGTTTCCCTTGCTGCGGCTCTATTAACCGCGGCCACTAAGGGGTTAATATTAATAATCTCGATAAAAAGGAGTCACCAGACTAACAGTTTATTAAACATTACACCAGGTGAAAAAAAACAGGAAGGCAGGTGAGTGGAGGAAACCACCCAGGTCAGGATAACACAATAGCTAAAATAACCAAGTAGGGGACCCAGGTCTTGGTTACAAGCAGTAACTATGTGTGGATACAGTGATACATAGTAGTCACATTCTGGAGCATATCCAGAGACATTTTGACTCAGGGAGACCCCTAGGTGATCACTATTCCATATCAAAGGTGATGTGGTACATATACAAATACATTTATATAGCTAAAGGTTACCTTGTGACATGATGAAGAATAAGTTCCACACCAAAGACCTCAAGATCAGGGACCCCTCACCTCAACGCATGTTTCATTGTGTAAGGTAGCTCCGTCAGTAGGCATAGTTAGGGTATAACAGACCCACATATATACATCCCCCAAATTAACAGTCATATTGCCTGCAATGACCACCACCTGGCCTGCCCCGACGCGAGCGCAGCATAAGTCACCCTTCAAGTGATGTCACATCCGCCGTGCGCTGGAAATGATGGCTGGGAAGATGATCTTCGTGCCAACCATCACCACAGCAGTGCACACAGATGCAACGGCCGGAGGGTGCACAGAGCATGCGTGCCGTGCGTGAAGGCCAGTTAGATGTACATCAGCCGTAGCCTGATAGGAAAAGTGGGAAGAAACAAAGGCGGAGGAATTTAAGACTCCATGCTATCATATTATGCCAGTACACAGTTCACACATAATAATAACCCTGGGAAACCCACACAAAGTAGCATCAGACAACCAACTTAATTACAAGTAATTAGTCACATAATGAAGGGAATGCATAGTAAATAATAAGGCACTGCCACCATCAATCTCTCCAAATGAATGTTATACATAACACCAAAAAATCACATATTTCATCGAGGATCATCCTTATGTTCCAGATTTCACAATATCTTCCTCCTGGTTCCACAGAATTGCATGTCACGGCAAAAGGAAAGATCGTACACCGTAATGAGCCAGATAATGACACCTATGAGGATATATCTAGAAAGGGAATCCTCAAGAGATAATAAGTGAATGCTACACCACGCAAATGGCGCAAACACTATATAAAATTCCACAAAAATGACTTAAAGCTGACTGCCTCATTGAGGCCTTCAAGGTTATCCACTTAGTTCTTTTTTGGAGTACGCAACGTTTCTCGTCACCCCATCTCGACACCATATAGACATGATCACCACAAGACCCTTGAGGTCCGATCGGTGGGCTTGGTGGAAGTGTCTTGGAATGGATTTAATTTTTTCAGGGTCCAAAACACTTTTGTACCCGAACCCTCAGGGATTTGGTGGTCATGCCAATGTAGACCAAACCGCACGGATATGTGGCATGGTGAACTACTGCCTCCGTGCCACATGCGATATGGTGTGCAATGTTAAATATTTTAGTCCCACTGAAGTCAACAAATTCAGTATTTTAGGTATATACTTACAGGTAGAGCATGGAAAACAAACCCACAGGGAACTCCTACTGCCAAAAATAAATTTACTCCTAGGAGGCACGTAGTGGCTAGAGGTTAACAAGTCCCTGACGTTTCATGACCTCCGCCAAGTGATAGTGGATTGTTTTGTTCGGGGAAAAATTCAGTTCCTTATTCATGAGTAATACCAGCCAGTGTTTGGCAAATGATTCACCTATCTCCCGCCGGTTTGCGTTAAGTGTCGTAATAAACCTCACGACAGGATCCCTCCCCTGTTTAGATATAGAAACAGGAGCCAGCAATGACTGTCTATCCTGTTCGAATATGTGTTGATGTCAACTTTGAATAACTTGGGGGAAATACCCTCTCCTTCTAAACCCATCAGATCCCGAGCCTGTCTGTGAAAGGACGCATTGTCAGAACAGATTCTCCGAGCTCCGAGGAACTGCCTGAAGGGTATAGAGCTTTTGAGTTGGGGTGGATGTGCAGAGGAAAAGTGAAGGAGCGAGGTCGTCGATGTGCCTCTTGCGGAAGATATCAGCGTTAAGCTTCCCATCAAAAAATCAATACTGACCCGGTTTTATTTCCCAGTCAGTTTGATATTCAAGTCATTGGTAGTCAACAAGTTTAGGAAACTGTCAAGCTGTGATGTGGAGCCAAACAAAATATCGTCTATATAGCGTATTCAAGATATTGCATGGACATTCCCAGGGGTTTCAAGGACAAGTGTTTCCACCCCCATTGCGGTACCTTGGAGCTGTAGGAAGGGTCAGTCCTTGAATAAGAAAAAATTATGGCTCAATGAGGCAGTCAGCTTTAAGTCATTTTGTGGAATTTTATATAGTGTTTGCATCATTCTCCGAGCTCTGAGGAACTGCCCGAAGGGTATAGAGCTTTTGAGTTGGGGGTGGATGTGCAGAGGAATAGTGAAGGAGCGAGGTCGTCGATGTGCCTCTTGCGGAAGATATCAGCGTTCAGCTTCCCATCAAAAAATCAATACTGACCCGGTTTTATTTCCCAGTCAGTTTGATATTCAAGTCATTGGTAGTCAACAAGTTTAGGAAGCTGTCAAGCTGTGATGTGGAGCCAAACAAAATATCATCTATATAGCGTATTCAAGATATTGCAATGACATTCCCAGGGGTTTCAAGGACAAGTGTTTCCACCCCCATTGCGGTACCTTGGAGCTGTAGGAAGGGTCAGTCCTTGAATAAGAAAAAATTATGGCTCAATGAGGCAGTCAGCTTTAAGTCATTTTTGTGGAATTTTATATAGTGTTTGCACCATTCTCCGAGCTCTGAGGAACTGCCCGAAGGGTATAGAGCTTTTGAGTTGGGGTGTTTCCACCCCCATTGCGGTACCTTGGAGCTGTAGGAAGGGTCAATCCTTGAATAAGAAAAAGTTATGGCTGAGCAGAAAACCCAATGGCTGGATAATAAACTCCTTTAACACTGGGCTCAAGTTGGTAATATCAAGAAATAATTCTGTCGCTTTCAGTTCCTGCTCATGACAAATAGACATGTATAATGACTCCACATCGCAGGTCACCAAAAGCATGTTGTTTGTGTCCAACGTGTTTTCTTCACCTGGTGTAATGTTGATATTTAGTAAATTTATTGATTATTGCATGGAACTGGTAGTCTGGTAACTCCTTTTTATTGAGATTTACTTTAAGGGGGTTTAATTTTTTTAGGTTTGGCAATAAAAAATGCCAAACTCTTGGGATCGTGTGGGTCAGAACCTCAACTGATTAACAAATTATCACCTTTCCTATGTGGAGAATAACCCTGTTCATTCTTCTTTTTCTCATTGATTTCATGCATTGATATCATACAAACAGAGTTCATGTGTAACATTACAGAGGAGAATGTATCACATTGTCCGTACCTCGCTGGCCTCACTTGTTTTGTCAGAAATTACAAATATTCAGTTTGCAATGTTAAAAATGTACAGAATTCATCATCTACGTGACATCTGTTCCATTACCTGGAAAGAATGAAAGTCTTCTTTTTCCTTTGAAACCTGATATAGAGCATAATAAACTATGCCAAATCATAAAAGGAGTGGAGCTGTGTACAAGACACGTAGACATTAATCCAATCAATAATCCAATATATGAAGAATTTTACACTAATGTGATACAATTGAAACCCTGCTGTACATGTTAAGTAATCTCCTTAGTGAACAAAGAAATCAAAGGAGTATAGAAAATAGATACTATAAATATAGGTGGTGTAAGAGGGGGATGCAGCTGCAGTATTTCTATTGAAGTGCATTTGTAATCACAAGTTATCCTCTATCCAAAGTGTGATGACACAGCCTTTTTTTCAATGCATATCGTGGGTTAACGTTCTTAATTTGGCCAGATGTATTGGTCTTTTGTTTGTTATCTCATGTTTGCTAAATTATTGTTTCTTACCAGACTATTCAGACCCATTATTGTCTGAGTATGTGTATTGCTAATTTAATGTAAATTACTCCACCCCCCCCTGTCTACATCACTTAGAGGAGATTTATGCAAGGTAAATTATGTGTGTGGATTGAAATGCTAACCAATAAGAGTACAGCCTTAGTCCACCAATCTTGTAAATCCTTGAGATGAGTGCTTGGCCTATATAAAATGTCTTTCTTCAGTCATCAGGAGTTCATATGCTATATGCATTCAATCTAGGGGCTCTGGTCCAGGTTTGCGACCATAACTTCAGCCTAGGAATTTCGGTTCCGGCTGCCAGGATAACATTGTGTCATCACACTCTACATGGTCTGCCTGGAATCTTTGGGTCCGACTAGAGGAGCACCAGAACTGGATTATATTCTGCAGTAGTTCAACCTAGGTGTAGTGAAATATGTATTTGAGGGGAAAGGACACCCAGCAGTTAATAGTTAAATTCAGTGTCTCTACACAAAAGGTTACACCTATGTTATCTTAAGCAGGAAGCTGATGCCAGTTCTTGCACCAGAGATGTCTTCTGGAGGTGTCAGCAACGCCAGTCCTGAAGATCTTTTGGACTTTACTTTACAAATGGCTTACAACAGTTGGCAACAAGTGATCCCAATCTGTGCCTGCAGCTTATTCTACAGTACCTAGGGGAAAATAAATCTGCTGCAACACTAAGCACTAAATGCATGTGAATAAGCATAATGGCTTTTAAATAAATAGCAGGACTATGTATACAGCTAAAAATGTATATATGGCAAAGAGATATAGCACGTACTGCTTTGGATTATCAAGAAAATTAGAGACTTTGCTTAAGCATTGGCCACTGTGAAAGAGCCCGATAACCGCGACAAGGTGCTCTCGTCTTATCGGGTCCTAACTCTGTGTCACCACTTGCGGTATACTACTGCCTGTATTGGTTATATGCCTCTGAATGCAGTTAAAACCTGCTGGATTGGTATGTCTTAGGACCTGGGCTACGACAAGATGGAGAAATAAGCATGTGTACAGGGTGAGGGAATGGTGCACAGTCAAAATGAGAGAAAAATAGAGTTAGGACCCGATAAGACGAGAGCACCTTGTCGCGGTTATAGGCTCTTTCGCAGTGGCCACTGCTTAAGCTAAGTCTCTTATTTTCTTGATAATCCAAAGCAGTGCAGTATTTGCTATATCTCTTTGCCATATATACATTCTTAGCTGTACCGTGAGGTAGGCTGCAGAACGCCGGGCTGAGAGGTGGATCGAAAGGCTGCAGAATGCCGGCTGAGAGAGAGGCTAAGTAGAGGCTGCAGAACGCCGGCTGAGAGAGAGGCTAAGTGAGAGGCTGCAGAACCCGGCTAAGAGAGGCAAGTGGAGGCTGCAGAACGCCGGGCTGAGAGAGAGGCTAAGTGAGAGGCTGCAGAATGCCGGACTGAGAGAGAGGCTAAGTGAGAGGCTGCAGAACGCCGGGCTGAGAGAGAGGCTAAGTGAGAGGCTGCAGAACGCCGGCTGAGAGAGAGGCTAAGTGAGAGGCTGCAGAAGCCGGGCTGAGAGAGAGGCTAAGTGAGAGGCTGCAGAATGCCGGACTGAGAGAGAGGCTAAGTGAGAGGCTGCAGAACGCCGGCTGAGGAGAGCTAAGTGAGAGGCTGCAGAACGCCGGCTGAGAGAGAGGCCGCCCAGGCTTAGAGAGAGTTCAAGCTTTAGATGGCTCAAGTAGAAAAGGGTAACAGTCTTCAGCCAACCCCCTCTCAGGACATAAATCCAAGGAGACCGAGTTTAGAAAACTTTCCTGTGATGGAGAAGGATACAGACTTACATACTTTTCTTCGGGGGCTTGAAAAAAACTGCAAACAATACCATCTCCCTCCCGAGCAGTGGGCGCAGTATTTAACTCCAGGGTTGAGAAGCAAAGCTGTGGGTGTTTTTGTTGCTCTTCCACCAGAGCTAGATGGGAACTATGAAGCAATAAAAGAGGCTCTGATTAGTAAATACAACCTAAACTCGGAAGTGCATCGGAGAAAGTTCCGGAACCTGCAACGTGGATCAAGTGACAGCTACCTTGAGGACACGTTCCTCCAATAGGATCAGGGGACTTTCTGTTAGCAGCTTCGAGGCCTTAATGGATCTTATGGTCAAGTTTCAATTTCTTCATTTGTGCCTCATGGATGTACAACAATTTGTGGGGATTGAGAGCCATAATCTGCTGATTAGGCTGCAAAGATTGAGGACCGTTATGTGGCCAACAGGATGCCAGAGGTGCGGAAGCCATCGGGATTCTGCTGGAAGGGAGATAAGTCAAACGGGACCCCCTCCCTCTGCCAGCCAATCACCAGTGCTGTCCAAACCCACCTCCTATTTGGCCCAGACATTCCTCAGGCGATGCACGCCAATGCTTCTCATGCAGGAAGGTGGGACATGTTAGCGCAGTCTGCCCTGATAAGGAGAAATGCCCAACCACCCCCACAAAGCGTCTGGGCCCCCCAATTTTGTCCTATTTGTGGCCGGCACTGATGTCAGGACTAATGAGAACTGTCAAGCTGTCACTTTTTGCAATAAAGTCACTATTAGTCCCAGAGACACCGGAGCACAAGTAACTCTGGTGCATCCAGAAATGGTAAAACTTGCAGATATCATACCAGGAAAGACAATGTCTATCACCGTGATTGGAGGGGTTAGCCCTGCCGTGCCCATGCTCGTGTGTATCTGAACTGGGGCGCAGGGAAAGGACTGAGGGAAGTGGGAGTATCAGAGGCTATTCCCACCAATGTGCTGCTAGGCACAGATTGGGGAGGATGGTTCCACTATATCACTCCCTTGCAAATAAATGCTACTGATAATGTGGAAGCCAATGACCCACTTGAAATCCTGTGCAAAGGAAATGTACCAATCACGGAATGCACAGGAATGTATCAATGCACAGAATGTACCTGCACAGGAATGTACGTATGTGGCCGCTGTGACCTCTTCAATATCTGGAAGCTGTGGCCCTGTCCTCCATGCTCCATGGTACTTGGTAGCCAGGCCAGCTGGCTTTCTGGGAGGTCTCAGTGGCTGTGGCCCAGCTCTGTGGCCCTGGCCATGCAGTGCAGGGGGGTATTTAAAGGGGATTTAGAAGTCTTTTCCTGACGCCACCTGTGGTATTCGGCCAGGAATGACCAACGCTGCTGGTTTGGGCCTCAGGGGCAGATGGTGTGGCAGCCGGGATGGTATCACTCCCCACAGGTGGAGCATGGGCCCCAGGGATGGCGTGGTTGATGGTAACAGTCATTGGGTGCAGGACGATGGCGCAGGAAATAATTGGAGGACACAGAAGGGTGCAGTCTCCTTACCTTTTGCTTGCTGAGTTGTAGTGCAGTCCGGGACACTGGTCACCAGGTTTTTGGAGGGATCCAGTCAGCCTGGAAGCACTTGGAGATCTGTCGACCAGACCGTGGACTTGAACCGGGCTATTGTACAGTTCTGTGGAGTCACAGGGGTCGAGACCTGGCTCCGTGACCCTGGGAGCAGCTGTTAAGGGAGTTCTGGGGTTGATAGGAGAAGGGATGATGAAGGGGGGGTAGTTATTCGTGACACCGGTATCTGGCTATGAGTGGCCACCACTGCAGCAGAACCTCTGGGGATCATGGACAGGCAGCAAGTGTGCAGTGGCTCCCCACTGGCAAAGCGGATCCCCAGCGCAGTGGATGTAGTAATGGTGTAGATTGCTGGATGGTGGGCACAAAGCAACAGACAGACTCACGGTTTGTGGATTCCTCAGTCCTTTTACTGGTGCAACTGTAATTCCAACTGGTGATGGTATACTGAGTTCTTGCACCTGAGAGTAACTCAGGGTTCTCCTCACCTGGCAAGTTCTAGGCCTCCTTACTGCGCTTTGTTAGTGGGTCCCTGCTGCTGCTTAAGCTGTGCTGCTGGCCCTCTCTCTCTCCTGCTTGGTGCCGGTATGGCAGGCAACTCGAGTCTTTCTCTAGCCCCTTGTCTCAGGCCGCTGTTCCTGGGCTCTTTACGCTGCTTTGCTTCCAGGCACAGGGTGGCTGGGAAACTTGGAATTCCCCACCTTCCAGTATTGGCTGCTGGGTTGTTAGGCCCTGCACAGCCTCGGACTCCGTGTCCATTTCTTGGCGCTGTTCCTTTGGGGCGAGCTCAACACCGCTCTGCTCCCTAGGCTCTCTTCCACTTCCTCAGACCCCTGCCTTGGTTCGTCACACTAGGCTTAGCTATCCTGGGATGAGCTTAGCACTGCTCCAGTCCACAGGATGTCTTCCTCAGTCCTCCTAGGAACTGAACATGAACTAACTCCGCCCCAGACGAGAATTTATATGGGAGCTCACCCTGAACCCGGCTCTTGGTCTCCCCCTTCAGGCCTGGAGGCATAAAGGTGTTGTGTGCGGTTTCTGTTGGGTGTGAATACCCA
>JARQOC010000006.1:20137758-20270258 GCA_033576535.1 Allobates femoralis
GGGCTTTGTCCTATACTGACAATGAGGTCCTTCTGCGGGGTCCCTCTTTCTCCTATGGCCCCTGGTCCTATACTTGGTCAGTTTCAGCGTCTCTTACTTGTTCTCCTCAGGGCTGAACTCCTCCTGAGTCTTCCGGGCTTTTGCTGTAGCAATAAATGATTACAGCGTCGGACTCCGGCGTCCGGGTGTACTAAAGAGCTGTAGTAACCGGTTCCCTTTCTTAGTTCCCTGCTTTCTCTACTTGCCTCCGACCCTTTCCCTAGGGTGCGCACAGCGGTCAGTGGTCCCTGGTCCTGGGCCTGGATCTCTCCCAGCGACCAGCTCCTGTGTGGTGTGCTGTGCGAATCATGGTGTAATTCCCTCCTTGCACCAGTGGATCCTGTGGCCATCCCCCGCACGGTGCCACATACACCTCCACTCCGTGTCAGAGAAAGGATCTGTTGTGATGTCACGGTCATGTGATCTGGCTTATCATGACCATGACATCACCACAGGTCCTGCAGAGTGTTTGCTGCAGGCGGTGGGTGGATGGCTGGCATTGGGCTGCGGCGACTGGTGGGAGGGGCATTTTTGGGTGGCGTCACTGTCGACTATCGGCGGTACCTCTAGTTTTCTCATACCACCAGTGGGCGCCATATTAGTACACCCATCACGTCGGATCTTGTTCTGGCCTCTGGCCAATCAGAGGATAGGAGGACACCATGATGGCAGAAGTTGATGGCGGACGGCACAAGGCAATTATGTAAGTAGATAATACCGCTGCTATGTAGACAATATGACTAGTATAATATTGCTCTATAGAGAAACATATTTGTAAATACTTTTAGTGGTTTATATAAAAATCCACTCTCCTTGAGCGATGTCTTATCATTATTCATTCTTCACTGCAATTTTTTATTGGGTCTTTATTATTTTATCACCTGTGTTCTGGTAAAATGGCCTTCTTGCTAGTTTTTATACCAAACATGAAACTGGTTGGGTGCCTTCCTATCTGTAGGGTTGGAGGTGGCCATACTATCATGCATATATGTTTGAAAGAGAGAGCAAAAAAAGTCGCTACCCCTTTCCCATGATAACTAAGGATCGGTATACTTAAAGGGAACCAACCAGCAGGATTCAGGACTATGAAATGAAGCCAGTGCCTTACAGGATACTGAGTGCAATCATACCTTTACTTCAATGATTACACGTATGATTGAAGGGAAAAGTGTCATAAAACTCCTGGAAAACAGGGCAGCAGAAGATTGATGTGTGCAGCAGTTTCTGGCTCCTGCACTGTCACTATATTCCAGCCACAGCCTGACAAAAATGAAAGTAGAGATAAGAGGGAGAGGGGAGGGTTTGGCTTACAGCCAAAAGCCATGACCACAGGGGAGGAAAAAACAACCCCTAATAGTGACGCAGTGCTGCACACATCAATCATCTGCTGCCCTGTTTTCTAGCAGTTTTATGACACTTTTCTCTGCAATCAAACAGAGCCATTCAAGTAAAAGTATGATTGCATTCAGCACCCCAGTGTCTGTAAGGAACTGGCTTCACTTTATAGCCTTAAATCCTGCAGATTGGTTCCCTTTAATATCCAATGCCAGGAGTAAATTGGGCAACAGTCATTTGCACAATGACATATAAGTTCTTAATTATGTATTATGCTTCCTGTATGAAAAATGTCAGGACTTTTACCTCCACATTCCACAAACTGATAATGGCTAATAAATATCGAACACCTCCAAGTAACATCAGCGCTACCATTGGCCAGATATGGGGACAATTAGCAGATAGGCAATGGAAACAGAAGTTTATTACTAGTATGGAAAATGTTATCAGTGGAGACGGACTAAAGCCTCATTAAAAAATATATTGAAAGAATTATGCAAATTAAATAAACCTTTGCGCAATTTATGACCTACAGGAGATGTCTCGGAAAGTTATAATGAAGACCTATATGACCTGCCATACATAGTTATGGTATTGGTAAAGTTAAAGATCTTAGGCCTCTTTATACACAATGAATAGTGATATTGGCAAGACTGCGGGACTATCGAATATGCACTATATGGACATCCACCTCCTTCCTACATCTATTGACCTTAATATGGAGTCGCCCTTCTGAAGATATTGTAAGTAGAATGTTAGAATGGAGTTGTTGCACTAAACATATTTTAACACTTCCACTCACCAACTACTTATCCTGTTAGTTCCTTTGCGGCTCTGAAGTCCTCAGACTTGGCTCTTGAGAATGGCTTTGTCATACCATCAGCTATCATCTTGTCAGACTCGCAATAAACAAACTTGAGTATTGCACGTTCTACTAAGTCACGTGAGTGGTTATGTTTTACATTAATGAGCTTAGTCCTTGCACTAATCTTCTCACTGCTGGCAAGTTTAATACATCCATGGTTGTCCTCGTAGATAACAATTGACTGCTGAGCTAGTGGTTTGCTGAAATCTTGAAAGTTGTATCAACCAAATTATCTTCTCCACAAGCAGAATATATGTCTGCTGCTCATGCCAGTCAAGAAGTAAATCGGTTGAAACAACTTTTGGGAGATTTCGGCAAGCCACTAGCTCAGCCAACTGTTATCTACAAGGACAACCAAGGATGTATTAAACTGGCCAGCAGTGACAGAATGGACATATTACCCAAGATCCCCCTATCAATCTGAGGGACTGCTGCCAGGTTGGAGAGAAAAGTGAATCTGATAATTGCAGTTCCAGTGTCCTAACCAAGTAAGGCTGGGTCAGCATTATTCTGGAGAAGAAAAGAGAGATGATGTTGTGTTAATTAAGTTTATGTGTTGAGTGATATTTGGTGTCTTCCAGGTTTCTGGATAGTCGAGGACGACCATCATTAAAGGAGGGGGAAATGTAAGGAGATGGACTTATTGCCCACACTCCCCCTCAAGACACTGTGATATTGCTGTGATGTGGAATGTGAGCTGTGATGTGATTTGATGCCTTATAATTAATGTTTGCCCGTTTAATGTTTTACACTTCATGGGATGAAGCTGTGTTTTGCCCAAGCATAAGGTAGCAAGTAGGTATCTCTGGGTTTTGGCACACAAACTGGATGTACACTGATCAGTGAGGAAACTGCAGTGTGAAGCCAGCCTAAGACAATGTGTATAAGGCAAGAAGACTTAGAAAATACTGCTTTAGATTATAAAGAAAATTGAGAGACTTAGCTTAAGCACTGGCCACTGCTTTTGAGCCCAATACCCACGACAAGGTGCTCTCATCTTACCAGGTCCTGACACTATGTCACTACGTGCGGTATACAATTGCTTGTGTAGGTTTATATGCCTCTGAATGCAATTAAAACCTGCAGGAATGGTATGTCTGTGGACCTGGGCTACAGCAACATGGAGGAACAGGCGAGGCTACAGGGCGGGGGAAGGGAGCATAGTCAAAAATAGTCATAGTACATATTAAATAATGACCGGCATCACCTACGTGTAAAGGTGCAAACAAGAAAATACACTATAATAAGAAAATGAGATCTGCTGCAACACTAAACACTAAATGAATGTGAATAAGCTACATGGCTATCAAATGAATAGCAGGACTATGTGTATAGCTAAGACAATGGGTAGCTAATTCACATTCATTTAGTTTTTAGTGTTGCAGCAGATCTCATTTTCTTATTATAGTGTATTTTCTTGCTTGCACCTTTACACGTAGGTGATGCCGGTCATTATTTAATATGTAATGCACAGAACACGTCTCCTCCAGAGTCCTGTGGTGGGGATTTTACACCGCTCCATCCAACTCTCGGCATTGTGTGTGATGATGTACTGCTGCAGCTTCTTGGCACTGTGGCTGCACAGAACATGTCTCCTCTCTGTGGGGGAGGATTTACACCGCTTTATCCACCGTTCAGCATTCTGCTTGGTGATGCACAGCTGCAAGAACATGTCTCCTCCAGAGTCCTGTTGGGGAGGCTTTACACTGCTACATCCGATGCTTAGCATTGTGCTTGGTGATGTATGACGCTCTTCATTGTGCTTGGTGATGTACGACGCTCAACATTGTGCTTGGTGATGTACGATGCTCTACATTGTGCTTGGTGATGTAGGATGCTCTACATTATGCTTGGTGATGGAGGCTCATAGGTCCCTTGCGGTGGACTTGGTTTTCTTGCTGTTAGCTACTGTCCTAAGAACCCGGTGCTCATTTTCATGATTATCAATACAAAGCTTGTAGGACAATTATAATATAGGACTATAATCTGATGCATCATTGTAGGCCATAAATGTTTGGAGAATATTCAAAAGTTCCTCAAAAGAAGCGGTGATTTACAGCCAACAGCTTTCGTGCGGTTCCAAAGCTTTATATTTGGACTTGTAATTTTCCAGCAGATGAGGAACTGTCGGTCATAAATCACCGTCTTGTGACATCAAAGACAACCAAAATAACCATTATAATCTGTGCTTTACTGCCAAGCAATATCGTTATATGAATAGTTTGTGTAAACCAATAATAGATGGTCTGCGGGAGGCGCTGGCAGCTCCTGGCACTTCCTTCTTGGCGCTGCCGGCAGCACGTGTGATTTCATGGTAACAATCTATTGTACAAATATGGGGCAATGCTATAGGGGGCAGTGATAGCCGTCATTTAGGGGCACGTAGATAGGCCCTTCTCCCACATGAGCATATTTTTGGTGGGGACTTGGTATAACTTTTGCACGGCAGATTGCATGAAGCAGGTCCTAGAAAGCTATAGACATGGAGGGCCCATCTGAGGTATGGTGACTCCTATGAAGTAGATAATACTGGGCAATGAACTGATGGTATATATACACTGTGTTCCAAATTATTAAGCAAATTGGTTTTAAGTGTCATACGGTTGTAGATCATAGAAAGATCCACGTGATCTGCAGGAGGTGAAGAGTGTTTGTGTGGAAGAATGGTCCAAAATCCCCTGAGCAATGCAGGGACGAGAGTCTCCATACAGGAGGCGTCTGGAGCTTCACCAGCAACAAAGGACGAAGGACCAAGGATTAAATACATTTCAGTAACGTGTTCAATACTTTTTCCCTGTGTCATTTCTCATTATTACACATCTTAATCTATGGCCATCTATGGTGTGATGTTTTCTCCCGTGTGGATTGGATGGACTGTCACTGACATCTGGGGAGAAATTCATGTTAATAGCAGCTTTATAAATCTATTTACTTAGAAAATTGGTAACGAGTTAATACTTATTTCACTCTATCTACCTATTTATCTATCTATAATAATAATAATAATAATAAATCTTTATTGATATAGCGCCAACATATTCCGCAGTCGCTTTACAATATACTGGTTTGTATATGAACAGTCATTGGTAACAATAAAAAATATACAATACAGTAAGAAATTAAAGTAGAGAATCAAAGTAAAAAATCCAATGCACTAGAGAATCAATGTAAAAGTACAATAAATAAATAAAGAAGAGAAACAATGTAAAAAATATAGTTCAGTAATTAGATACAATACAATAAGTATAGAATCAATGTAAAAGTACAATACAATAATTAAAGCAAAAATGAAGGTGACCCTGCTCAAAAGAGCTTACAATCTACAACGGGATAGGGGTTAGACAAAGTACAGGGGCTTATTACATTGATGGTCCAGGTATCTTGAGGAAGTGGGGTATAGAAATAAAGTTACATGAATGGTCACCGGACAATCTGTGTAGAGGCTTTTGGGTTTGGTGGAGTTTGAAGGAGAGTTATGTCAAGAGAGATAGTGAATGTGATATGTACAGTACAAAGGACTTCTATTAGGGAGTATGATAGGCCACCTTAAAAAAATGTGTTTTTAGTGATCGTCTGAAGCCATGCAAGTTATGGATAGTCCTGATTTCTTGGGTAAAGCATTCCAGAGGATTGGTGCAGCTCAGGAGTCTTGGAGCCGGGAGTGGGAGGATCGGATTAGTGCAGATGTTAGTTGAAGGTCATTTGAAGAACGTAGAGAACGGGTGGGGTGATAGACAGATGAGGGAGAGAGGTAGGGGGTGCTGCACTGTGAAGAGCTTTGTGGGTGAGAACAAGCAGTTTGAATTGGATCCTGCAGTGTATAGGCAGCCAGTGCAATGACTGGACAGAGCAGAGGCATCTGAGTAACGATTGGCCAGATGGGTGATCCTGGCTGGAGAAGGGGGAAGTTTAGAGAGGGGGAGGCTGATTAATAGAGAATTGCAATAGTCAAGGCGGGAGTGGATTAGGGCCACGGTGAGGGTTTTTGTGTTTCCATGGTGAGAAAGGGCGGACTCTAGAGATATTCTTCAGGTGTAAGCGACAGAAGCGGACGAGACATCGTGTGTGGGAGGAGAAGGAGGATCGGTGTCAAACATAACACCCAGACAGCGAGCCTGCTGCCTAGGCGTTATCGTGGTGCCGCACATTGAGAGGAGATGTTAGATTTAGGGAGGTTAGTGGATGGGGGGAGCAGAAGAAGTTCAGTTTTGGAAAGGTTTAGTTTAGAGAGCGGACATGATGTTGGAGACTGCAGTTAGGCATTGGTGTTCTTAAGGTCAGGAGAGAAGTGTATAATTGTGCGTCAGCATAGAGATGGTACTGGAAGCCAAATCTGCTGATGGTCTGTCCAATCGGGGCTGTGTAGAGAGAGAAGAGGAGAGGGCCAAGGAATGAACCCTGAGGGACCCCAATAGTGAGAGGAAGAGGAGAGGAAGTGGAGCCAGAGAATGATACACTGAAAGAGCGGTCAGAAAGATAGGAGGAGAGCCAGGAGAGAGCTGTGTCCATTGATGCCGATGGAGTGCAGCATAAATCTATATTTATCCTATCTATCTATCTGGGAGCCCTGAATCACGTTCACTAATAAATCAATATTATATTCACCCTTTGATGTCTGGTGGAATAAGGCAGCGTGGTTTTTAACCCTTCATCCTCCCAACTTTTATTTTCTGAATTAATGACCTTCGGGTTTTCATTGGCTGTAGCCATAATCATCAACATTAACAGAAATAAACACATGACATAGATCCCTCTGTGTGTAATGACTCTATATAATAGGTGTGTGTCACTTTGTGTATTGAATTACTGACAAAAATGAACTTTTTGATGATCTTCTAATTCATTGACATGCACTAGTATATATCATCTATCTATCTATTATCTATCTATCTATCTATCTATCTATCTATCTATCTATCATTATCTATCTATCTATCTATCTATCTATCTATCTATCTATCTATCTATCTATCTATCTATCTATCTATCTATCAATGAGAATTGCAGATCAGCAGTATCCAGAATGGTGAATGGGTGCCTGTCTATCTAGGCATGGTTTGCTGGTAGTTGTAGTCCCTCTTGACTCTGCTCAGGCAGGGGAGGGTGATGTGCTCTGGCTCAGGTACAGGAATGACTCTTATCACTGTGTCTGGAGGGAGTGACACTGTGTCACCTGTTATAAAGCCTGCAGCTTCCTGGATGAGTTGACAGGTAACACAGGTTACAGGCGGAGAAACCACCAAAGCCGAAAACTCCAGAGCCGGGAACAGGAACCTCCAGATAATCAGTCCAGAGAGGTTCAGCCTTCTACCTTACTACTAGGATCCCCCTGCAGCAATGCTGCTCCCTACAGAGGGATAAGAACCCCAGGAACATGAAGACCCCTGCAAGGAACATCCAGAACCCAACATTGGGGCGAGCCGGAGAGTGACCTAGAACCAGAACCACATCCAACCTCCCTCTGCTCTGCGGTAAGTGATATCCACTATCATATTAATCCAGGTTAGACCGCTTTAGAGTGTAAGCTCTTCAGGTCAATGTGTTTGTGTTTCTAAACGATAGCTCTTTACGTCATTGATTTTTTTTTAAGTCTTTTTTATTAGTTTTTTAACTTTGATGCAAGTTACTTTTCATCAAAAGTGTGCAACGTTTTGAGATTTTCCGCCAAGTGGTCTAAACTAGATCGAGACTTTTTAAAAAGTTGCAAAAAAGTTGTGAAAAGTGGAGCAGCTCTATTAATTTTGTAATAATTTGTAACTCTGATCAATTTGGCGCAAATAATTGCAACGTAACAACGAGCAAAACCGACTTCACAGACCCCCCCCTCGAATAAAAGTCCCCATAGACGTAAAGTGTCCCCGACCACATTATTATAGATTCCCAACCACACCGGATAGTTATACTGGAGACTGGAGATCCCGGCAAGCTTTCTCCATCTTTGGGATGATCGTCCTAAATACACAATATCCTATGAGGCTGCATCCTCACGATCAGGAGACGCAGCGTTTTGGACGCAGCGTCCAAAACACTGCATAGGACAGTACTAGCATAGTGGATGGGATTTCAAGAAATCCCATCCTCACTATGCGTAACCCGCCCGCAGCGTGTTTGGAGCTGCAGTGCGGGTTGACGGCAGTCCGCTCCTCCGCAGCATGTTTATTTCATGCTGCGGAGTCGGAAGCGGCTCCCATCGGGTGACTGCAGGGAGAGCCGCCCCGAACCCGCCGCACACGGTGAGTACAGGGCGGCTGCGGTCTCCCTGCGGCCACCCACGGCTTCAATCAGGTCCGGAGGAGCTACGTCCACCACGCAGCTCCTCCAGATCGTGAGGACATACCCTAAATGCAAAAGCTAATAAGTTAACCTCGTTTAGTCCCGATGTGATCCTGGCATTAGAGGGCACATAATGGGCAATACTGTATCAACAAACACGAGTTATGTAAGAGCTGAGGTTAATTGCTGCCCTGGTGCCGAGATATAAATTCCTCCGCACATAATAATATTCATCATATAATAATAATTATTCATTTATATAGCACTATTGATTCCATAGCACTTTACATACATGAGTAATGCTGTCCCCATTGAGGCTCACAATCTAAACATCCTATCAGTATGTCTTTACAATGTGGGAGGAAACCGGAGGAAACCCACGCAAAAACGGGGAGAACATACAAACTCCTTGCAGATGTTGTCCTCAATGTCTTTGGTGGGAATTGAACCCAGGACTTCAGTGCTGAAAAGGCTGCAGTGCTAACCACTTGAGCCACCGTATATTACATATATAAATATAAAGGTATCATACATAAGTATAATAGAATTATACATCAACTTATATTACTGCCTTGTGGCGTCTGTCATCATCTTCTGTGTCCAGTTGTCCCTGTATCACAATGGGGGTATTATGATGTCATAGTTGAATATTATGGCATCACAATGGTGTATCATGACATCATAGTGGGGTGCTATGACATCATAGTTGGGGGGGAAGAGAGTGGACGGGAGGGAGAGAGAGCGCACAGGGAAGAGTGACAGCGGACAGAGAGGAAAGTGCACGGGGGTAGAGAGACAGCGGACAGAGAGGAGAGTGCACGGGGGTAGAGAGACAGCGGACAGAGAGGAGAGTGCACGGAGGTAGAGAGACAGCGGACAGAGAGGAGAGTGCACGGAGGTAGAGAGACAGCGCACTGGTGGGAGAGAGAAAGCGGACAGAGAGGAGAGTGCACGGGGGTGGAGAGACAGCGGACAGAGAGGAGAGTGCACGGGGGTGGAGAGACAGCGCACTGGTGGGAGAGAGAAAGCGGACAGAGAGGAGAGTGCACGGGGGTGGAGAGACAGCGGACAGAGAGGAGAGTGCACGGGGGTGGAGAGACAGCGCACTGGTGGGAGAGAGAAAGCGGACAGAGAGGAGAGTGCACGGGGGTGGAGAGACAGCGGACAGAGAGGAGAGTGCACGGGGGTAGAGAGACAGCGGACAGAGAGGAGAGTGCACGGAGGTAGAGAGACAGCGGACAGAGAGGAGAGTGCACGGAGGTAGAGAGACAGCGCACTGGTGGGAGAGAGAAAGCGGACAGAGAGGAGAGTGCACGGGGGTGGAGAGACAGCGGACAGAGAGGAGAGTGCACGGGGGTGGAGAGACAGCGCACTGGTGGGAGAGAGAAAGCGGACAGAGAGGAGAGTGCACGGGGGTGGAGAGACAGCGGACAGAGAGGAGAGTGCACGGGGTGGAGAGACAGCGCACTGGTGGGAGAGAGAAAGCGGACAGAGAGGAGAGTGCACGGGGGTGGAGAGACAGCGGACAGAGAGGAGAGTGCACGGGGGTGGAGAGACAGCGCACTGGTGGGAGAGAGAAAGCGGACAGAGAGGAGAGTGCACGGGGGTGGAGAGACAGCGGACAGAGAGGAGAGTGCACGGGGGTGGAGAGACAGCGGACAGAGAGGAGAGTGCACGGGGGTGGAGAGACAGCGGACAGAGAGGAGAGTGCACGGGGTGGAGAGACAGCTGACAGAGAGGAGAGTGCACGGGTGGAGAGACATGCACTGGTGGGAGTAGAGAAAGCGGAAGAGGGAGAGTGCACGGGGGAGAGACAGCGGACAGAGAGGAGAGTGCAGGGTGAGAGACAGCGCACTGGGGAAGAGAAAGCGGACAGAGAGGAAGTGCACGGGGTGAGAGAGACAGCGGACAGAGAGGAGAGTGCACGGGTGGGAACAGCGAAGAGAGGAGAGTGCACGGGGGTAGAGAGACAAGCGGACAGAGAGGAGAGTGCACGGAGGTGAGAGACAGCGCACTGTGAAGAGAGGAGAGGAATGTCACGGGGGTGGAGAGACAGCGACAGAGAGGAGAGTGCACGGGGGTGGAGAGACAGCGCACTGGTGGGAGAGAGAAAGCGGACAGAGAGGAGAGTGCACGGGGGTGGAGAGACAGCGACAGAGAGGAGAGTGCACGGGGTGGAGAGACAGCGCACTGGTGGGAGAGAGAAAGCGGACAGAGAGGAGAGTGCACGGGGGTGGAGAGACAGCAGGACAGAGAGGAGAGTGCACGGGGGTGGAGAGACAGCGCACTGGTGGGAGAGAGAAAGCGGACAGAGAGGAGAGTGCCGGTGAAGACAGCGGACGGAGGAGTGCACGGGGAGAGACAGCGCACTGGTGGGAGAGAGAAAGCGGACAGAGAGGAGAGTGCACGGGGGTGGAGAGACAGCGGACAGAGAGGAGAGTGCACGGGGGTGGAGAGACAGCGACAGAGAGAGGTGCACGGGTGGAGAGACAGCGGACAGAGGAGAGTCACGGGTGGAACAGTGACAGAGAGGAGAGTGCACGGGGGTGGAGAGACAGCGCACTGGTGGGAGAGAGAAAGCGGACAGAGAGGAGAGTGCACGGGGGTGGAGAGACAGCGACAGAGAGGAGAGTGCACGGGGGTGGAGAGACAGCGCACTGGTGGGAGAGAGAAAGCGGACAGAGAGGAGAGTGCACGGGGGTGGAGAGACAGCGACAGAGAGGAGAGTCAGGGTGAGAGACAGCGACAGAGAGGGTGCACGGGTGAGAACAGCGCACTGGTGGGAGAGAGAAAGCGGACAGGTATTAGAGCAAATGGGGGGGAGAGAGACAGCGCACTGGTGGGAGAGAGAAAGCGGACATGGATTAGAGCACACAGAGGGGAGAGAGACAGCGCACAGCAGGGAAAGAGCGGACAGGGGTGAGAGTGCAGGACACAGGGGGAGAGAGAAGCGCACTGGTGGGAGAGAGAAAGTGGACAGGGATTAGAACGCACAGAGGGGAGAGAGACAGCGCACAGTGGAAGAGAAAGTGGACAGGAATTAGAGCGCAAAGAGGGGAGAGAGACAGCACACAACCGGCAGAGAGCGGACAAGTGGGAGAGTGCACAGGGAGAGAGAGACTGTGCACGGAGGGAGAGCAGACAGGGGGGAAAGATGGCTGCTGCACCCAGCACCACAGAGCCCGATATAGATGTAATTGTATAATACATAAATATTAGAGTATAAGATTTCATAGTATAGTTTAAAATGATGATATCATACATGAAAGTAGAAAGATATAACACATAATATGTATAATATCTAAAAGTATAATGAATTATAGAATAGATAGTAAAATGGTGTAAGGGGTCAGGTTTCCCCTGGTGGGGGGTGACGCACCGATCTGGCGTTCCTATATGAGGAGGATTTGTCTCTGAAGATACAATTTGCACAAGTAAAATGAAATTACAAATAATAGGTATATACTACATAAGTATAACAGTATAGTATAAAATAGAATGGCACAATACATAATAATTAGAATGATATAACACTAATTAGGTATAATTTATAATAGTAATAATAATCTTTATTGATATAGCGCCAACACATTCCGCAGCGCTTCACAATACAGAGGTTCATATACAGACAATCATAAGAAACAGTTATCAGAAAATACAATAATTAAAGCTAAATAATAACAGCCCTGTTCATAAGAGCTTCCCCCATCCTGGTATATATGTCCCCATCCTGGTATATATGACCCCCATTCTGGTATATATGTCCCCATCCTGGTATATATGTCCCCATCCTGGTATATATGTCCCCCATCCCAGTATATATGACCCCCATTCTGGTATATATGTCCCCATCCTGGTATATATGTCCCCATCCTGGTATATATGTCCCCCATCCCAGTATATATGACCCCCATTCTGGTATATATGTCCCCATCCTGGTATATATGTCCCCATCCTGGTATATATGTCCCCCATCCCAGTATATATGACCCCCATTCTGGTATATATGTCCCCATCCTGGTATATATGTCCCCATCCTGGTATATATGTCCCCCATCCCAGTATATATGACCCCCATTATGGTATATATGTCCCCATCCTGGTATATATGTCCCCATCCTGGTATATATGTCCTACATTCGGTATATATGCCCCATTCTAGTATATATGTCCCCCTGTCCCGTTCTTGGTGATATATCCTTATCCTGGTATACCAAAACATTCCTCACTTTCCACTTCCCACACCCTGTTGGCGTCCTCCTTCTCAGCTAGCGCAGAGTCCGCAGTGACATCGGCGTGCTACTATGTCAAACCAGCGTGTACTCACTGAGGGATCCAAGGCTCCCCAAGATGACATCCACTAGCCGTAGTACGCCAGATGCCTGATGGACATGAGCTGCAGCCTCCCGTTGACGGCGTATGTATGCCTGCAGACTCAGCGGGCCTTGTTTGGACAGGCGGTAGTATGCGGCAGGGACAGCGGTCTCTGTATGGACGGCTAGCTGCGTCAGGACTCAGCGGGCCTCGTTTGACGCGTATGTATAGCTTGCAGGGATCAGCGGCTTCTAGTTTGGACGGCGGTATGTATAGCTTGCAGGGACCAGCGGCCTCTTTTGCACGCGGTAGTATAGCTTTGCAGGGACTCAGCGGGCCCTTTTTGGACGGCGTATTTTATTGCCGTGCAGGGACTCAGAGGGCCTCTGTTTGGAACGGCGGTATGTATAGCTTTGCAGGGACTCAGCGGGCCTCTGTTTGGACGGCGGTATGTATAGCTGTGCAGGGACTCAGTGGGCCTCTGTTTGGACGGTGGTATGTATAGCTGTGCAGGGACTCAGTGGGCCTCTGCACTGCAATGCATGTCAGCTGGATGTGTGTCCTCGATGAGGATCCAGGTGAAGTAGGTGCTGGGGTCAGCCTGGTTGTGACCTCTTCAACCGTGATCGTTATGCCCTTATAATACTTAAAAATAAAATGGAAGGATATATTATAAGTATAACAAAAGAGTATTATTACAGATAAACAATGACATTGTGTATTATTAATATCTGTACTTTACAACAGGTAATGTTGGGTCCCTTTGATATTGGAGTTTGCCTATCTGTATGTAGACACAGAGACGACTTGAGTCACAAAAGAAAACCTGCACTGAGCCCCCCACTATCCTGTGTAATGTATAATCCGGGGTCCTCTACAGCAGCAGAGGGGCCTTGGGGTCCTTCCAGGAAGATCGCTACCGCTCAGCTCATACATTGTATATTAGCTACATGATATATCTTACTAATTGTGGACATAAGGAAAAGGGCCGTACAATCCGAGGCGTAGCGCAGGAGCATGTGCCATGGGTACTGGGTACCTGGGATAGCACAAATTAGCCAGCAGCCTCATTTACTTGGATGTTGATGCCTGCAATACTGTCATAAGAGTCTCCCGTCCTTGGAGACCATTCACTGGTCTGGGATCTGAGGTTCACATGACCTTGAGAAACTGTATTTTATTTATTTTAGTGCAGCAAGGTTTAAGGACTTTTTCCTTACTGACTGTTTCTTGCTACTCCAATCTCAGGTGTAGCAGGTTTGTTACCACTCCACTCCACTTTAAATTGTCACATTTTCCATCATATGATGCTGGTGGTAGAATTAATTTCAGAACTGACCACCATGGAGGGAGGAAGTTTCTGGAAGCTACTGAAGTCCTGTTGTTTGCAGCCCTGCTGTTTGGCTGCAACTTTAGAGTTGTTTATCTATTTTTGCCTTATGTTACACTGCCTGTCTACCTTCCCCTGTGTCTTACTATTGCAGTGGTGAAGTCTACTGCACTCACCTGCCTTTGCACTACCCAGGGGTGGAGTGGAGGGACAGCTAGAGACTAGGCACATGTTGGAGACAAGGGGAAGGACCCATATAGGGATGCTAGGGAGCTTAGGATATAGACACAGGTGAGTATCAGGTGGTGACCTATGGTTAAGGCCTTCCTGCCCTTCTATCCCCATTGTATCCTCCTTGTTGCGCCGTTCACCAATCATTCCCTTGCCCAGGTATGACCAATACCAGAAACAACCTATTGACAAAAGTGGGGCTGTTTCTGGAACCATAAAGCAAACTTCCTATGCCTAACCTTATACAACCCCTATAATATCTAATTAATTATGTATTTTCATGCCTCTTTCAATGCAATCAGCACTAGACTTGTGATGCCTTTTACAACAGCTCTATGGGCGCTCAATGTTAATACACAACTAATACAAGCACAATCCAGACGTTGTGTGTCTCGGTTCAAGGGCGAAACTACGAGAGAATATAAAACATAAACAAAAGTAAAACGAGTCAATTCAAGTTATAGACCTATCGTAATACTGGAGTGACTAAACCTCGGGTCACAGTTTACAGTACACCATGGGCAGCCGTAAATCGGTCGGTAGAGCTTCAATGCGGAAATGTGATTCCCTCGTAAACCCGGCAAGACATCATCAGGTCACTTAGGATCATAAGGAACGTTTCTTATAGCCCCGCTCCTGTTAGGGTGAGGCTGTGCAGAACATCATGTTACATAACCCAAAAGATGTCATTGTGACTCTACATATTCACTGATAGGCGACATCGCGAATAGCTTACACTGTGACCACGATGGCAAAGTCATGACGCCGATCACTTGGGAGTTTGACCATAGTCAAGTTGTAATTATTGTAGGGATTGTAACGCTGCACATGACACTCAGGCTCACTAAGCAGTTTTTTGCACTTGGGCTCAAAATCCAATTTCGGAAAATATAGGAGTATGAAGAAGAGCCCACAGTCCAACAAGCCCGGTCAAGGTCAATGGTATTAACAGAGCCTGATGGCAAATGTGTCCTTAATCGTGGGCCCATCCTGGTATACATATCCCTCATCCTGGTATATACAGTCCCCATCCTTGAACCATTCTGGTATATACTGTCCCCCATCCTGGTATATACTGTCCTCCATATATAATATGCCCCCCTTCCTGGTACATTCAAGTTTACATGTCACCAATCCTAGAATATATGTCCCTCATCCTGGTTTATTTGTCCCCATCCTGGTATATATGATCCCTCATCCTGGTATTATGTCCCTCATCCTGGTTTATATGTCCCCATCCTGGTATATATGTCCCTCATCCTGGTTTATACGGTCCCCATCCTTGTACCATCCTGCTATATACTGTCCTCCATCCTGATATATATAATATGCCCTCCTTCCTGGTACATATGTCCTTTATCATGGACCCATCCAGGTATACATGTCCCCAATCCAAGAATATATGTTGCCCATCCTGGTATATATGTCCCCAATCCTGGTTTATATGTCTCCCATCCTGGTATACAGTACAGACTTTTCTTTATTTTCATGACTACGAAAATTGTAGATTCATACTGAAGGCATCAAAACTATGAATTATCATGTGTGGAATTATATACAAAAAAGTGTGAAACAACTGAAAATATGTCTATTCTAGGTTCTTCACAGTAGCCACCTTTTGCTGTGATTACTGCTTTGCACATTCTTGGCATTCTCTGGATGAGCTTCAAGAGGTAGTCACCGGAAATGGTTTTCACTTCACAGGTGTGCCCTGTCAGGTTTAATAACTGGGGTTTCTTGCCTTATAAATGGGGTTGTGACCATCAGTTGTGTTGTGCAGAAGTCTGGTGGATACACAGCTGATCGTCCTACTGAATAGACTGTTAGAATTTGTATTATAGCAGGAAAAAAGCAGCTAAGTAAAGAAAAACGAGTGGGCATCATTACTTTAAGAAATGAAGGTCAGTCAGTCCGAAAAATTGGGTAAACTTTGAAAGTGTCCCCAAGTGCAGTTGCAAAAACCATCAAGTGCTACAAAGAAACTGTCTCACATGAGGACCGTCCCAGGAAAGGAAGACCAAGAGCCACCTCTGCTGCGGAGGATAAGTTCATCCGAGTCACCAGCCTCAGAAATCGCAGGTTAACAGCAGCTCAGATTAGAGACCAGGTCAATGCCACACAGAGTTCTAGCAGCAGACACATCTCTACAACAACTGTTAACAGGAGACTTTGTGCAGCAGGCCTTCATGGTATAATAGCTGCTAGGAAACCACTGCTAAGGACAGGCAACAAGCAGAAGAGACTTGTGTGGGCTAAAGAACACAAGGAATGGAGCATTAGGCCAGTGGAAAGCAAAAGGTGGCTACTTTGAAGAACCTAGAATATAAGACATACTTTCAGTAGTTTCACACTTTTTTGTTAAGTATTTAATTCCACATTCATAGTGTTGATGCCTTCAGTGTGAATCTACAATTTTCATAGTCATGAAAAAAGGAAAATCTTGGAATGAGAATGAGATTTTGTTTCTACGCTCTAAGGAGATTTACCATAGTAAAGTGAAAACGATCCTAAGTGATCTAATTTCCAAGATCTGAAGCCAATAATAAGACGTTAACTTCTAAAGAGAGCGTGCAATTAGCATTGTATTCACCACTGAGTGGTTCTAGTGACCTCTGGGGTTTCTCCACTGTAAACATTCATTAAATGTCTGTTTTTTGGGGGGTTGAGGTGATATTGCGAACTATTATCTGACTATGAAAGCCAGTAATATAGTAATTATAGGCTAGTCAACTTTACACCTTGAAGGGTTTGCCATGCTTAGATACCCACAGGGCATAGTCAGTTAAATGACACAGGATCTTCATTTACGACTCCCATCAATTACCCACCATGAAGAATGGTCAAAAGTGTGAACTAAAGTGGTTTTTCCAGGACGGTGATGTTGACAACGTAGGTTTGGTCACTAATGTCAGATGAGGATCTTGGTCACTGTCTAAAAAGAGCGTGGGTCTTCTGGGACTACAGAATGTACAGCTCATTCATAACTATTTATTTTCTATTTCTCGGCCTTAAGTTCAATCTTGAGCCATGGTGACTTGATGGATGAATGCTTCTCCAAGCTTTGATAGGTCCCCGAGGGCCTTATCCAAGCCTAGATAGGTCCACCAGTGTCTTCTCCAAGCCTAGACAGGGCCACCAGGCTCTTACCCAAGCCTAGATAGTTCCATCAGGATCTTCTCCAAGCCGAAATAGGTCCACCAGGATCTTCTCCAAGCCGAAATAGGTCCACCAGGGTCTTCTCCAAGACTACATAGGTCAACCAGGGTACCCTCCAAACCTACATGTGTCCATCAGGGCCTTCTCCAAGCCTAGATAGGTCCACCAGGGTGTTCTCCAAGCCTAGATAGGGCCAACAGGCTCTAACCTAAGCCTAGATAGTTCCACCAGGGTCTTCTCCAAGCTTTTATAGTTCCACTCTGGTCTTCTCCTAGCCAATATACGTCCACCAGGGTTTTCTCTAAGCCTGTGTAGATCCAACATGTTTTTTTCAAGCCTAGATAGGTCAACCAGGGTCTTCTCCAAACCTAGACAGGTCCACCAGGGTGTTCAATAAGGCTAGATAGCTCAACTAGGGTTTTCTCCAAGCCTGGATAGCTCAACCAGGGTGTTCTCTGCCGTTATCTTCATTGTATCAAGCCATGGGGTTGCTGGTCTTACCCCTCACCGTGTTCCTTCTACCCTTCAATGCCATCAATAGGCTTTAGCGTACTGTATCTACGCAATCGGCTGAATCAAGGACCCTTGGTGCCTTTATTGTTTGTCAGGCACAGTGCCGTAGTTTTGGAGGGGCTGTACCTTGCATAATAGCTATCAGACAACATTTTACAGAAGTGTGTCATTTGTCGATGGAAGACCTACCATGTCTGGACATTATATGGAATTCAGTAAGCTTCAAGTCAACTTTATTTGTCCTGTAGTGGTGCCATAGGGAAATTAATACAGGTTGAAACTGATCACTGGAGAACAACCTGTGATCAACTTTCCTGGTCCATCCATCAACAGAATTTGCTCTTCAAGTTTACTAGCAATTTAGGTCAAGCTGTCGTCTGAGACACACGGTTCCTGTTTGACCATTAGATCTATGTCAGCCTAAGCTTCTATCAATAAATAACAAGATTGTTACATAAAGGATCGCTAATCCTTAGTAGCACTAGACAAACAAGTAATACATCTGATACACCTGACCCTTCCAAAACCCATGACATCACTGGAGTAGACAAGTTGTCCACAAAACCTTCATAATAATGTTACAGATAATGAGACCAAGAATTGTCTTCATTCCAGGGTGTTAACTTGGTTTTAGCCCTCTGGCAACTCAGACATTTTTTAGCACCTCTGATCCTACGTCAGGTATATAGATGATAGTCCTCCAGAAAATGTTCCATTCGTTATGGGGCCATCAAAATTCTCAAAGAAGTGTCATATTATCTTTGGCACATCCAGAGTTAATGACTGTAGGTAGAAGTGTGTGTGTATTAGCATTCAGATCTCCACTCCCTCAGCATTGAAGTAGTTCTACTTCCCTCCACCGGGTGTCACTGATAGAGTTCAGTCTCTACTAGGACCTTGTGCAGTGAGGAAGTGCTGTGCTGCTGTTGCTCCCTTCCTTAGGAGTTGCTGGATTTTCCCAGTCCATTAGTGGAGGTAGGGGCTCTTAGACTAGGGCTGGATCAGGAGCAAAGGTCAAGGGTGGTGGCCTGGATATCCTCACCTTCAGAGGTAATTCTAGAATAAGGGTGAGTCAGGGACTCCCAGTCAGGGTCAGACTAGTTCCCCAGTTCACCTTTGCCCATCTCACCATCTTGCCTCCAGTGTCCTAAGTATATTGGCCATAGTCTAGTGAGGAGCCAGACCACTGTATAGAAGAACATTTTTCAATGTAAATGTGTGCGTTAAGCTTGTCAAATATTTCAGGTCACTCCTGGGCAGAGTTCAGGGCTTTGTCCTCATGATGGATATAATAATAATAAGTTTATTGTTATTATATAGTTTATATAGTGCCAACATATTACGCAGTCTTTGTATCCATCATTTTCTATATCTAAGAGTTTACACTTCGAGTGGTTCCATTGGGCAAGCCGTCGTCTGGCGACTCCCTCTCCCCGCTTGCTCGTCCAACACCGTTACCGGTGGGACGATAAGGATGAAATAAAGGATCATTTGCAAGATACTGTGAGTGCCACCTTGCTTTATTCTATCTGCATTACTAAGGATTGTATGTGTCTCTAACCTGGTGAGCAACACCGGCACTTGGAGACTAATCAGGCAGCCTGACAAGGTGAAATCGCCTATAACCCTTCAGTTAACCTGTACGTGCCCGGTTCTTCGCATAGATGTATAGAAATTATATTTTTAATTAATGAGGGCTGTCAGGAACAAATAATAAAAATGAGTTTTCCATGCTCTTTGGGGGCTGACAACCTCAGAGCAGAGGCCATGATCCCCTCTGGTGTTTCTGTGTAACAAACCCTACCACACAGCCTCCCTCTGGGTAGTTGCTCCCTCCCCATGGCAAGTAATGTCAGTTTTATGGCTTAAGAGATAGGAACTCCTTTGTGGAAAGCAAAGACTCAAAGTTCTTTGTCTTTTCAGATAACACATTTTAAGTCAGATTTCAGACACCACAGTAGTACCAAAATTATGAAACTTATATTTTCAGAATCCTTATGACATGGTGAACGCAAAACACCATATTCCTTTGCTGCGCCATGACAAGACACATCTAAAATGAATTTCTGCCCATTAGGATATTGCAGATATGTCGTGTTTTCTGCCCATCAAACAGTACATTCATGAGGGGGAAAATTATGCTAATATATTTTGCCTGTGAGCATCATGGACAAAGATATGAGGAAAATTTAGACATCTATAACTTTTGCAGATATGGGCACCTTCCAGGGACCGCCCATAAATGAGGTCAGTAACATGGGTGTTCTTAATTTTATGGAAGGATCATAAAAACTAGAACAACCATTTTGTAAGTCATTCAGGTCCAAGAAGAGCCAGCGAAACCTAAGGAGACTCTTCCTCCCTATACGTGGAAGCCATTCTCGTGGCACAAGTGTAGTAAATTTCTTATTTTAATCCTTTTTACTTTCATGTAACTTTCTATATTGTATTGTATTTTGTCCCCTTTGTTAAATTTTGTATATTTTTGTAAACACTACCTATACTTTCCGATTAAATCTATAAAATTTAATAGCTTTGTTCTTCTTGCTCTATGACGAAAGACAACGATCCCATGTAAGCCTCACGTTACAGGTATCTAATCGGCCTGATAAACGATTGGTGGTGGCAGCTTATTTTGTTTGTGTTATTGTGGACTTGGCAGTGATAGGACCGAGGTATAATTATATTCTTACAGAAACCATTGGTATATATACATTCCGTCACGTCGTGCGGCTCAATATTCTCCATAAATCAGAGCAGCTGCACTCATTTCCTTACCCTCTGTCAATTCTCTGATTGGCCTTATGGATAAGGTGGCGCCAGGGAGCTGCTCGTTCTCAAATATAAAAACAATTGAAATCTACTCAACCTCTTTTGGAGTTTTCTACCTCCCTCAAGATAAACACCGCAGGATATTCCCTTCAATGTCAGGTCCTTTCCTTCAACCTTCCTGTGTCCCGTGCATTATTAACTGAAGCTATAATTTGGTTTAACTTTTTATTAAACCACAAACTTCCAGAAAGTCGTGAATTACAATAGAGTAGGAAAGTAAGAGAAGATGACAATCAGAAGAGGGTAAATATTTAGTTGGCGGCAACGGTGATGGAGATCCAGGATTTATAGTTCCAGACCTTGGTGTAGACACCGGGATAGTTCTTAAGGGCACAGCCGTATCCCCAGGAGGCTACACCGTACAGCTGTCCAAGACAGGCGGCGGGTCCACCATTGTCACCCTTAGAAGAAAAAAGAGAAATTGTTGTATTTTGTTTTTATGCAGCTAAAGTATTAGTATTAGTGATGAGCGAGCATGCTCTGCGCTACTCGTTACTTGCACGAGTATCCCGGTACTCGGGATGGTCGGCGAGCACAGAGTACCGCCGAGATGCTCGGACTCTTCACTAAGAATTATCGCTCTGACACAAATACACAGCTCCCTTCAGTGCACACAGTGATCTGGCGCCTCACAGAGAGCAGATTGATTGTTAGGGTCCCTCTGGGGGGCACAGCAAGGTGTTATATGCTGCGACGATTTGAAAAAGCCCCCCTCCCGCCCTTTCCCAGAAAAACTCGTTTTATAGCTGGAAGTCTGTGGGTGAAGCCTATCATTCATTGACTTACATTGGGCTCGGTGCTCAGTCGAGCACCCGAGCATCTCGAGATGTAACTATATATTAATGGTGGATCTATCTAGGCTTGGAGAAGACCCTGGTAGACCTATCTATGCTTGGAGAAGACCCTGGGGCAGCTATATAGGCTTGGAGAAGACCCTGGTGGAGCTATATAGGCTTGGAGAAGACACTGGTGGACCACTAGGTTTGGAGAAGACACTGGTGGATCTATCTAGGCTTGGAGAAGACACTGGTGGACTTATCTAGGCTTGGAGAAGACACTGGTGGTCCTATCTAGGATTGGAGAAGACACTGGTGGACCTATCTAGACTTGGAGAAGACACTGGTGGACCTATCTAGGATTGGAGAAGACACTGGTGAACCTATCTAGGATTGGAGAAGACACTGGTGGCCCTATCTAGGATTGGAGAAGACACTGGTGGACCTATCTAGGATTGGAGAAGACACTGGTGGACTTATCTAGAATTGGAGAATACACTGGTGGACCTATCTAGGCTTGGAGAAGACACTGGTGGATTATCTAGGATTGGAGAAGACACTGGTGGACCTATCTAGGATTGGAGAAGACACTGATGGACCTATCTAGGATTGGAGAAGACACTGGTGGATTTATCTAGGATTGGAGAAGACACTGGTGGAGCTATATAGGCTTGGAGAAGACACTGGTGGATTTATCTAGGATTGGAGAAGACACTGGTGGACCTATCTAGGATTGGAGAAGACACTGGTGGACCTATCTAGGATTGGAGAAGACACTGGTGGACCTATCTAGGATTGGAGAAGACACTGGTGGATTTATCTAGGATTGGAGAAGACACTGGTGGATTTATCTAGGATTGGAGAAGACACTGGTGGATTTATCTAGGATTGGAGAAGACACTGATGGACCTATCTAGGATTGGAGAAGACACTGGTGGATTTATCTAGGATTGGAGAAGACACTGGTGGATATATCTAGGATTGGAGAAGACACTGGTGGATTTATCTAGGATTGGAGAAGACACTGGTGGATATATCTAGGATTGGAGAAGACACTGGTGGATATATCTAGGATTGGAGAAGACACTGGTGGATATATCTAGGATTGGAGAAGACACTGGTGGATTTATCTAGGCTGCACAAGATCGATCTTCCTATACAGAGTTCATCCATCATGTGACCATGACTCAAGATCAAGCTGAAGGCTGTTAAATAACAAATAATAATAATTTATTCTAAGGCCCCTTTCACATAGGCATTTTAGAAAAAATGTGTTAGATACGGCAGATGTACTGCATTTGCCACCAAACGGCTGCACTTGCGGCAAGCCCCATGCATTGTCTATGGGGCTTGCTGTCAGGTGCGGCAGATGCGGCACTTGCAGCCCCCCAAAAAAAGCAGTCAGCAGCGTTTTTTTAGCGGCCGCAACTGCACTTGCCGCACCTACCCGCAAGCCCCATAGACAATGCATGGGGCTTGCCGCAAGTGTGCCGCAAGTAGGTAAATCTGCCGCATCTGCCGCACTTTTTCAAAAACGCCTATGTGAAAGGGACCTAAGGGATTAAACTGATAGAGAGGAAAATAAGCCTTCGGCAGACATCTTTGCTGATGCGTTAACTTCGCCAAGAATGAATCGTGGACAGCTCAGGACCCCCAATACAGATTAGATTTTATTGGTTCTACCAAAAATGGTGGACATCCGGGGTCACCATAGGCTATCAGGTGACACACAGAGATACCGCAACCTTATTGCGGGATCTCCGATCACGGAGGGGAACAGCACGGTACCTGCCGCGGCGCTTTGATTCCCTGCTGTCAGTGAATGACAGTGGGATTCAAAGGGTTAACACCGCTGATCCGATTGGCGGTGGTAACCACACATCCCAGCTGAAATGTCGGGGAAAAGATGTAAGCTCACCGCCGGAGCTCACATCTTTGTGTGGGAGGCGGCCAAAGGCGTATAGATACGCTCTTGATTGTTATGGGGCTAAGCAAGAATGTAAATACATAAAATGCTCTATGTTAGGAATTCCCTCGCTGAAAAACTCAATGAAATTAATTTACTATGAAAAACATTCAACATATTAGCTCTAGAAACTCGTTCCCAATCTCTTCACATAATTTTTCACTGATTCAGTTTTTGTTCCAATTAAAGTAACTTACGCCTTGTAGCAGTGAGCGGCGGACACCACCTACAGGTTACTGATCAGGGATCCACCACAGAAGTGGTAGCCGGAGTTCAGGGACACCTGATAGGGGATGGAGTTCTTGGGGCAGGTGTAACCTCCGATAATCTTGTCGTCATCCTCAAAGGCAGCTGAGAAGATCACGAGAAACCAGGTTATATCACGTTTACATTGGTGTCTTATGAATAAGACATTTTTAAATAGTGATATTTTGACCAAAAGCATGAAAAATCCTCATAATAGAAAATAAATATTGTGTCCCATTGAACAAAGTCCTTCAGAAGGAGGCACTGGACTCACCGGCTGCTCCAAGGAGCACACAGATCAGGAGGAACTTCATGATGGATCCAGAATGAGTACAGAAGGGGAAACCACAAATATTTACACCAAAAAACTATCACCCATCTACGCACTCTTCACCGACAAAAAAGTTAATGAATATCCACATATGCTAAAATATCCACATAATCTATGGATGAAGGTCATGTGGTTGGAAATGTTCATTTCGATAAGATGTAACCATAGTTTCATTGTTTTTAAGGTTGAAAGTAGACTTAAGTCCATCTTCTTCCTCCTACACGTAGAGGATGGCCCCTTGTCCCCTTCGAAGGTCTACGGTAGGTGTAAAACTCTTATACAGATCTCTGTCTGAATGAAGTAGGGGACAATTGTGTTGCTCACCGTTTTTTTCACCAAGGATCCACTCGGAGTCCAGGAAAAGTGTCTGCCTTCCACTGATATTGTAATAAAGAATAGAATTTTGGGATCCTTAAAAACTTCACAACGACTTCATTGGTGGTTTAGTAAAATCCCAATATCAGCTACATGCACCCCATATGAATGTTGCTGATCATGGAGTTTTACTAAACCATCAATAAGGTCGTTGTAAAGTTTTTAAGGATTTTGGGATTCCGGATTCTTCTTTTCTTGTTCAGATCTCTGTACTGTCCCTTCATACATTTGTAAATTTTAATAAGTTTAACCCTAAGTCTTCATTTTTCCAAATTGAATAACCCCATCCCAAGTTTGATAACACATTCTCTGCAGTTCGCCCATTCCCTTAATAACCTAGGATGGTGCGCCTCTCCACAGGTATAGCCTTTCCCCGGGGCAGTGATAATAGTTTATGTGTATATAATGCAGGGTAGTGGGTGCAAGTAATAGGCAGACTCATGGTTTTGGAGTTTCTCAGTCCTTTTACTGGAGCAGATGATAATAGCAGCTGTCCACGGAGTCTTTAAGAGCAACTCGGGGTTTCTTCCCATCCGGCTGAGTCTTTGGCTCCCTTACTGCGCTTGGTGTTGGCTCCTGCTGCTGCATAAGCTAGGCTATCAGCCCTTTCTCTTCCTGCAAAGTACCGTTATGAAAGGCAACTCGAGTCCTTTCCTCTACCCTGTTACCGGATGTCAGTGTTCCTGAGCTCTTCTGTGTTGCTGTGCCTCCGGTACAGTCAGGGGTTGGCTGCTGTTATCCCGCGTGGCATTCTACCTTTCACAGCCTGGCGCCCAGTGAGGAGCGGGTAAGGGGGGAGAGGGTGCTTGCTAGTGCTAAGTGAGGAGCGGGGGGTGGAAGTGGACATTTCTCACCTCCCGATTGCCTCCGCTTTAGTCCCGGGTCCTGCAACCTCTAAAGTTTGTGCGGCTGTAATGCACCGCCTGGCGGCTGCTCTCCCTCCTTTGGGCAGCCCTTCACTAGGACTGTACCACCGGACAGGGGGGCAAATGCCACCCTGGCACCTGTAAACGTGAGATAAATGCGCATAGGGTCTTATCCTTTTAACAAAGGTTGTAGCGGTGTATATTAGGAACTGCTCACCTGGTTCGGTTGTGTCACCCACAACCGGTATAATCGCCTGTAAGATGGCTTGTAGAGAATGGCTGCTGCAGGACCGCACCTTCACGATAACCGTGGAAACAGGAATGCTGTAATGGGACAAAATGCCGAATTGCCCGCGCTGCCACCAGGAATCACCAGGAAACAAAGAGTTAACTGGGCAGATGTTTCTTTATTCTATCCTACGCGTTTCAGAGCCTCTATCCGAGCTCCTTCCTCAGGGAACAACTGAGGAAGGAGCTCGGATAGAGGCTCTGAAACGCGTAGGATAGAATAAAGAAACATCTGCCCAGTTAACTCTTTGTTTCCTGGTGATTCCTGGTGGCAGCGCGGGCAATTCGGCATTTTGTCCCATTACAGCAACCCTGGCACCTGGGCCAGTCCACCCCTGGGTACAGTGTGGCTGAGTAATTTGGAATTCCCACCTTCCGGTGCTGACTGCTGGGACGTTAGACCCCACACAGTCTCGGACTCCAGTGTCCATTCTATGTGCTTCTTCTGGGATGAGCACGGTGCTGCCCGGCCTCCTAGTCGTGTTCCTGCTTCCCTCCACAGACCCTAGCCTCAGGTCTGGAGCTAGTCAGCGATCCTGGGACAAGCTAGAAGCTTCCAGTCAACCAGGATGTCTTCCTTAGCTCTCCTCGGAGCTGAACTGACTTCCTCCTCCCCAGACCAGAATATAAAGGGAGCTCACCCTGAAGCCGGGCTTGGTCTCCTCATTCTGGCCTGGAAGTGTAAGTGTTGTGTGTGTGTTGCCTGATGAGAAGGCCCTTTATTGCTCACTCTTGTGACGCCACTACCCGGGGGCAGTGATGACATTGTGGCACTTTGACCCTGGGGTGCCACAATTGCTATTTAGAAATTCCAAGATGGCATGTCTTAGGAAACACTAACATTTTATCCACGGTAGAGGTCAAACTTACCGGCCTGTAGGTTCCATTCAGTTTTTGTCCCTTTTTTGAATATGGGCACAAGATACTGCTATGCTCCATTTAGGGTACACTCACACTGGTATAACTTGGATGAGTTCTATACAAGAAAAAAAGGGATTCAGACCAATGTCTTTCAATCAGGTTGTGCAAATCTGGGATTTTTTTTTTACAGTTGTATTCAGCCTGAGGAAAAAAATCCCAGAATGTTATAAATAGAAGCGTAAATCGGATGACACAAACCAATTCAAGTCTATGGGTGCAAGAAAAAAATGTACGTCACACAGGCCATCCTAGCGGCATCTATTTTTTACAGATACATTATACCATTCTGTAGCATAGAACACTGTAAATAATCCTGTAAATGATTGCCAAATAATAGCTGTTGAGAAAAAAACATATTGCATACAGATGGCGAACGGATGCTAAGTGAGAAAAAATCGAACACTTGCATTACATACAGAATGCCAAATGGTTTTCACTTCAGGATAAGAATGGGACTGTTTTTTTATGCACCAGTGTGAACGAACTCTTAATTGAGAATTTATGGAGCCAGGGTTGCCGCTTGGAGTTTCAGGGCCCGATTCTTGCAAAGTTATAGGGCCCCCCTCAGACTCTATATATACACAATAGAGACAGCTGTGGGCTGTATACACAATATAGATTGCTGCAGGCTGTATACACAATAGAGACTGTTGCTGGCTTTATAAGCAATAGCGACTGCTGCGAGCTGTATACATAATAGAGACTGCTGCTGGCTGTATGCACAATGGAAACTGCTACGAGCTGTAAACACAATAGAGACTGCTACTGGCAGTATGCACAATAGAAACTGCTATGGGCTGTATATAGAATAGAGACTGCTGCTGGCTCTATACACAATATAGACTGCTAACTGCATATAAAATAGAGGCTCAGGATGGTCTATAGAATAGAGGCTGCTGGCTATATATAGTGTATACACAGCACTATACTGTACACACATCCACACTATATACACATAGTATCTACAGACACACTGTAATACAAGATATAGTGTGGACCTGTATATAAAAATATGTTGCTGTGTGTGACAGGACATGAGTCGAAAGACATACACAAACACAGACAGACACATAGACAAACACACAGTTAATAGTCACCAGACACAGGCATCTCCGACACTGAAATCCAAATCATGGGGTGCCTGGTGACTTCCTATTTGTACTGCGCAAGGTAGCCATTTATTGCATGTGTAGTACAATCCTTAGGAGGAACAAAAGGCAGGCCGGCAGTGTCTGTCATCACAGAAGATATCATAATCTGCCAGCCTCCTGTGCTTCGGCGTCCGTAGAGGTGACCAAAGATGGGTACATTAAAAAGGTGTAGGCGTCCGGGGGGGTGGGTTGGTGCCAGATGGGTAGAGTGGGACCCTGTGGTAAGGTGAGCACCAGTGGCTTAATGAAGCATTAATTAACCTGGGTCCCATATGCAGTAAGGGTTGTAATGCCCTGATGCCGTCCTGCATAGCAGGGGCACATATATAAGATTATCTCAGCACAGGGATATTTTATTTAAATATATCCAATTGTGGAACTTATTATTATACTATGGATCTAAATGAAATTTAAAATTAACTTTGTACTTGGGAAAAACCCTTTAAAGAGAAAATGTCACTGTTTTTTTAGAGCACTAGACCAATACAATAAGGATGGAAAACAAGAGTAAAGCTTTTATATAACTATCAAATTTCCCTTACAAGATTGTAGAACTGGTTCTATAATATTTCCTTCTTCCTTATGAAAACTGAACAGCTCCACCGTTGGTCAGAAGTTTTATTTTCATTTAAGTATGTATGTATATATATATATATATTTTTTTTTCTTTTAAACAAAACAAGCAATGCAGTGCCCTAACTTAGTTTAATGTAGCGTGAGGGTGAGACGGGTACCCATGGCGGTACCTTTGAAATGCTTAACACCACCTTCAGACCTTAAACTTCAAGTATGATAACTATCTAATGGACTACCATGAAGTGTTTGTTTCTTATACTGCTTTATATATTCTACTCCTATGAGGGAACTACACCACTTTTTTACACCCATAGATTGGTCACCTCATTGCGTCATGCCTTTTGGGGTACAAAGTTTCTAATATTAGATATTCCATGAAACTGTACTACAGATGTTGAGGGGGTAACAATACATCTGTTGTAATGATATGGCTCTACTTTACACAATGCTACACCAACAGTATATTACATATCAATGTGTTGTTATATATGGTTTTATATAGTGTATGGCTTTATATTGAAGGCTCATTACATACTGTATATCTAACTTGGCTCTTTCTGATTCTTTCTTTAGTTGATTCTACACATCTTACCATGGTATCAAGCTTTATCATAAAGGGGTTACACCGGGCGGTGGTGACCCTTGGCATGGCCTTTATGCTTATCGGTGTAGTCCTACTGACTGTATCGGATCGAGTCTTCATCGTTGGGATCTGCTTCCTGGCCTCTGGCAGCCTGGCTGTGATCTGCTATCTTTTGGTGACAGTAACGACATGTGTCAAAAAAAGGCATCAGGAGAGTGAAGAGAGTCCTGCAGAGACAGAAGCCAGAAACACGGCGCATCCTCAGAATACGGGGTAAGTGCTCAACTAATTTTTATTAATATTAAAGAATATATACTGCAGGGGCCCCCACGGGAGCCACATGTAACTCATGGGCCCGTTATGTGTGGCTCATGACTGTCTTCCATATTAGCACCAAGTCTAGCAGACAGCTAGGAAGAGCAGGTCTCCAAATGATGACTTTTGTGATCAGACCCACACAGAAGATCAGATCTGGATCTTGGTATATAGCCTCAGTGTGATTTCTGTGAAAAAGCTTTCACTGTCATACTGGTAATAGGGGTTTTGGAAGTCACTACTATGAGGGGGCTGGGAGCTGAATGTGGCTGGCGACCTTACCTTAGAGCTGAATGTGGCTCATGACTCTCTTAGAGCTGGATGTGGCTCATGACCCTCTCTAAGAGCTGGATGTGGCTTGTGACCCTCTTTAAGGGTACCTTTACACGCCGCTACAGCATGGTGGAAACAACCGGGTTGATGAGACAAATGTATCTTGCACCGCCAAATCAACCCTCTGTAGCGGCGTATAAACTAGGTTGTTTCCACCCGTCACTTGCGGCACCTGTTTCAGAGCAGTGCTTTAAAACAGGTTGATTTCAACTCGGTGGTAGCGGGTAAGGTTTTCGTCACCTAGTTAACTCCCTGGGGCGTGACGCAGCCTCCGGGAAACCGCCCCCCTTCAGCGATCATTGATGGACGCTCCTGTGTTACGATTGGTTGTCCCTGCATAGGGCGGCATATTTAAGGAGCTGACCAGTCACACTACACAATTGCAATAGCGTCATGTATTAGCCAGCCTTCCTGCGCTGCCTGGCCAATCATGATACTATTGCTTTGTCCAATCACGGTACGAGCGTCTCAATTCTGGCACGCCTATGTTTTGTCCCTGCTGCACCAGGTCCTCCCATATTACCCTCTGTAGTGGCGTGTAAATGAGGTAAGGTGAGCTACAGAAGGTAACTTGAGGCACCCGGCGGTGCATCCAGAGATAGATTCAACCTTCTGTAGAGCACCTTGTAGCAGCGTGTAAAGGCGATGCGGGTACCGTTTGTAACCGTTGGTGCGTGCTCGTGCACGTGGAGCACCCGGTTGTTTCCACCATGCTGTAGCGGCGTGTAAAGGTACCCTAAGGGTTCCTTTACACGTGGCTACATTTCTAGGGTGGCTACAGGTAACTTACTGGTTGCAGTGAAATCATGGAGACAAGGTTCTATCTTGTTGCTGTGTACAAATGGAATCATCTCTCCATGATTTCACTGCAACCAGTAAGTTACCTGTAGCCACCCTAGAAATGTAGCCGCGTGTAAAGGTACCCTAAGAGCTGGATGTGCCTCGCTACCCTCTCTCACAGCTGGACGTGGCTTGCTATCATCTCTCAGACCTGGATGTGGTTTGAGACCCTCTCTCAGAGTTGAATGTGGCTCTTTACCCTCACTCAGATCTAGATGTAGTTGGTGACCCTTTGTCAGAGCTAGATGTAGTTTGTGACCCTCTCTCTGCGTTGAAAGTGGCTCACGACCCTGTGAGAGTTGGATGTTGCTAGCGGCCATCCCTCAGAGCTGGATGAGGCTCACGACTCTCTCTCAGAGCTGGATGTATCTTGCAACCCTCTCTCAAAGCTAGATATGGCTCACAACACTCTAAGAGCAGAATGTAGCTCACGACCCTCTCTCAGAGCTGGATGTGGCTCGCACCACTCTCAGAGCAGAATGTGGCTTATGATCTTCTGTAAGAGCTGGATGTGGCTAATGACCCTCTCTTAGAGCTCAATGTTGTTTACGACCCTCTCACAGAGCTATATGAGGCTAAAGACCCTCGTTCAGAGCTGGTTGTGGCTAGAGACCCTCTCTCAGAGCCGGATGTGGCTTGGGACCCAATCTCAGAGCTGGATGTGGCTTGCAACCCTCTCAGAGCTGGATGTTGCTCTTGACCCTCTCTCAGAGCTGGATGTGGCTCATGACCCTCTCTCAGAGCCGGATGTGGCTCGCAACCCTCTCAGAGCTGGATGTGGCTTGTGACCCTCCCTCAGAGCTGAATGTGGCTCATGACCCTCTCTCAAAGCCGGATGTGGCTCGCAACACTCTCAGAGCTGGATGTGGCTTGCGACCCTTTCTCAGAGCTGGATGTGGCTTGGGACCCTCCCTCAGAGCTGGATGTGGCTCGCGACCCTCTCAGAGCTGGATGTGGCTCGCAACACTCTCAGAGCTGGATGTGGCTTGCGACCCTCTCAGAGCTGGATGTGGCTCGCAACACTCTCAGAGCTGGATGTGGCTCGCAACACTCTCAGAGCTGGATGTGGCTTGCGACCCTCTCTCAGAGCTGGATGTGGCTTGCGACCCTGCCTTAGAGATGAATGTGGCTAATGACCATCTCTAATGGCCCCTTTACATGCAGCTACAGGTAACAGGTTGTCCATAGGTAACTTACTGGCTGCAGTGAAATCATTGGGACATAGTTCTATTTGTACACAGCAACAAGATAGAACCATGTCTCCATGATTTCACTGCAACCAGTAAGTTACCTGTGAATAAGCTAGAAATGTAGCCGTGTGTAAAGGGGCCATAAGAGCTGGATGTAGGTCATGAACCTCTCTAAGAGCTGGATGTGGCTCGTGACCCTGTCTCAGACCTGGATGTGGCTCGTGACACTCTTTCAGATATGGATGTGGCTCGTGACCCTCTTTCAGATATGGATGTGGCTCCCACCATCTCTAAGAGCTGGATCTGAAAGAAAGTCTCAAAGTCAGCAAGGTTAGGAGCCTCTGATATAATGAGAGAATATCACAGAGAGGTCATTAAGACCCTCTCAGACCTGGACACTAAGGTCTAAGTAACTAACACTACTTGATGCCCATTGAATACAGATGTGCATGGTGAGTCTATGAGCAAACTAAGGCTACATTCACATTTTCCATAGCCCACTTCATTTATCAGACCACTCACGTCTGCAGTCTACCTAATGTACTGGTGCAGGATATCACCACCATTTACATGCATGCTACCGAAAAATAGCCCATGTGAACTAGCACATAGGATAACATTGGGTCCATGTGCTAACCGATCTCCATTCTCAGACAACACACCGACCGAAAAACTAGTCTCACTATTAAATTATGTGCAATGACTGTCTGTTGAAGGCCGGAAGGTTAAGGGGTTTGTATGGGTCCAATGTTCATTATCATACTGGGCAGTGGGTCACCAAATGGCTTCATGGAGGGGATCAAGGAGCTCCAAAATAGGTTGTTTATCCATCCATGATAAATACTGGGACAATGTGATTTCAGAACCACCTTAAATTTCCTGCATTGTTCCCTCAACACAGAAATTCTAATTTATTTCACTTTTTTTCCTATTATTGCCCCTTGGACCATAAACAGACTGTCCTCTGTCAACAGTAGGATCTTCACTTCTACTAGATAAACATCCACACGGTTTCGTAAGCTTTGACAATAAAAACACACTTGACCTCCTTACGACGTCATCCTAAACTCTTGTCATTGCCGTGAAGGAGAAGGAGGTCATGAGGTTTCTGGATGGTAATTGTTGACTACATGACTGGGAGACGTGCACATCCTCGCTCACGGTTCTGCTCGCTGGAGAACATGCTGGTGGCTCTAGTTGGATCTGGTTGAGTCTGGAGTGAATTTCTGGAGATACCTGTGTCTCTCAGCCCTCAGGACTGACTTTTTTTATTGGTTTTGTTTAGCTATCAATGATCTCTGCTGATACTACTTGTACAAAATCTTGTTGATGGACAAAAGTGGTATTGTTAGATTGAAAAACATCTAATCCACCAGAGGGGAAAGTTCTGCATTCCTATCCTTAACTACATACAATATACCTGCATCATCAGCAAAACGTTTGTATCCTTACTAGACCCATCCTCATCCTAAATGGAGCCCAATGGAGTGATGAACCAGTGTGAGAGACTCGTTGGGTTGTTCTCCATTGAATTCCATGGTTCTGTTGTGCTAGACACACATAATTGGATCAGAACCTGAACCCACCAGGATAGTCTGTAATATTCTAGTTCAGTATCCTGAATGTTTCCAGGTCTAGTAGTGTGGCACCCCACTGGTCAGACCGTCACCGGGGTACTGCACTCCTCCATTAGCAGGAGAGTAGTGCCCCTGTTCTCTAGGTACCTGGATGGTGAAGTTGAGACCCACAACACACAAACACTTAGGACCCCGGGATGGGACGGTGTGTGGACCAATGGGAAAGGCCCAGCCTCAGCTAGGAGAACAAGGAAGTGTAGAGTTAGTGAGTCGGGAGGAGAACAGCAAAGGAGTAGGAAGTTGGAGAGTCGAGAGGTGGTGGAGGTGTTAGCTCCTGCTGGCTGCAGCACAGTCACTCTCACCCCGGGAGGGAGAGGCTGAACGGTGTAGAGGAGAAAGGGAGCCCCTGGGGTGCAGAAGAAGACCTAGATCACCTGCATGCCTGAATCTGACAGAAAGAACGGAGGGGCTGGTGGAAGAAAACAGGGGACCAACCCTGAACACGGAGCGGGGATTCATACCCGAACCGTTGAAACCGGAGGCCATGAGATCCTAAAGGGGATCTGTGGCTGCAAACCCGGCACCACTTGGAGAAGGTGACCGTACTAAGGCACGGTACCAGGATACTGTACCAACCAAAGCCTGAGGCTGTCGGTACCTGAACTCTGTGTGTGAGAGGAGAGGTGAGATGAGCTATGAATGCTGAGAGTATCACCAGTGAAGAAAAAACCATGAGAGAGCAAAGAATAATTAGGGGTCTCGATGACACTGTCCCGGTTCTAGAGAAACAGCTGAAACTGGAGATTGGCAGAGGGAAGCACCCAGCGGCCTGCTTGGAACATTACAGTAAAGGTACTGAACTCCAACAGACTTGTGTGAGACTTTTATTGGCGGCGACCACTGGCTGTAGAGGTCGCATGACATCTTGAGATGCTGAAGACCCGATGAACACCGACCAAAGAACAAACTGTCTTGCCTACCCCACTGCCCTGGGGAACATCTCCACCTGCGGGGAGCAAAACCATCTAAGCTGTGGGTCATCGTCCTCAGAGGTTCTGAAGCAGCGGCGGCCACACATAGCTGCACACCGCAGGTGGAGTCATGAATACCCCCTTTTCCTTTATTCCCCCTGTCATCTGGTCCTGAACTTTTAAAAATGACACCGCCAGGGCCATGGAGCCGGGTTGCCACCGTGATGTCCCCCTGTAAAAGAACCGAAAGGTCTGGCCCGATTCCGTGTATCCCCATTGCCTGGAAGTGGGCGTGTCAGTAGAATTTCACGGAGCATACAACCATCAATAGCTATGTCTCAGACTGCTACTTACACATGAATGCTGAGCTCAGACAACCCTCCATGTAGTTTAAGATGGAGAGAAAGGATAAAATGCTGCCAATCATCTCTGTACCCCCCAGGGATTTTTATATCGTCCAGAAAACCCCTTTCTTCTCGATACTCCTCTGCCTCCTCCAGGCTTTGTTTTCTTGAGACTCCACTCTTCCTCGAGGATTCGTCTGTTTCTTCCAGACACTTGCCAACCCATATACCTCTAAACCTCCCAGACTTCTATTTATTCCCCAGACACTTCTGAAATGTTTGTCCTCTTCAGACAACTCCGTACCCTACAGATTCCTCTATTTCCTCACTATGGTCATTTCAGGCTCATTTGTCCCCTCCAGACTCCACTATTCTCTAGAAAGACATATATGTATCATCTACAGTCTCTGTCCCCTCCAGAATTTCCCTTTCCATACAGACTACTATGCCCTTTCCACACTCCACTATTCCCTCCAGACACCTTTGTCACATCCAGACTCCTCTGTGCCTTCCAAGCTTCTCTGTAACCTCCAGACTCCTATAACCCCTCCAGACTCCTCTGTCTCCTCCAGACACCTCTGTCTCTTCCAGACACCTCTGTTTCCTCAGACTCCTCTGTCTCTTCCAGACACCTCTGTTTCCTCAGACTCCTCTGTCTCTTCTAGACTCCTCTGTCTCCTCCAGACACCTCTCTCCTCCAGACTCCTCTGTCTCCTCCAGACTCCTCTGTCTCCTCCAGACACCTCTGTCTCTTCTAGACTCCTCTGTCTCCTCCAGACTCCTCTGTCTCCTCCAGACACCTCTGTCTCCTCAGACTCCTCTGTCTCCTCCAGACACCTCTGTCTCCTCCAGACACCTCTGTCTCCTCAGACTCCTCTGCTCTCTCGCTCTCTCTCCAGACACCTCTGTCTCCTCAGACTCCTCTGTCTCTCTCAGACACCTCTGTCTCTTCAGACTCCTCTGTCTCCTCCAGACACCTCTGTCTCCTCAGACTCCTCTTTCCTTCACAGACATCCTCTGTTCCTCGCCAGTCCTCAGCTCTTCTCTCAGACTCCCCAGACACCTCTGTCTCCTCCAGACACCTGTCTCCTCAGACTCCTCTGTTCTCCAGACACCTCTGTCTCTCAGACCCTCTGTCTCTCCAGACTCTCAGACTCTCTGTCTCTCAGACACCTCTGTCTCCTCAGACTCCTCTGTCTCCTCCAGACTCCTCAGACTCTCTGTCTCCTCCGACAGATCCTCTGTCTCCCAGACACCTCTGTCTCCTCCAGACACCTCTGTCTCTACTCAGACTCCTCTGTCTCCTCCAGACATCCTCAGACTCCTCTGTCTCCTCAGACACCTCTGTCTCCTCAGACTCCGTCTGTCTCTCCAGACTCTTCCTGTCTTCCTCCAGACACCTCTGTCTCCTCAGACTACCTCTGTCTCCTCCAGACACTTGTCTTCGTCCTCTGTCTCCTCCAGATACCTCTGTCTCTCAGACCTCTGTCTTCTCAGACACCTCTGTCTCTCTCAGACCCTCTGTCTCTTTCACACACCTCTGTCTCTTCTAGACTCCTCTGTCTCCTCCAGACCCTCTGTCTCCTCAGACTCCTCTGTCTCCTCCAGACACCTCTGTCTCCTCAGACCTCTGTCTCCTCAGATCCTCTGTCTCCTCAGACACCCTGTCTCCTCCGACTCTTGTCTCCCAGACACCTCTGTCTCCTCCAGACTCCTCAGATCCTCTGTCTCCTCCAGACACCTCTGTCTCCTCAGACTCCTCTGTCTCTCACCTCTGTTCTCAGACTCCTCTGTCTCCTCCAGACTCCTCAGACTCCTCTGTCTCCTCCAGACACCTCTGTCTCCTCAGACTCGTCTGTCTCCTCCAGACCCTCTGTCTCCTCAGACTCGTCTGTCTCCTCCAGACCCTCTGTCTCTCAGACTCCTCTGTTCCTCCAGACACTCTGTCTCCTCAGACTCCTCTGTCTCCTCCAGATACCTCTGTCTCCTCAGACTCTCTGTCTTCTCAGACTGCTCTGTCTCCTCCAGACTCCTCTGTCTCCTCCAGATCCTCTGTCTTCTCAGACACCTCTGTCCTCTCCAGACACCTCTGTCTCCTCAGACTCCTCTGTCTCCTCAGACTCCTCTGTCTCCTCCAGACACCTGTCTCCTAAGACACCTCTGTCTCCTCAGACTCCTCAGATACTCTGTCTCTCCAACACCTCTGTCTCTAAGACTCCTCTGTCCTCTCCAGACTCCTCTTTCTCTCCAGAACTTCTGCCTTCTCAGACTCCTCTGTGTCCTCCAGACATCTATCTCCTCAGACACCTCTGTCTCCTCAGACTCCTCTGTCCCTCAGACCCTCTGTCCTTCCAGACACCTCTGTCTCCTCAGACTCCTCTGTCTCCTCCAGACCCTCGGACCTCTGTCCCTCAGACACCTCTGTCTCCTCAGACTCCTCTGTCTCCTCCAGACTCCTCGGACACCTCTGTCCCCTCAGACACCTCTGTCTCCTCAGACTCCTCTGTCCCTCAGACTCCTCTGTCCCTCCAGACACCTCTGTCTCCTCAGACTCTCTGTCTCCTCCAGACTCCTCGACACCTCTGTCCCTCAGACAACTCTTTCTTTTCCAGACTCTCTGTCTCTTCAGACTCCTTTGTCTCTCCATCTCCTCTGTCTCCTCTGACTCCTCTGTTCCTCTCAGACTCTCTGTCTCTCCAGACTCCTCTGTCTCTGCTCCTTGTCCTTTCCAGACACCTCTGTCTCCTCAGACTACTCTGTCTCCTCCAGACACCTCTGTCTCCTCCAGACTCTCGGTCCTTCCAGACACCTCTGTCTCTCAGACTTCTCTGTCTTCTTCAGACACCTCTGTCTCTCAGATCCTCTGTCTCCTCAGACTCCTCTGTCTCTCAGACACCTGTCTCCTCAGACTCCTCTGTACTTTCTAGACACCTGTTTCCTCAGATTTCCTGTCTCCCCAGACCCTCTGTCCTCTCCAGACTCCTCTGTCTCCTCAGAATCTCTGTCTCTCCAGACACCTCTGTCTCCTCAGACTCCTCTGTCTCCTCCAGACACCTCTGTCTCCTCAGACTCCTCTGTCTCCTCCAGACTCCTCAGACTCCTCTGTCTCCTCCAGACACCTCTGTCTCCTCAGACTCGTCTGTCTCCTCCAGACACCTCTGTCTCCTCAGACTCCTCTGTCTCCTCCAGACACTTGTCTCTCGATCCTGTCTCTCAGACCTCTGTCTCTCAGACCCTCTGTCTTCTCAGACACCTGTCTCCTCAGACCCTCTGTCTCCTCAGACTCCTCTGTCTTCTCCAGACTGCTCTGTCTCCTCCAGACTCCTCTGTCTCCTCAGATTCCTCTGTCTTCTCAGACACCTCTGTCTCTCCAGACACCTCTGTCTCCTCAGACTCCTCTGTCTCCTCCAGACTCCTCTGTCTCCTCCAGACACCTGTCTCCTAAAGACACCTCTGTCTCCTCCAGACTCCTCAGACTACTCTGTCTCCTCCAAACACCTCTGTCTCCTAAGACTCCTCTGTCCTCTCCAGACTCCTCTTTCTCATCCAGACACTTCTGCCTTCTCCAGACTCCTCTGTGTCCTCCAGACTCATCTATCTCCTCAGACACCTCTGTCTCCTCAGACTCCTCTGTCCCCTCAGACTCCTCTGTCCCTTCCAGACACCTCTGTCTCCTCAGACTCCTCTGTCTCCTCCAGACTCCCTCGGACACCTCTGTCCCCTCAGACACCTCTGTCTCCTCAGACTCCTCTGTCTCCTCCAGACTCCCTCGGACACCTCTGTCCCCTCAGACACCTCTGTCTCCTCAGACTCCTCTGTCCCCTCAGACTCCTCTGTCCCTTCCAGACACCTCTGTCTCCTCAGACTCCTCTGTCTCCTCCAGACTCCCTCGGACACCTCTGTCCCCTCAGACAACTCTTTCTTTTCCAGACTTCTCTGTCTCTTCAGACTCCTTTGTCCTCTCCATACTCCTCTGTCTCCTCTGACTCCTCTGTCTCCTCCTCCTCTGTCCTCTCCAGACCCTCTGTCCTGCTCCTTGTCCTTTCCAGACACCTCTGTCTCCTCAGACACTCTGTCTCCTCAGACTCCTCTGTCTCCTCCAGACCCTCGTCTTCCAGACCCTCTGTCCCTCCAGACTCTCTGTCTTCTCAGACACCTCTGTCTCTCCAGAACCTCTGTCTCCTCAGACTCCTCTGTCTCTCAACACCTGTCTCCTCAGACTCCTCTGTACTTTCAACACCTGTTTCCTCAGATTTCTCTGTCTCCCAGACTCCTCTGTCCTCCCCCCTCCTCGTCTCTCAGACTCTCGTCTCCTCAGACACCTCTGTCTCCTCAGACTCCCTTCTCCTCCAGACACCTCTGTCTCCTCAGACTCCTCTTCTCCTCCAGACTCCTCAGACTCCCTGTCTCCTCCAGACACCTCTGTCTCCTCAGACTCTCTGTCTCCTCCAGACCCTCTGTCCCTCAACTCTCTGTCTCCCTCCTGTCTCCTCAGACACCTCTGTCCTCTACAGACACCTCTGTTTCCTCAGACTCCTCTGTCTCCTCAGACTCCTCTGTCTCCTCAGACTCCTCTGTCTCCTCCAGACTTCTCTGTCTCCTCCAGACTCATCTGTCTCCTCAGACTCCTCTGTCTCCTCAGACACCTCTGTCTCCTCAGACTCCTCTGTCTCCTCAGACACCTCTGTCTCCTCAGACACCTCTGTCTCCTCAGACTCCTCTGTCTCCTCAGACACCTCTGTCTCCTCAGACTCCTCTGTCTCCTCAGACTCCTCTGTCTCCTCAGACTCCTCTGTCTCCTCAGACACCTCTGTCTCCTCAGACTCCTCTGTCTCCTCAGACTCCTCTGTCTCCTCAGACACCTCTGTCTCCTCTGTCTCCTCAGACACCTCTGTCTCCTCAGACTCCTCTGTCTCCTCAGACACCTCTGTCTCCTCAGACTCCTCTGTCTCCTCAGACTCCTCTGTCTCCTCAGACACCTCTGTCTCCTCAGACTCCTTTGTCTCCTCAGACACCTCTGTCTCCTCCAGACTCCTCTGTCTCCTCAGACTCCTCTGTCTCCTCAGACTCCTCTGTCTCCTCCAGACTCCTCTGTTTCTGGTCCAGCCCCCTGCTCAATGCAGGATTCACTAAACTTTCCCAGACAGACAGATGTCTGTCCAGCCTCTGTGTGAAGACTTCCATTGAAGGGGAACTCTGCCTAATTGGTGTATTTGGGCCTATAATGTAAAATACTTACTAAAACTCTCGCTGTAGCTAAGCCAATTATATGCCATAGTGTCTAATGAGCCATTGTATCCAACTCCATCATGTGTTATACTGTCTGCAGAGTAACAGTATCTAAACCAATGGAGTGCGATACAATCAGATAACCAGGTGTACCTAAAATGTGTGATACGTTTTGATAATCTGGTGTAGCTAAGCATATCAAGTGTGAAACAATCCGAAGAGCCAGTAATTTATTTATAATACTATCTGCTAAACTGATGCATCTAAGCCTAAAATATTGTAGATAATATGATACTGTCACCCTATCTTGTATGATGCATTTCGATAGGACTGTATCTAATGGTTAATGTTATCATATGTGGTACTATATGATGAGCCCATGCATCTAAGCCTATCATATGTGGTGCTGTATGATGAGCATCTAAGCCTATCATATGTGGTGCTGTATGATGAGCATCTAAGCCTATCATATGTGGTGCTGTATGATGAGCATCTAAGCCTATCATATGTGGTGCTGTATGATGAGCATCTAAGCCTATCATATGTGGTGCTGTATGATGAGCATCTAAGCCTATCATATGTGGTACTGTATGATGAGTCTAGGTACCTAGGATTATTATATTAGATACTGTTTGTTGAGGTATGGAACCTAATCCTATCACTTGTGGTATAGTCTACTGAGCTGGTGCATTGAAGCCTCACCTCTTAAATGTATGTGATACTGTGTGATTTTCTGGTGTATCTAAGCCGCTCCATACTAAGATGAATGTATTATAGTATGCAGTGGCGTAACTTGAAGCTAATGGGCCCCAATGCAAAAGCTCCAATGGGGCCCTCATTAATGCAATTATTTAATAGCTCTAGTCTTTTTCTATAGCCTAAGAGACTTTTGGGGCCCCCCAGGTTCCAGGGCCCGGGTGCGATTGCAACCCCTGCACCTATTGTAATTACGCCCCTGATCGTGTGAATCTCCTATTGGGGTTGAATTGTTTTTACCCTTTTGGCCTCATTTTCTACATTCCTAACGCTTTACATTTCTTGTTCCCACAGGGACCCGACTCGGCATGAAGCTCCTCGTTACGAGGACGTTATACTCTACGGCTCTGCCAGAGTCTGGACAGTGACTCTCGGCCCAACTCCAGACATCGAACCTCCTCCTTACCATAGCGACTTGGCCCATAGAAGAGGAGTTGGCGCAGACCTCAGACTTCCCACCCCCACCTTGCTCCGGATCAGCTCTGACATTCATGAACTCAAGAGATCTGGATTCATCCCAGAAGATCGATTCCCGGAACCTTTAACACCTCCTCCTACATATAACGAGTCCATGACCGAATGGGAAGACGAGTTCTTACCTAGCCAAGAAGAAGGTTGATGGAAGACTCTACAAGACACAGAGAGATATCCGTGAAGTATCTAAACTCTTAAAACATTTCGCGATAGTTTACGTGGATGAAGGAAACCACATATTTATGTACAAGACTCGAAGGCTTGTCCATGGCCTTTAACGGACCAATTAGCACTGGGATTTGGGAAATGAAGAATGATATGTCGCTTGTATGGACTCAATGGGTTGAGATCTCGCTAAATCCATAGCTTTGGTATTGAAGGCCTTTCAGTAAGGCACAAGGTGTAGGCTTTATGAGAAGTATTTTTTTGTATTTATTAGTGCCATAATGTGTTATTTATAAGACAGTTTCAGGATCTTCTGTAAAATAATGGTGATTTTCTACCATAATGCTGAACTAGAAAGGTTAATGGACTTTTCGAACAAGCGTGAAGGATTCTACGTGTTTCTTGGCTAGGCAAAGTCCTACACCCATAACTGCACATGTAAGGGTGGCACGGTGACTCATGATTAAATTGTTGTCTACCAAACATAAATTTATAAGCTGTAATCTCTACGGGACGATATTGGCAAAGACTTTTTCTACTGTTGCCATAATTGCATGAACTTCTTTACGTACTTCAGGAATATTTTTAGATTTCTCGTTAACTGGTCATGAGATAGACTTCCATCTACCCAACCCATCTAAGCTTTGCGTAAGCAATGAGACTTCATACTTCAAGACTTCTTTTTCCAAACTTAAGGTTTCCCTCATTAAAATTTCCGATACTCCAGATCAGATCCACCAAACACAGTTTACGGCCTACTGACGGATCAGTGGTTTACCGGCCAACTACCAACCCATGGTTCAACTCAGGGCGGACCGTGACTCCAGGGGGCCCTGGTGCAGCCATGGTGAGGAGCAGGGGGGGAGGGGAAGGTGCTGCTGCTGGCCGTCGACATGGCCCGGGAGGTGCTGCTGGCCGCCAGTGTGAGCCGCGCCGGATGTTTCTAGCTGTTGAGGGGGCAGAGGAGAGGAGGGGCGGGATCAGGCAAGGGAAGCAGGAAGCTTTCTGCTTCCGTTGCCTGACCCTCCTCTCCTCTGACAACGGCTTACGGGGGTCGGCTGGGGGGGGGCCCCCTGCAGGCTTGAAGGGGCCCCCTAGCCGGTCGGGGCCCTGATGCAGCTGAACCAGCTGCACCACGGTAGTTCCGCCCCTGGTTCAACTCTTAGGCTAGGCCAACTACATTAGATACATAGGCCGTCGGCTCCTGTCACTGCTGCTGCTCATATGGGACTGAGATTAAGTACCATAAGCTGTGCCATGGCAAAGATGGCTTGCTTGAGCACCATGGTTCCTTTGATCAACTGATTGGTGGAGTTATTGAGAAGGCGCTCAATATCACATATAGGGCTTCAGTGACCACCAAAGCTAAGATGGTGAATCAAGTAGGAGTTCATTGTGGCAGAAGACATGATGGTGCATAAAATCTTGTCAATGGAGACTCCAATAATCCAATTCATCAAAGCTACTGTTCCTACTTCTCACTCAGCCAGTTAGCTAATGACAGGATGAGTTGACAGGAGAGGTCACGCTATGACTAGACGAAAACTAGCCCAAGGGTTAGTGACCATAAATGAAGGAAAGTGTCTTTAAGCTGGAGATAGCAATTTGCATGCAAGGAGCTGGGAGATTCTTATCGGCTCCAGGGACTGATCCATGGAGCTGATAATAATCATTCAGTTTCATCTAAAAATAAGACGTAAGAATAGAAATATCACAAGACTGACTAGTCTGACCATTGTGAAAGATCACCTTTCACGTGAGGTTTATAGAGGCCATGAATTTGCTCCATCACTTGTCTAGGCAATTCATGTGAATTACTCCACTAGGTGGCGATAAAGAGCATGTGTAATCTGTGCAGTAGCATGCATAGTAAATAGGGGGCTCAATGGTGAAAATCAAGATGTTCCCCCATGTAGCCTGTCAGGTTTTGGTATACCTGTTTACCCCCATCCTAATATCCCTTTGACTAGTTTTCAACATATTTGTTTGCGCACATTCAGTTCCTCTGGAGAGAGGAGTTCTCGGTAAGTCCTTTCAACTCAGTCCCAAAAGTGATGGGGTCAACCATGGTTGGGCAATGTTCTTCAAGGACTTCAAGGACACCCAAACACCCTCAGTACCAAAAGTGTTGGAACCAGCCAATGTTCTCCAAGGACTTCAATGACACCCAAGCACCCTTAGTACCAAAAGTGATGGAACCAACCATGGTTGGGCAACGTTCTTCAATGACTTCAATGACACCCAAACACCCTCAGTACCAAAAGTGTTGCAATCAGCCAATGTTCTCCAAGGACTTCAATGACCCAAACACCCTCAGTAACAAAAGTGTTGGAACCAGCCAATGTTCTCCAAGGACTTCAATGACACAAACACCCTCAGTACCAAAAGTGTAGGAACCAACCATGGTTGGGCAACGTTCTTCAAGGACTTCAAGGACACCCAAACACCCTCAGTACCAAAATTGTTGGAACCAGAAAATGTTCTCCAAGGACTTCAATGACACCAAAACACTCTCAGTACCAAAAGTGTTGGAACCAGCCATGGATCAGCCAATGTTTTCCAACGACTTCAAGGACACCAAAACAAAACACTCTCAGTACCAAAAGTGTTTAAACCTAACGTGGTTGGGCTAATGTTCTCCAAGGACTTAAAGGACACCAAAACACCCAAAAGTGATAGCACCAACCATGGTTAGGCCAATGTTCTACAAGGACACCAAAACACCCACTGTGCTCCATCCGGTGGCAGGATGTAAATTTGCCAGTTTTAAGTTATGGTCCTTCGGAAGTAGATTAATTGGGGTGTACAACATGTCGCTTGTATACGCAATTGGAAGCAGACCCCAGGATGGAGCATGCCAGCTCCACGCACATGAAATCTCCAAAGTGATTTTCTCCAGGAGGTTTCAAAAAACCTTTGCACTCTTTAGGACATTTGCCATATCTACCAGGAGTAAAAGAGAGTTGGCCGGTAGGGAATGATGGGAAGAACATGCAACCATGCAGCACCGAATGACCCCTCCACCCCTGGTAATAGCACTTATAACTGGAGCTGCCCTTCAGTCTTGTAATATAGCTATCCTCTAACCAAGTAGAGCACTAACTCCTTGAAACTTTTATAGAAATTATTTTTTTGCAATTTATACCTTTTGGCAAATGTGTTTTTTTTTTAATCTTATTTTTGTACATGCCAAAATATTCAGGTCATATCAGTCAGGCAGAAGTAAGTTATTGCCGTAATGGGAAGGAATGTACTTCTTTGCCTCGGGAACAGGTTGGACTGGGTGAAGGTTTACATTATTTTATCTTGGAAGTGGAGCAGAGAGAACAGACGCGCCCAGTCATCTGATGAATGAGAACAATGTTCTGCTGTGACTCAGCACTGAACCATACTATGAAGGGCAATGCCAGGTACAGCCACTACTCAGCAGGAGGCATAACCTGAATATAGCTGCAAATGAAAAATAGCTTGTCTGATTGGTTTCCCAATGTCCATGCATTGGCATTATAGTATTTGTATCCTGCATTTTCCACCAGTTTTCCTCTCCGCCAGCTCTATTTCTAGTTTTCAGTTGTCTCTGAGTTAGTGGGTGGAGGCCGACTGCTATGATGTCTTCCATACACAGCAGACACACACTTGAGAGATTCCTACTCTCCTGTCCCTATCAGGCACAAGTTCAGCGGTATCAGCAGCTATGAAAAACATTATACAGTACTGAGTGGTGTAGTTGTGAATCCAGCTCTGGAATGAGATAAAACACTTAATGGAAAGCAGCAGGAGCATGTGGGGCATTATTCACCAGTAGAGAGCAGTGTAGATGAGCATTAAGCCCAGGGGTTAGAAAAAACACTGTTCATTAGCAGCAAGGACATTAGATGGTGAAAGTGAGTTGTGTAGCTGTGAATCTAGCGTTGAAGTAGGATAAAATGTTATAAAGCAGCAACATGGTGTATGTTATGCAGCAGTACTGAGCAGTGTGCATGTGTATCAAGCTCTGGGGTGAGATAAAACACTACAAATTAGCAGCATATAGAACATTAAATGGTAATACTGAGCAGTGTAGCTGTGAATCTACCTATGACCTAAGATAAAGCAATACAAAGCAGCAGCATACTGCACATTATGCAGCAGTACTGAGCAGTATGGATGTGTATCAAGCTCTGGGGTGAGATAAAACACTACAAATTAGCAGCATATAGAACATTAAATGGTAATACTGAGCAGTGTAGCTGTGAATCTACCTATGAGCTAAGATAAAGCAATACAAAGCAGCAGCATACTGCACATTATGCAGCAGTACTGAGCAGTATGGATGTGTATCAAGCTCTGGGGTGAGATAAAACACTACAAATTAGCAGCATATAGAACATTAAATGGTAATACTGAGCAGTGTAGCTGTGAATCTACCTATGAGCTAAGATAAAGCAATACAAAGCAGCAGCATACTGCACATTATGCAGCAGTACTGAGCAGTATGAATGTGTATCAAGCTTTGGGTTGAGATAAAACTCTTCAAATTAGCAACATAAAGTACATTAGTGGTAATTCTGAGTGGTGTAGCTGTGAATCTAGCTATGAAGTAACAATACATACTACAAAGCAGCAGCATGGAGTACATTATGCAGCAGTATTAAGAAGTGTAGATATGCATCAAGCTATATGGTGATATAAAACAGTTAACATTAGCAGTTGTCATGTGTGTCCTGCACTGCAGTGAGTAAATGTGTTTAATTCCTGTTGCTACATCCGGGATTAATGTCAGTAGCTACCGCCGTATTGCTGCCTATGGTCTGTTCTGGCTCCTCAGGTGAGCTGTTGTGTGCGTGTCTCGTGACGTGGTTCTCCCTTAGTTTTTAAATGATCCCTTTTCTGACCAGCAGGTGTCATTGATAGACTTTAGTCTCTACTCTTACCTTGTGCTGTGAGGACGTAGTGCTGTGTTACAGAAGCTTTCCTGAAGCATACCGCTTTGTGAGAATCATCTGTTGCTAGTTGCTGTTTCTTTTCCTGGGTGGAGGTGGAGGGGTGTTAGCCCAGGGCTGGATAGCAGGGCAAGGTTAGCGACCCAGACTTCTCCACCTTTAGGGGTAATTCTGGGATCAGGGTCAGCTAGGAAAACCCAGTCTACAGGGTCAGGCTAGCTTCCCTGACTCCCTCAGCCCTCCTCTGCCTTCCAGCTACTATTCCACTTGTGCGCCATTAGCATCCCTTGACAGCAGGATGCAGACCATCAAATGGCAACACTGATCGGTGTAGCTGTGAATCTAGCTATAAAGTAAGATAATGCACTTACTATAAAGCAGCAGCCTAGAGTATTTTATGCAGAAGTATTGAGAAGATTGAGTGTGCATCAAGCTCTGGGGTGAGATAAAACACTGCAAATTTGCAGCATAAAGGAGATTAAATGGTAATACTGAGTGGTGCAGCTGTGAATCTAGCTAAGTAAGATAAAACATTTGATACAAAAGAGTAGCATGGAGGGTGTTTGGCCAGAATACTGAGCTGTTTGAATGTGCATCAAGCTATAGGGTGAGATAAAACACTAGAATACAACACCGTGAAGGACATTATACAGCAATACTGAGAGGTGTAGCTGGGAATCTAGCACACCGGATAAAACACTATCCAGAAAGCATCTCTCTGCTTCTCATTCTGGTCCTCCCTCCACCTCCCATCTACATAGACTTCAATAGGCAGCTGTAATCTGATTCCTCAGTAAGATGTTAGCAATCCATCTTTAGTCTCAACTATTTTTGACAGCGAGTTTAGAAGGCTAGGGGATGAGAGAAAGTGGCTCATAAGTGGGGAAAGAAGGATATTTCTGTAAAAAGATATAAAGTTTTTTCTACTCATTAGTACTATTGATGTAAAAATAATTGAAACAACAGAGACTAATATATAAAGCTGAGTGTATATGTATGTGTGCATGTGTCATAGCTCTTCTCACTCCACTTAACCACGCCCACACTTCACATAACCACACCCACTCCTTATAGCCACGCCCACCTCACAACCTGCATCTTCACATAGCTCCACTCTGGGAATGTGTGGAGGGGTGGAGCTATGAAGGGGCAGGGCTATAAGTAGTGGCAGATTTATGAAGGGGGTGGGTCTACCAGGAGGGGCTATGTGTAGGGGTGGAGATAGGAAGAGGCTACAAGGAGGGGGTGGGTGGGGCTATGTTAGAGGGAAAACTATGAAGGGGTGGGGCTACCGAGAAGGGGCAGGGCTATGATACATACAAACACATACATGCATTACCATATATGGGTGATCTTACCATATAGGAGCATTACACCCGGGCAATGCTGGGCTCTACAGATAGTGTAATATCATATGATTTACAAGTCATTGCCCAAAAGCAAAATACGGACTTTAAGGGCGGTGTTATTAATGTCTTATATATGATGGGAAAGGTTGTGGAACACCGTCAAAGTGGTCAGAAGTCACCACACTGTAATACATGCTGTCATCAGCTGATTACTACATCTGTGAATATTGTATATAAAAGTCTGTAAATAGTAATTAATTTTATAATAAAATGTGTAAAGCACACAATACGTCTTGTTTTAACCTTCTTTGTATAATCAAGTCTAAATCCTAACCAAAAACACTCCTGGGGCCTTCTGACATCACTAGTCACCAGAAAACATTGGTTATTGGTTGGTAGATCACCATAGGGCCGGCCCATGCAGAGCTTCATGCTGAGGAAGGAGGAACTAGACAGTCAGTGCAGCTGTAACCACATGAAGTTATATAGCGATCTGCTATCACGAGGGTGACTCACCCTAGGGAGACCGAGGATGAGTCTGAGACCTGAAAGTTACAATGCCGTGTGGATCACAGGTCTATAACTTGTATTAAATGTATATACTTTCTTTTGGTGCTACAGGGATTAAGGACTCTTTCCTATCCAGTTGGTTTTAGCAATCCTTAATCTCAGGTGTAGTTTGGTGACCACTCCCCTCCGCTATGACATGTCTTACCATCTGAATCCATTTCTATGCTGTACAGTTTCTCCCAGAGACAAGCTCCTTGTAGAGTGAAGAGTCGTGACAATTGCAGCTCAGGTGTTTTGCCGCATTGAAGGATATTTCAGTGTTTTTCCTTTTGTGTCTATTTTCCCTCTGTCTGTCTCCCTTCCATTATGTTGTATTAATGCAGTGGTGAGACTAGTGTCCTTGCCGGGCTACACACTAACCAGTGTGAGTCCAGGGTGAGGGAGGGCCTAGGCATGTGATGGCAATGGAGGGGGGGAGGACCTGTAGAGGTACGTTAGGGAGCTTAGGGTGTAGACTCAGGTGAGTGTAAGGACCCCGCTACCGTCTTCTTATCACCAGGGCCTTCCTTCCATATATCCCTGCTGTCACCCCTATGTTTTGCCGCATGCTTGGAGTCCGTACGTCCCAGGGTGACACCTGCTGAGTATAGGTGCATAGCAACTGATGTCAGATTTTGGCCTGGTATGAAAAGGAGTCATGGACTGATCATTGTGTGCTGAGAGTGTTTTAGATAGAAATAACACACTTTCACATTCACAGAACAATTGTTACCTCAAACCATCATCCTGGACAGCTCATCGTCTCGTGTAAACAGGAGATGTGCTGCCACAAATGATGATCTTCTATGTGCACAGAACAATCTGTAATACGATCATTCTGTATGCACATATCATATCATATCATGGTTACACAGGACAATGTGCTGCCGAGTACGAAGATTTTTTTAACCAAGCACCTGATGATCAAAATGAGCATTTTACGTCTGGTGATTAGTAGCCTGTTTACACAAGTTGATGAAGGTGAATCAAGCATTCCTAGGAATGTTACAGAGTAACCCACCCCGACTTACCAAAATCAAAGCACTGCTGGGGGACGTAGGGGACAACTACACTTTAGCAAGAAATGGCACTGTTGGTAAGTATAAGACCTTGACTTAAAGCAGAGTTTGTCACCGCGTGACTTTGTAGCTTCACATCTGTGCTTTTTTCATGTGACTGTCACATCCCCACCAGAGTCTGCCCCATGGACATCTGCTTCTGTCACTGGGCACCGCCACATTCCCCCAGTGGGCGGCGCTGGTGACAGAAGTCAGAACCAGAATCTCTGGAGAGCGCAGGCTCTGTCCATCTACTAATATGAGAGTGGCTGGGACCTGTTGTGTTTCACAGTCTGACAAAGTGGATGTGCGTGTGTGGGTGCTGTCCAGCTGAAGTCATTAACTACTAGTTTCAGCCTATTGGAAAGCACCACACCTTACTAATACCTTCAGCCTATTGGAAAGCACCACACCCTACATATACCTTCAGCCTATTGGAAAACACCACACCCTACATATACCTTCAGCCTATTGGAAAACACCACACCCTACATATACCTTCAGCCTATTGGAAAACACCACACCCTACATATACCTTCAGCCTATTGGAAAGCACCACACCCTACATATGCCTTCAGCCTATTAGAAAGCCCCACACCCTACATATACCTTCAGCCTATTGGAAAGCACCACACCCTACATATACCTTCAGCCTATTGGAAAGCACCCCACCCTACTAATACCTTCAGCCTATTGGAAAGAACCACACCCTACTAATACCTTCAGCCTAGTGGAAAGCACCAAACCCTACTAATACCTTCAGCCTATTAGAAAGCACCACACCCTACATATACCTTCAGCCTATTGGAAAGCACTAAACCCTACTAATACCTTCAGCCTAGTGGAAAGCACCACACCCTACTAATACATTCAGTCTATTAGAAAGCACCACACCCTACTAATACCTTCAGCCTATTGGAAAGCACCACACTCTACTAACACCTTCAGCCTAGTGGAAAGCACCACACTCTACTAATATCTTCAGCCTGTTGAAAGCACCACACCTGTTATGATCTGATGACCTAGGAGTAACATAAACAGACTTCACAGATGTGGGATGTAACTAACCATGCCCTAGACACCTCGACACGGCCGGAGAACTAGCTACCCCTATAGATGGAAACAGGAAAGCCTATCTTGCCTCAGAGCAGAACCTCAAAAGAATAGCAAACCCCCCACGGATATTGACTGGGAAACCGGAGAGGAAAAACACACACAGGCAGATAATAGAGTTTAGCAAAAGAGGCCACACTATCTAGATAGTAAGGACAGGATGGAATATTATTGCGATCAGTATTAAAAATACTATCAAAAACCTCCAACAGCAGATTGTACCAAAAAATAACCCTGAGTCTGCTAAGACTCGCGCACTCTATATCTGCAAGAACTTCTGTGAATCAAACTAGAATAAATAGGTTCTAAAACCAGCACAACTGGAAGCAGCAGACAACAGTGAATAGCAATTCATACCTAGGAAGAAAACTTCCTAACTGAGAGCAGGTAAACAAATATGTAGACTAAATATCAACCCACAACCCAGAGCAAGACAAGCAATAAGCAGATCCTCAAGCACACAACATGTGTACCACAAAATAACAAAACACCATTCACTTAGCTTGCAAGTATTCAGCAGAGCAGGAAGGAACCAGGGAGAGATGTGGACACCTCCAGGAATAATTACAACTGGCAGAGATTGATCAGCCCCAACCACCTATATGCTCCAATCCAAAGCAGACTGCCAATCATCAAGATCAGCTGAGGAACTCTCCAAAACACAGCCAGCTGCATAACCAACAACAACCACAGGAGGGAGCTCACAACCAGAATTCTTCATCAATGAACTCACAACACACACCCTTCTAATACCTTCAGCTTGTTGGAAAGCACCACACCCTTCTAATACCTTCAGTCTATTGGAAAGCACCACACCCTTCTAATACCTTCAGCCTATTGGAAAGCACCACACCCTACATATACCTTCAGCCTATTGGAAAGCACCACACCGTACATATACCTTCAGCCTATTGGAAAACACCACACGCTACGTATACCTTCAGCCTATTGGAAAACACCACGCCCTACGTATACCTTCAGCCTATTGGAAAGCACCACACTCTACTAATACCTTCAGCTTTTTGCTGGAAGCCACCAGATATAGCTTTTGGTTGCCTTGGCTAGTCTCTTCTCTTGTATTGGTGTTTTTCCTGTGTTTTTAGGATGCTTCTCCTGCATGACATCTTTGCACCTTGCTGCCATCTTGGTTTTGATCCAGCCCTCTGACTACTCCTGATTTTGTCCTTTCCTGACCTTTGATCCTGCTTGGTGACTTTCCCATCTCTGGACTCGGCCCATCCATAAGCAGCAATATCCTGGACCCTGCAGTAAATCCAGATCCTTGTATAGGGGTTAAATGGTGTCAGGGTTTCTCGGGGTTCTTGCTAACTAAGAGGCTTGTACCTCGTCTGTCTAGGATAACCCTTTTGTGCCTGTAGCCTCGGACAGACGGCAGAGTGCCTGTTGGATGTTTGCTGTTGAGGGCATTTGGGATACAAAAGGTGTGTTGGCCACAAGGATCTAAAAAAGAATAGTGAGTGACCACCTCAACCTCTCGAGCTGTGGACCATCATGGCATGCTGCGGCAGATGACTTATGACCACTGGAAAGTTGAGCTGAATTTTGATGTGGTAATAAATTAGCTATAAGGGAGCTCAAGAGAAGGAAAAGAATGATGAACTTTCCTAATGAGAACAAGCTCACTGATGGATCCTCAGTTAACTCACTCTCAGAGTCTCCAAGACTATAAAATGCTGTGAGGTAGCAACCGGGGAACCCGCTTGCAAACGACAACAAACACGTGTTTATAAGTTTAACCAATGTGTACCCGTTTATTTTTCACATATAATATAACCCGGGTAGCATGTTGAACACATATCACATTGCATATAAACACTTTACATAAACACATCATACATTACATAAAACATTGCACATATACATTCACAGTAACCCGGGACCTGTAACCACGACTCTCTGTCCCCATTGGAGCTCTACTAACAGCTCCCGTGGTGGCTACGGCCTCCGGCCTATATACATTCCACAGTACCTTTATAATAAATACATTTGATATACTTCGATGATGACCCCTCCGGGTTCATGACAGGGATTGAGCAACCTGAGTACCGGGTATGTCATGTATCCCCAAGGGGCTCCTTCCTGGACGTATCTCCGCCTACGTCCCGGTCAGAGTCCACCTGGTTCAACCATGGTGTCCCCACTCTAGGAGCCCTTTTAACCCCTGCTTCTGACCTTCGTTACATACGCCTCAACGGGCCCTGTGGGTCCCAATGGCGGTACCTGCCGCCTGGCTTTAGTCCCCCAGCATGATGATATACATTCACCCGTAGTCAGGAATCCTGCCTGACCGGGACCTTACACACCGTATGTGATCCATCATTCAAACGTCCATGGATCACACACCTGCTCACAGCCCACATCCATGGACTGTGGCCCCTCCATGGCCCATTACAGGGATTGGCAAACCATAGGGCACGGGAACCTCTACATCCGTTACCTACTAGGAGCCCTCTTACCCCTGTCTCTGGCACCACAGGCACACCCACACCATTAGAGGTCGTGGTTGAGGGATCAGGTACCCTCTGCATGCAGCAGGGCAAGCCTCCCTCTCGTCCCAAGGACGGAACGCCTCCAACATCATCCATACCAGCTGGGTCACTGTCTCTCCACATGATTATACATGGGTCTTACATAGGTCATCATCTCTCATTCAGGGCCATTACCTAAGCCCTCATACACATAGTTAAACACATTGTTTCATCAGGTCCTTTAACTGAGCACTCTGACTCGGACCTAAAGGCGGTCTATGCCCGCCTGGCATTCTACATACAATTGCCTCCAAGGGCTACATACATTCCGGTTCATCAGGACCTTTAACGGACTCCACTGAGTCGGTCCCAAGGGCGGTCTATACTCGCCTAACATGATTTACACACTCAAGGTGCACAGTTCACACTATCGCTCGGGAACTGCCTTCTTACCGGGCACGGATCCGGGTCTCGCTACCTGTGTCACAGGTTCCACCAGGCATCCCCACAGGCTCTTTCCCGGACGTGAGGTGAACCACGTCCGATCTAGCGTCCACGGGTCAACCACAGCTTCCCCCTCCAGGTGCGGACACGACCCCGGACCTCGGCACCGGCCTGGAGCTAGCATGCTCCCATCATGTACTCAGAGCCTCTACACTGCTCTGCACTTGGCTGGTCTCAGCTTCCATCTGAATCAATCTCAGCTTCCAGAATCAATCTCTCAATCACTCAGGTGGCCGGCTCTTATCGTGCCAGCCACTCCCACATGGACACACCCCCTCAGCTGCTGTTAATCAGCCTGTCACACAGCTCAGGTTAACTCCCTGTGTTCCGGGTTGTCAGCACTCACTCATTACATCCTATTCCTCATGGATCTCATACCACTCTCACTGCCGCTCATTAGGCTCATGATACCTTGTGTTCACAGTTGGTTCACACAGCATTATCAGTCAAACCGGTCAGTGTGCACAGGATCATACCTTGATCCTACATGTGATGTACCCCGGCCATGCGGATCATGCCGGCGGTGCCTCACAATGCAAACGGTGCATATCTATATATGACACCCAGATGTCAAAAATTCAAGAAAAACCCATTCATATCCTTTAGGAAAAGATGGTGCTAGGTGGCCTCATCCCTCAAGGTTAAGTGCAATTCCATAGTAGAGATAAGGAATCCATTATCTGCAGTCATGTAGTGAATATGTATCTCAGCTTCCTGGATCTGAAATATATAAAATGGTGAAAGTGGGAAATGTGAGGTTAACGGCCGACGAGCATCATAATAAGTGTCTGACTCCACCTTACACAACCCTGAGTCAGAGCGCGGGGTCAGTGCATCCACAGCACACCGACACCGGGGGAATGAACTTTCATCTATACTGTAATATCTGCAGATCGGCCGCCTCAAGGCTTCTTATGAATTACTTATAGGTAACATTGCATTGTGCAATGCTGGATGAGTCACGGTCACACATACGTATATCACTCAGTGAGTCAGCGGCTGCGGATCTCATTATTACAAGAACCAGGAGGGAATTTACCCACTTATCGCACACAGTATGAAGGCGCCACTATATAGTTATAGAAGCAGGTGATCGAAGGAAACGGTGTCTGAAAAAGTGGTGTCTGGACCAACAGCGGTTCATTTACTATGTTCTGCCTTCTATACCTTGGCGGTGTATTATCTGGCATTGTATTGTATTATCTGGTATGCAACATAAATCTTCCCTGTCTTCCAAATAAGCAGACTAATTCACCTGTAGTTGAAGGCTAGGTTCACACTGTGCGTTTTTTATATGTTTTTTGTTGATCCGTTTTTGGTGCAGCTTTTGCATCAAAAATGGATCCTCTTTGTTTGCAAAGAAGCATCACATTGTCCGATTGTGTTGCTTTTTTGCTCCGTTTTCAAATGCAGTACTATTCCAGGGGGACACAGACAGACAAGCAGACAAAGACAGACACACACACAGACAGACAGATACATAGACAGACACTTTATTACCTTTCCCAAGGTCCTGGTGCCCAGCAATGAGTTTCTTCCGGGTTTTGCACTATCAGGACCTGGTCATGTGACTCTCAGGCCAAGTCACATGGGCAGGTCCTGTTTCCCCTTGATCAGAAGGAAGATATCGCCGGGGCTCGCCGGGGAGGGTAAATAACGGAGCGTTGGTGATGTGGAAAGCGCAGCAGAAAAACATAGCTCAAATTGAAGCTCATTATATTCTGAATCCGCTTCCTGCATCACTAACACAGCAGTCAAAAACGCGAATGTAGGCACAGCAAATTGAAAAACCCATTCACTTTGCTGGGGTACACCTGACTGATCCGTTTTTGGTGCAGTTTTCAAGAAAAATTCAGCACTAAAAACGGATCAGATGAGCTTCCACACACATCACTCACCACCAGCTCTGCTCCAGATGTGTGGTGACTCACTGAGGTCACCTGAGGTCACTGTTCAGGTAACCATGATGGCCCCTAATCATAGTGGGTACCATGGTTACCTAAGCTGTGCTCAGGTGACCTCAGCGAATCACCGCTTACAGACGGAGCTCGTACTTCATTTATTCAGTGACTGAAGGCTGTGGTGACAGAATGCTGTATTCTTTACCATAGCCTCTAATGAAGAAGATGTTGTAGAGGATTGAGGAGGGGTATAAGTGAGGGCTTAATAAAGATGGAGTCCCTAAATGCCTTTGTGTTTTTATTTCTATTAAAATGTTTTTTCTCTGTCTTGTTTACTATTTAGTTGAAATTCTTAACAGTCGGGTCTAATATTGGCCCGACATTAAGAATTTCGAGCTTAATGCCAGCTGGCAATACAAAGCTGGCATTAACCCCTTATTACCCAGTTTGCCACCACTACACGGCAACTGGAACAGTTGGATAAAGCGCCAGGAATTGGTTGGTTGGGTGGGGGCTGCTATTCTTTAGCGTGAGGGGCCCAGTGAAGGCCAGCCCTCAGCTGCCTAGATTTACCTTGGCTGGCAATTAAAAATAGGGGGGAGCCCACACATTTTTTTTGCCAGCCAAGGTAAAATTAGGCAGCTGAGGATGGCAGCTCGCAGCCGTCCGCTTTAACTGTGATAGACTTAAAAATCCATCAAAGCCCCAAGCTTATTTTTTTTAATTATTTGTTTAATACATCATGACGGCAGGTTGGTTGCTATAATCTAAAGTGAACGATGATCTCAGTGAGTCACTGCACACCTGGAGTAGAGCTGACAGTGAGTGATGTGTGCGGCACCTCATCTCGTCACCATAGAGACTGCAAATCCCAAGCATTCTAACTATCAGCTTCTTAGATAGTTGTGTAACTTGTACGCACACCACCAGGTGCCAACAGACAGCTTGAAACTTGGCGGGTACTGAACTGTAGAGAAGTCCAGGAGAAAATTGCTCTTTTCTTCCAAAATCTTGTATTGGTTACAATGCAACAGCAGGTGTACAGGGTAGTACACATGCCTCTTGAGTAATGTCTTTTAAAGACTAAACTGAGGAAGAATGGAGGAGCAACCTATTACAGAGACCAACTACGGGAGGGACATAGGATTAAACTTCATGCAGTCTAATCTGCCTAAGAACAAGGAAATGTACTGATTGGAGGAAATGCATAACAGAAAAATACAGTGCCTTGTGAAAGTATTCGTCCCCCTTGAACTTTTCAACCTTTTGTCACATTTCAGGCTTCAAACAAAGATATAAATTATAATTTTTTTGTGAAGAATCAACAACAAGTGGGACACAATCGTGAGGTGGAACCAAATTTATTGCATATTTCAAACTTTTTTAACAAATAAAATACTGAAAAGTGGGGAGTGCAATATTATTCGGCCCCTTTACTTTTAGTGCAGGAAACTCAGTCCAGAAGTTCAGTGAGGATCTCTGAATGATCCAATGTTGTCCTAAATGACTGGTAATGATAAATAGAATCCAGCTGTGTGTAATCAAGTCTCCGTATAAATGCACCTGCTCTGTGATAGGCTCAGGGTTCTGTATCCAGTGTAGAGAACATCATGAAGACCAAGGAACACACCAGGCAGGTCTGAGATACTGTTGTGGAGATGTGGAGAAGTTTAAAGCCGGATTTGGATACAAAAAGATTTCTTAAGTCAAGTTTTAAACATCTCAAGGAGCACTTTGCAAGCGATCATATTGAAATAGAAGGCGTATCAGACCATTGCAAATCTACCAAGACCCGGCACCCGGCCGTCCCTCTAAACTTTCATCTCAAACAAGCAGAAGACTGATCAGAGATGCAGCCAAAAGGCTCATGATCCCTCTGGATGAACTGCAGAGATCTACAGCTGAGGTGGGAGAGTCTGTCCATAGGACAACAATCAGTTGTACACTGCACAAATCTGGCCTTTATGGAAGAGAGGTAAGAAGAAGCCATTTCTCACAGATATCTTTAAAAGTCTTGTTTGAAGTTTGCCACAAGCCGCCTGGGAGACCCCAAACATGTGGAATAAGGTGCTCTGCTCAGATTAAACTAAAATCAAACTTTTTGGCCACAATGCAAAACGATATGTTTGGCATAAAAGCAACATAGCTCATCACCCTCAAAACACCATCCCCACTGTCACACATGGTGGTGGCATCATGGTTTGGGCTTTTCTTCAGCAGGGACAGGGAAGATGGTTAAAATTGATGGGAAGATGGACAGAGCCAAATACAGGACCATTCTGGAAGAAAACCTGCTGGAGTCTGCAAAAGACCTGAGACTGGGACGGAGATTTATCTTCCAACAAGACAATGATCCCAAACATAAAGCAAAATCTACAATGGAATGGTTCAAAAATAACCGTCTCCAGGTGTTAGAATGGCCGAGTCACATCCAGACCTGAATCCAATGGAGAATCTGTGGAAAGAGCTGAAAACTGCTGATCATAAACGCCTCAATCCAACCTCACTGAGCTCCAGCTGTTCTGCAAGGAAGAATGGGCAAGAATTTCAGTCTCTCCATGTGCAAAACTGATAGAGACAAACCCCAAGAGACTGCAACTGTAATCACAGCGAAAGGCGGCGCTACAAAGTATTAACTCAAGGGGCCGAATAATATTGCACGCCCCACTATTCAGCTTTTTATTTGTTAAAAAAGTTTAAAATATCCAGTAAATTTGGTTCCACTTCACGATTGTGTCCCACTTGTTGTTGATTCTTCACAAAAAATTTGAATTTATATCTTTATGTTTAAAGCCTGAAATGAGGCAAAAGGTTGAAAAGGTCAAGGGGGCCAAATACTTTCACAAGGCACTGTATATACAACAGGTTGTTCCCATTCGTGGGACACAACACTCCCCATCAGAAATCATCAGATTTCACAAGTCTCTGTTGTCGTGACGAGTCAAGACTGTCCCTCGCCTTTCATGAGACCTGTAAAAGGAGTAATCTGTACAGGGTAGTACCCATGCTTCTTGAGTAATGTCTTTGAAGACTAAACTGAGGAAGAAGGGAGAGGCAACCCAATACAGAGCCCAACTACGGGAGGGACATAGGATCAAACTTTATACAGTCTAATCTGCCTAATAACAAGGAAATTTACTGATTGGAAGAAATGCATAAAACAGAAAAATACATAAAACAAGTTGTTCCCATTCATGGGACACAACACTCCCCATCTGAAATCATCAGATTTCACAAGTCTCTTTTGTCGTGATGAGTCATGACTGTCCCTCGCCATTCATGAGACCTGCAATGAGAGGAGAGAAGAAAGGTAATGCAACAATAATGCAGTATTCAAGTCCTTACTTAACCGATGGCGTGTAAGTCCTTGAATGCAAAAAGTGAAAAAATGAGTTCAAGTGCAACAGAACAAAACATCTTCGAATTGGGGAAGCCGCAAACTTGCTAACTTTTCCACTAACCCAACAATCCAGCGGTGAAAGTTTAGTCCACTGGGAAAAGTTCAAGTTTAATTGGACGCTGACAGTTCTGTGTCCTAGTATGGCAGGGGTAAGGAGATGTGCTCCCCACTGAGTCCAGCAACAAGGTCTGTTCATGTGACTCCTGCTCGAAGGAGCCACCAGGTGATGTACATGAAATGGATGTCAGCAGGCGTGATGGCTGACCAGCTTAAAGGATGGCCAAGGTGATGAGACCGCAGCTTCTGTGCTGGTACCTTGGACATACGGCTTGTGATGTTAGTCGGTCTGAGATCCTTCCCAGCCTTTGGTTCCTTTGGCTCAAGTTCATAGCTGGCAACAATGGAACTGAGATTGTGGTGCGGACAACGTGGGAGTGATGGGCGCGTTTTGTGGTCAAGATTGAGTGTTGACCTCAGTCCTATTCTCCACTCAGCTAGTTGAAGGTCAGTGGAGGTGAGATGCCACTGTTCAGATGTGGCACTTTTGGTTTTTACCACTAGCACAGCAGCCCAGAGTTCAGGACGTGGTACAGGGTATGTAGGTTTTGAAGTAAACTTAACCTTGTCCACGACAAAACTGCGTTGTACCTTTTTGCCGGTCTCTGAGGTATTCAGGGAGGCTGCTATGACTGTAGACTCCGTAGACGTTTCAGGGGAAACGTAGACTCAACTTTTGATGACAATTGAAAGAGTCTTTAGAGAACCACGGTGCAGAACTTGGAGTTGCTATAAGGCCTTTGGAGACTTCTCACCGTCTCCCACCTGTGTTGTCTCTGAGATAACATAGTGTTCTTGTCGATGCCCTGAGTAGCAAGCTGTCTCAGCAGTACCCTGTCTTGAACTGTGATGGGTGTTCTGAACCCAAGAGGACCATGGATGCTGCTTTCAATAGGCGAGGCTCCTCGTTTCATAGCACATTTCTTGCAGGGTGATGATTGGGAAGTGAAGGTGTCTTGTTCAACATCCGGCAGTGTGCTGAAGCTGCATGGCGTAGGGAGAACACTAGCACCATCAGTAAGAGGTAGGCTGTTGAGAGAGGGGCTCTCACTCTGGGCACTGAAGTCTAGCACGGCTTCGGCTTGACCATGCTTTTGATAGAGATAGGCATCACAGGTTGGGAACCTTGCAGTTGCTTGCTGTGGATCCCTTGGCAACTCCATCTTTGCAGGAAGAGAAGGTAAGGGAGCTACTCAGCTGTTGTATTTATCTCCGGTGTATTTGACGCTCGTGACCCTGATCATGGTCTCGTCTTTCCTCTGTAAGTGGTGAGTTGTTGACTTTGTTGTCTTTTGACTTCTCCTTTACCCAGTAGTCATGTGGGTATGGCAGGAAGGACAAGACATGGTTATCTGTCGTGATGATGGTTTTGTAAAAAGAAATATAGTGTGGGTACCTCTTGGATTTGCCGATGATGACCCAGCCTACCTCCAGGTGCTGGGCGAACGGTTCATTAAGTAGTCCGTGGATTTGTTGACATGTCTTATGCAGTTGTATAATGTATCTGCTGAGGAGTATTAGGATGTCAGCCTTGTTGTTCAGATGTGGTATCTCTTTGGCTAAGACCTTGAGATGAGGATGCTGTGCTGAAGAGCGACTTCTGGCATCGGGATTTCTTCCCTGTTGAATGGTATTTGGTTGCACTCATCAAGTGTGGGTAGTGGTATCTTCATAGGGCTGTCAAGAGAGGTCATTATGAGGCCTCTAGCACTTCTTCCAGAGGTTTTCACAACACCACTGCAGGTGCCCAAGTTGTAGGGAAAGATGTCTCCTTTTAAGTTGAACAAGACAAAGAGTTTTGACTTGGCCAGTGATTTGTTGCTCTGGTCATCCAGACTGACGTACACCTTGACCGTTTTCTCTGGGTGACCCTTGGGTACACCTTTGCCAGGCAAATCCTCACCCAGGATTCATCTCGAAGACCTCTTCCAAAGAATTTGGTGCATGAAAAAGATACTGCAACATGGCCTGTCGCTTGGACTGTATTCTCCTTGCCATGACCTACGATGGGAGAAGGTGAAGATGTAGAGTTGGGTTGTGATAGATGGAGCGCTTGTACATGGTCTTTGCTGTCGCACTCCAGACACTTGATGGCAACGACACAGTCCTTAGTAAGGTGTTTGGTAGAGGCACAGCACCTGAAGCATACTCCAAACTTCTTCAAGAGTTACTTTCGCTCTTGTAGGGGTTTCTTCCTGAAGCCAATGCACTTCTTCAGGGAATGCGGTAGTTTGGGAATAGAACACTGGTGCTTCCTCTGCTTCCATGTCTGCCTTCTTGAATGCAGATTCAGCAACTGCACTCGTTTCTATCTCTGCTTTCCTTTGGACAAAGACGGCTTGCACTTTTGTGGTTTCTGCTTAGGCTTGTACTCTTATGAACTGCTCACTGAGGTTTGAGTACCTTGATGAGCTCGATTTGACTTAGTGTTTTGAGCTTTTGGTAGACCTGGATCTGTATGATACCACTTTTGCCATTTGTGCAATTTTTGCTTCTGTCTTGTCCACAATGTCACACACAGTGCATTCTCGTTCAGCATTGAGCTGTTGGAAGTCCTGGAGTTCCTTCAGAGACTCTGGCGTATTTAGTTTTAGCAGGGTAGAGATATATTTTCCGCCAGTGTCTTTGTAAGACTGGTATGTACAGTATAATTGTTCGAGGGCTACCTCTAGTGGTAGTTCATAAGCGCCGGGCACAGATAAGACAATTACTTAGTTTAGCACTCTTTGCCATAGTAATGTTATGTGAGTAAGCAGTTGACTTTTGGTTGTTTCTAGGTTCTCTTTGACCTTCCATGTAGTTTTGGTTAATCGTTTGGATCTTTCACTGTAGACTGAGTAAAAATCTGTGCCTTTCCCCTGCTGCTCCAGCACAGGCAGTGAAAGGGTCCTTTTAGTTTTAGACATGAAGACAGGAATGCAAGGATGGGGGCTCTTCTGCTTTTGGTTGTCAGGAGGACCAATACAATGTTGCAAAATCTTGCTGAGCTGAAGAGCAGACTGCACAGAGAACGTGCTTGCAAGATCTATGTAAACTGCTGCTTCACAATTAGCCTATAGATGATCCTTTCTCTGAATTATAAACTGTGTACTGTACTTAATAACCAGGACTTTTTGGGCTGTGCGTGTTCTGAGCTGAAATGCACAGATAATGTCTGCAGGCTGATATAGGCTGCTATTGTTGCTTACATTAGCCTTAGAGGCAATCCTCTTTCTGGATTATAAACTGTATACTATTCCTGGTCACAGCAATTCCATTTTACTTGTCTGTTTGTTCCTAGAGGTTGCAAATCCCAAGCGTTCCATCAGCTTCAAAGATAATTGTATAGCTTGTACTCACACCACCAGGCACCAACAGACAGCTTTAAACTCGGCGGGCACTGAACTGTAGAGAAGACTAGAAGAAGTAATGCTGTTTTCTTCCAAAATCTTGTATTAGTTACAGCAGGTAAAAAGGAGTAATCTGTACAGGGTAGTACACCTGCGTCTTGAGTAATGGCTTCTGAAGACTAAACTGAGAAAGAAGGATCAAGCAACCTAATACAGAGCCCAACTACAGGAGGGACATAGGATCAAACTACATACAGTATAATCTGCCTAACAACAACAAGGAAGTTTACTGATTGGAGGACATGCATAACACATAGAAATACTGTACTACTGAGACATCAGAGCCTAGCTCAATGATATTCTGCCAGAATGTTGGATAGGGCGAAGAGGTGGTGTGGCTCCAGGACTGGGATATCATTGATAAGGTTATGTTTGTAGACCTTTCAAATAAACCAGAAATGTCTTAAATAAACAACTACTTTCATTGCTCATATTTAAACATTTACATTTTAAAGTTCATTACTTGATACTTACACGATTCCTCAATGCAGTGCGTCTTGGCTGCAATAAGAGTTATTGCTGTGTTTGGTATCTGGTGTGTGGAGCCGTCAGTAGTTCATTGACAGCGCAGGCTTCTCTTCTGGTTCTGGGAGGTGCTGTGTGCTCAGGTGTTCCATCTTCCCTGTGATTGCTCTGCTACTTTACTGAGCAGCCACTCCCAAAACTCTGCCAGTTGTACATTCTATCTGAAGTGCTGTTTGGCTTGCATTCCTGTGTCTGTTCTGATCTCTGTTATCTGATCCCGGACTCTTGCTTGATTTTCCTTTTGTCTGCTTTCTGAACTTGTTCTGATCTCCTGTTATTTTTACCCCTGTACCGTGACCTGAATACATCTCTGTTGACACCCTGATTCTCTTCGTGCTCTCCTGGAAAACTGACCCTGGTCAGTTGCATGACTACATCCCTGTCTACTCCCTGAATACTATGAGCTCCTGGAATCTGATTTTTCTGCTGCCTATACATCTGTAAGTAGTGAGTGTATCACACATTAGATGTGAGCAGTGACTAGAGTCACAGATATCATGTTGAACTCACCAAGTTTGTCTACAGTGATTGTCACTTCCGCCAAAGAGCCATCTTTATTAGCTGTGATTATATAATTCCCAGTATGTATATGAGGAGACAGATAGTGGGACAATGCCAATATGCCGCTGTTTGGTTGAACATTAGTCCATTGTTTTATATTGTAACCTAGGTCATCCTAGAGGCAAGCGTGAGATAATTAATGTTAATTGCCGTCATATCTTTTTATATTACATTTTCCCTTTGTGAGGAACCGACAGTATCTTATGTATTGTCATTATAGCTATAGAAGGATACAAATCTCATTAAGTTTATCCCTCTGATTAAGCCAGGGAATTATCCACTGAGTTCTTTTTAGGAGATTCCCACCTATCCTGCTATTACTCGAGCGTACCCTAGTGTACCAAAGCACCCCGATCCTCGATCAAGTACTGAGCGTACCCGTGGACCACAATACTTGATCAAGTACTGAGCGTACCCGTGGACCCCGATCCTCGATCAAGTACTGAGCGTACCGGTGGACCCCAATACTTGATCAAGTACTGAGCGTACCCGTGGACCCCGATCCTCGATCAAGTACTGAGCGTACCCGTGGACCCCAATACTCGATCAAGTAACGAGCGTACCTGAGCACCTCATTAGTCGATCAAGTACCGGGCGTACCCAAGCACCCTGATCCTCGATCAAGTACTGAGCGTACCCGTGGACCCCAATACTCGATCAAGTACCGAGCGTACCTGAGCACCTCATTACTTGATTAAGTACCAAGCGTACCCAAGCACCCTGATCCTCGAGCAAGCACTGAGCGTACTCGTGGTCCCCGATGCTCGATCAAGTACTGAGCATACCTGAGCACCTCATTACATGATCAAGTACCGAGAGTACCCAAGCACCCTGATCCTCGATCAAGTACTGAGTGTACTCGTGGTTCCCGATGCTCGATCAAGTACTGAGCATACTTGAGCACCTCATTATTTGATCAAGTACTGAGCGTACCCAAGCACCCTGATCCTCGATCAAGTACTGAGCGTACCTGTGGACCCCGATGCTTGATCAAGTACTGAGCGTACCTGAGCACCTCATTACTCGATCAAGTACCGAGCGAACCTGAGCACCCCGATCCTCGATCAAGTACTGAGTTTACCTGAGCACACCGATCCTCGATCAAGTACTGAGTGTACCCGTGGACCCCAATACTCGATGAAGTACCGAGCGTACCTGAGCACCTCATTACTTGATCAAGTACTGAGCGTACCTGTGGACCCCGATGCTTGATAAAGTACTGAGCATACCTGAGCACCTCATTACTCGATCAAGTACCGAGCGAACCTGAGCACCCCGATCCTCGATCAAGTACTGAGTTTACCTGAGCACACCGATCCTCGATCAAGTACTGAGTGTACCCGTGGACCCCAATACTCGATCAAGTACCGAGCGTACCTGAGCACTTCATTACTCGAGCAAGTATCGACCATATGCGAGGACCCCGATGCTTGATCAAGAACCGAGCGTACTTGAGGACCCCTGATGCTTGATCAAGAACCGAGCGTACCCGAGGACCCTGATGCTTGATCAAGAACCGAGCGTACCCGAGGACCCCGATGCTTGATCAAGAACTGAGCGTACCTGAGGGCCCCGATGCTTGATCAAGAACCGAGCGTACCCGAGGACCCCCGATGCTTGATCAAGTACCGACCATACCCAAGGACCCCGATGCTTGATCAAGTACTGAGTGTATTTGAGGACCCCGATACTCGATCGAGAATCCAGCACGCTCTAATCATAGACTGTATAATGAAGCCACTGTGTTTTCTATCGTGCAGTGCGGAGGGAAGGATTCATGTGTTTCTTGGACTTTTCCATGATCAGTCTCCTGCATTGCTGGGCCGTGTAGTCACTGTGACTGGGCAGAAAAATATCTGCATGAAGAGGTAATAAAAATATTGTGGTAACAATCAGAACTTGATAACCAGGTCACATTGATTATAAAAGGTATCAGGCCGCGTCCTGTATCCAGCCGCCACTCTCTATGTTATAGCCCCGCAGTGTCAATATAACCGGCAGGACGGGTTTTATTTAAAAAAAAGACTAAGCTCCGGGCAACAAACACACTGACTCCAATGATATGTCAGGAATTTTATTTTTTTCAGCTTAAGTTGACATATTGCTGCCATATATATGTCAAAACAACACCGTCATATGTAATCCCACATAACGTCAGTATGTAGAGAACACATCCAAATAATGTTCAATTTAAGAGTCCACTAGGGATGGGCGAATCTACTCGTTAGGACTCAGTACTCTTCGAGGTTCCAAGTGATTACTCGCACAGTAACGAGTCCAATGTAAATGAAGGGAAATGTAATTCCTCTGCTGCGTGGACCCTATAAAGAGATCTGGCAGCAGAGGAAAAACCTGCAATTTCCCATTTCATTGTTTAAAAGCCAGCGGTAAAAAGCTGCTGGCTTTTAAACAATGCTGACAGCTTGCAGATGCTGTCACTATTGTTCGGGAGGGGGAGGGGGTTGGCGCCGGTGTTCACTCACCGTCCTCCTTCTTCCCTATGTCTTTGCGACTGCAGCCGCAAAGCACAGCCGCTGTCACTGAAAACCGGATTCTCTCGGATTGTACCGATCAGGGTCCCTGATTGCAACCTGACCAGGTGCAATCGGGTTTTAATCAGGTTTTCTATTTTTGACCTTCCCGCCTGGATTTTCAAATGAACAGCTGACTCAGGTCAGCTGTTCATTTGAAGTAGCAGTGCTAGCAGGGTTCATGTGAGTTCGTGCTTGCCTGCATGAACTCACATGAACTTTCCCAGGGTGCACAGCTCTGCTACATCTCTGGTGGAGGTTCTCTACCAGAGATGTTGCAGAGCTAAAGAAGAACCTTGGATTGGACTACGGCGGACGGAAGAGGATTTTTTTAAATAAAGATGGAGTCCCTAAGTGTCTTTTTGCTTTTTTTCAAATAAAAATATTTTTTCTGTGTTGTGCTTTTTTTTAAAAAATTCACTAGAAATTCATGGCGGTAATGTCTACTATTGGCGTGACCGCCATGAATTTCGGGCTTAGGGCCAGCTGATAATACAAAGCTGGTCCTAACCCCTTTATTACCCAGTGAGCCACCGCACCAGGGCCGCTGGAAGAGCGGGGTTCAGCGCCAGAAAATGGCGCCTCAATTAACGCGCCATTTTCTGGGGCAGCTGCGGGCTGCCATTCACAGCGGGGGGTGCCCAGAAGGCTTGGGCCTCCCTGCGCTGTGGATTCCAGCCCCCAGCTGCCTAGCTGGACCTGGCTGGACATAGAAATAGTGCAGAGCCCCATGCAATTTTTTTAAAATTATTTCATGAAATTCATGAAATAATAAAAAAAACGGGGTTCCCCTATATCTTTGTGTCCGGCTAGGTACAGATAGGCACCTGGGGGTTGTTGGCAGCCCGTCGCTGCCTGCTGTATCCAGCTGGATACAAAAAATACTGCGAAGCCCCACGTCAATTTTTTTTCTGAAAAATCCAAAAAACAATTAAAATGCAAAGGAATGCCTCTTTATTAACACCTCAACCATGGTTGATGGGTTAATAAAGATGCAGTCCCTTTTTAGAGAATTGTTTAATGGATTTTTAAACAAAAATTTGACGTGGGCTTCACTGTATTTTTGTATCCAGCCGGATACAGGAGGCGGCAACGGGCTGCCCCCAACCCCCAGCTGACTATTTGGACCTGCCTGGACACAGAAATATCGGGAAGCCCTTATTTTTTATTATTTCATGAATTTCATGAAGTAATTAAAAAAAAAAATGCGTGGGGATCCGCGCTATTTCTATGTCCAGCCAGGTCCATCTAGGCAGCTGGGGGCTGGAATCCGCAGCGCAGGGAGGCCAAGCCTTCTGGGCACCCCCCGCTGAGAATGGCAGCCCGCAGCCACCTCAGAAAATGGCGCGTTCATTTTCTGGCGCTGAACCCAACTCTTCCAGGGCCCTGGTGCGGTGGCTCACTGGGTAATTACCGCCATGAATTTCTAGTGAATTTTTTAAAATAATACAGCACAGAAAAAATATTTTTATTTGAAAAAAAACAAAGAGACACTTAGGGACTCCATCTTTATTTAAAAAAATCCTCTTCCGTCCGCCGTAGTCCAATCCAGGTTTCTTCTTTAGCTCTGCAACATCTCTGGTAGAGAATCTCCACCAGAGATGTAGCAAAGCTGTGCACCCATGGGAAAGTTCATGTGAGTTCATGCAGTCAAGCACGAACTCACATGAACCCTGCTAGCACTGCTACATCAAATGAACAGCTGACCTGAGTCAGCTGTTCATTTAAAGATCCAGGCAGGAAGGTCAAAAATAGAAAACCTGATTAAAACCGGATTGCACCTGGTCAGGTTGCAATCAGGGACCATAGAGCCCCATGTTATGGGGCGCCGGATTGCACCCTGATCGGTACAATCCGGGAGAATCCGGTTTTCAGTGACAGCGGCTGTGATTTACCACTGGCTTTTAAACAATGAAATGGGAAATCGCAGGTTTTTCCTCTGCTGCCAGACCTCTTTATAGGGTAGCGAGTCCCGGACTCGTTAGAGTCTAGCAATTCCGAGTAATTTAGGATTCGCCCATCCCTAGAGTCCACATAATGCTGCCATATAGTGCCAACATCATATCATCATATATAATGTCATATAACATCAGTATGTACAGCAAGGATAACAAGCGGCATCCAAATAATACTCACTTCAAGAGTCCATAGAATGCTGTCATATAGTGCCAACACGATACTGTCATAAACAACCCATCTAAACACATTATATAGCCAAAATAACATTTGTTACCGCCATATACAGCTCATATACATAGTCCAAAATAATAATCAGGATCCATATTATGCTCTCATAAGGAGCACATATAATACATATAGTGCCAACATAATACTGACATATAGTGCCATATAATACCCACTACAAGAGTCCATATAATGCTGCCATATAGGGCAAACTTGATACTGTCATATACAGCCCATTTAATAACATTATGTAGCCAAAATGACAATGCCAGTACATTACTGCCATATAGAACTTGTATCCATAGTCCAAAATAATAATCAGGATCCATACTATACTCTCATGATGAACCCATATAAAGCATATAGTGAAAACATAATGCTGCCATATAGTGCCAGCATTTTACCACAATATACTATCCATTATATACAGTAATAATCCTCAGGTGCGATGCTGAAATAATTAGATATATCCAAATAATATGACCACAAAGAGGCCATATAATGCTGCCATAGCTGCCAACATACCACACCCTGTCTAGCATGTAACTATGAACTGGTGCCAATAGATTACCGCCATATACTGTACTAATAATGCTATGAACATATAAGAGCCCCCTTCATTCTGCCATATAGTAGCGGTATAATACTGTCCTATACAACTTATTTAATAGTATGATGTAGCCAATATAATAATAATATAGTAACCAGCATAATGCTGCCATATAGTGAGAAGATACTACTGCCACACACAAGCCATATCCGCTCACTATGTGACAGCTAAATGATAGGTGGTGTTTAATCTTCCTTAAGATAATGCTGCCATATAGTGCCCACATAATACATATAGTGCAAAGATAATTAAACATATTTAATATCACTGTAATCAACATATTATTTCCGAATGGTGTCAATAGATGACATCATATATAACTGTGTGCAGAATTATTAGGCAGGTTGTATTTTAGAGGATTATTTTTATTATTGATCAACAACTTTGTTCTCAATCACCCAAAAGACTCATAAATATCAAAGCTTAATATTTTTGGAAGTTGGAGTGGGGTTTTCTTAGATTTGGCTCTTAGGAGGATATCTGTGTGTGCAGGTAACTATTACTGTGCAGAATTATTAGGCAACTTAATAAAAACCAAATATATTCCCATCTCACTTGTTTATTTTCACCAGGTAAACTAATATAACTGCACAAAATGTAGAAATAAACATTTCTGATATGCAAAAACAAAACCCCAAAAAATTAGTGCCCAATATCGCCCCCTTTCTTTATGATGACACTCAGCAGCCTCCATCCATAGATTCTGTCAGTTGCTTGATCTGTTTACGATCAACATTGTGTGCAGCAGCCACCACAGCCTCCAGACACTGTTCCCAGAGGTGTACTGCTTTCCCTCCCAGACACTGTTCCCAGAGGTGTGCTGTTTTCCCTCCCAGACACTGTCCCCAGAGGTGTACTGTTTTCCCTCCCTGTACATCTCACATTTTAGGAGGGACCACAGGTTCTCTCTGGGGTTCAGATCAGGTGAATAAGGCGGCCATGTCATTATTTTTTCTTCTTTGAGACCTTTACTGGTCAGCCACGCTGTGGAGGAGTTGGATGCATGTGATGGAGCATTGTCCTGCATGAAAATCATGTTTTTCTTGAACGATACCGACTTCTTCCTGTACCACTGCTTGAAGAAGTGTCTTCCAGAAACTGGTAGTAGGTCCGGGAGTTGAGCTTCACTCCATCCTCAACTCGAAAAGGTCCCACAAGTTCATCTTTGATGATCCCAGCCCATAGCAGTACCCCACCTCCACCTGCTGGCGTCTGAGTCGGAGTGGAGCTCTCTGCCCTTTACTGATCCAGCCTCTGGCCCATCCATCTGGCCATCAAGAGTCACTCTCATTTCATCAGTCCATAAAACCTTTGAAGAATCAGTCTTCAGATATTTCTTGGCCCAGTCTTGACATTTTATCTTATGTCTCTTGTTCAGAGGTGGTGATTTTTCAGCCTTCCTTACCTTGATCATGTCCCTGAGTATGACACACCTTGTGCTTTTTGATACTCCAGTAACATTGCAGCTCTGAAATATGGCAAAACTGGTGGCAAATGGCATCTTGGCAGCTTCACGCTTGATTTTCCTCAATTCATGGGCAGTTATTTTGCCCTTTTTTGCCCAGCACTCTTATTGCGACCCTATTGGCTATTTGTCATGAGACGCTTGATTGTTCGGTGATCGCTTCAAAGGTTTGGCGATTTCCAGACTGCTGCGTCCCTCTGCAAGACATCTCACAATTCTGGACTTTTCAGACGTCACATCTCTCTTCTGACCCATTTTGCCTAAGGAAAGGCATTTGCCTAATAATTAAGCACACCTTATATAGGGTGCTGATGTCATTACACCACACCCCTCCTCATTACAGAGATGCACATCACCTGATTTACTTCATTGGTAGTTGGCTCTCAGCCTATACAGCTTGGAGTAGGACAACATGGATAGAAAGTATCATGTGATCAAAATACTCATTTACCTAATAATTCTGCACACAGTGTATATAACCCATATACATTCATTATGTAGTGCCAAAATAAGAAGCAGTGCCATACCTCTCTCAAAAGCAGTCCTTAGTAATTAATTAATTATATCTATCATCTATATATTATCTATTTATTATCTACTATTATTGCATTGGGAAGGTGGTGACATCACAAAGGGGGTGTGCTCTGTGGCACTGTGCACGGCACCTGTATCCCCCCCGTGTGCTCTCTCCTCCTCTGTGCTCTCCCCCTGTGTGCTCTCTCTCCTCCTGTGTTCTCCCCCCTGTGTGCTCTCTCTACTCCTCTGTATTCTCCCCCCTGTGTGCTCTCTCTCCTCCTCTGTGTTCTCCCCCGTGTGCTCTCTCCTCCTCTGTGCTCTCCCCCCTGTGTGCTCTCTCCTCCTCGGTGCTCTCCCCCCTGTGTGCTCTCTCCTCCTCTGTGCTCTCCCCCTGTGTGCTCTCTCTCCTCCTCTGTGTTATCCCCCCTGTGTGCTCTCTCTCCTCCTCTGTGTTCTCCCCCTGTGTGCTCTCTCCTCCTCTGTGCTCTCCCCCTGTGTGCTCTCTCCTCCTCTGTGCTCTCCCCCCTGTGTGCTCTCTCTCCTCCTCTGTGCTCTCCCCCCTGTGTGCTCTCTCTCCTCCTCTGTGTTCTCCCCCCTGTGTGCTCTCTCCTCCTCTGTGTTCTCCCCCTGTGTGCTCTCTCTCCTCCTCTGTGTTCTCCCCCTGTGTGCTCTCTCTCCTCCTGTGTTCTCCCCCCTGTGTGCTCTCTCTCCTCCTCTGTGTTCTCCCCCTGTGTGCTCTCTCTCCTCCTCTGTGCTCTCCCCCTGTGTGCTCTCTCTCCTCCTCTGTGTTCTCCCCCCTGTGTGCTCTCTCTCCTCCTCTGTGTTCTCCCCCTGTGTGCTCTCTCTCCTCCTCTGTGCTCTACCCCTGTGTGCTCTCTCTCCTCCTCTGTGCTCTCCCCCTGTGCTCTCTCCTTTGAGCTGTCTCCACCCTTTGCGCTCTCTTTCTCCTCCTGAGTGCTTGCTCCTCCCCCTGTGCACTCTCTTTTCCCCTAGTGCACTTGCCCCTTCCTCTGTACACTCTCTTTGCTCACCTTTTTGCTCACCCCCCTATGTGTTGTCTCTCCCCTCCTTGTACTCTGTCCCTCCTGTGGTGTCCAAAGATGGCGGCGGTGTAAGTGTGCATGTGTGCACTGGGTCATGCCACCATGTTCACCTTCCAACAAGACAATGACCCTAAGCCACAGCTAAAATAACAAAGGAGCGGCTTCACCACAACTCTGTGCCCATTCCTGACCAGCCCAGCCAGAGCCCGGACCTAAACCCAATGGAGCATCTCTGGAGAGACCTGAAAATGGCTCCACCAACGTTCACCGTCCAACATGATGGAACTGGAGAGGATCTGCAAGAAAGATCGAGAGGATCCCCAAATCCAGGGGGAAAACTGCATCATACCCAAGAACACTCATGGCTGTACGAGCTCAAAAGGTGCAAATACTTAATACTGAGCAAAGGGGCTGAATACTTATCATCAATACTGAGCAACGGGGCTGAATACTTATCATCAATACTGAGCAAAGGGGCTGAATACTTATCATCAATACTGAGCAAAGGGGCTGAATACTTATCACCAATACTGAGCAAAGGGGCTGAATACTTATCATCAACACTGAGCAAAGGGGCTGAATACTTATCATCAATACTGAGCAAAGAGGCTGAATACTTATCACCAATACGGAGCAAAGGGGCTGAATACTTATCATCAATACTGAGCAAAGTGGCTGAATACTTATCATCAACACTGAGCAAAGGGGCTGAATACTTATCATCAATACTGAGCAAAGGGGCTGAATACTTATCATCAATACTGAGCAAAGGGGCTGAATACTTATCATCAATACTGAGCAAAGGGGCTGAATACTTATCATCAATACTGAGCAAAGGGGCTGAATACTTATCATCAATACTGAGCGAAGGGGCTGAATACTTATCACCAATACTGAGCAAAGGGGCTGAATACTTATCATCAATATACTGAGCATAGGGGCTGAATACTTATCACCAATACTGAGCAAAGGGGCTGAATACTTATCATCAATACTGAGCAAAGGGGCTGAATACTTATCATCAATACTGAGCAAAGAGGCTGAATACTTATGACCAATACTGAGCAAAGGGGCTGAATACTTATCATCAATACTGAGCAAAGGGGCTGAATACTTATCATCAATACTGAGCAAAGGGGCTGAATACTTATCATCAATACTGAGCAAAGAGGCTGAATACTTATCAATACTGAGCAAAGGGGCTGAATACTTATCATCAATACTGAGCAAAGGAGCTGAATACTTATCATCAATACTGAGCAAAGGGGCTGAATACTTATCATCAATACTGAGCAAAGGGGCTGAATACTTATCATCAACACTGAGCAAAGGGGCTGAATACTTATCACCAATACTGAGCAAAGGGGCTGAATACTTATCATCAATATTGAGCAAAGGGGCTGAATACTTATCACCAATACTGAGCAAAGGGGCTGAATACGTATCATCAATACTGAGCGAAGGGGCTGAATACTTATCACCAATACTGAGCAAAGGGGCTGAATACTTATCATCAATACTGAGCAAAGGGGCTGAATACTTATCATCAATACTGAGCAAAGGGGCTGAATACTTATCATCAATACTGAGGAAAGGGGCTGAATACTTATCATCAATACTGAGCAAAGGGGCTGAATACTTATCAATACTGAGCAAAGGGGCTGAATACTTATCATCAATACTGAGCAAAGGGGCTGAATACTTATCACCAATACTGAGCAAAGGAGCTGAATACTTATGACCAATACTGAGCAAAGGGGCTGAATACTTATCACCAATACTGAGCAAAGGGGCTGAATACTTATCATCAATACTGAGCAAAGGGGCTGAATACTTATCATCAACACTGAGCAAAGGTGCTGAATACTTATCAATACTGAGCAAAGGGGCTGAATACTTATCAATACTGAGCAAAGGGGCTGAATACTTATCATCAACACTGAGCAAAGGTGCTGAATACTTATCAATACTGAGCAAAGGTGCTGAATACTTATCAACACTGAGCAAAGGTGCTGAATACTTATCAATACTGAGCAAAGGTGCTGAATACTTATCAACACTGAGCAAAGGTGCTGAATACTTATCAATACTGAGCAAAGAGGCTGAATACTTATCATCAATACTGAGCAAAGGGGCTGAATACTTATGACCAATACTGAGCAAAGAGGCTGAATACTTATCAATACTGAGCAAAGGGGCTGAATACTTATCAATACTGAGCAAAGGGGCTGAATACTTATCACCAATACTGAGCAAAGGGGCTGAATACTTATCATCAATACTGAGCAAAGGGGCTGAATACTTATCATCAATACTGAGCAAAGGGGCTGAATACTTATCATCAATACTGAGCAAAGGGGCTGAATACTTATCATCAATACTGAGCAAAGGGGCTGAATACTTATCATCAATACTGAGCAAAGGGGCTGAATACTTATCATCAATACTGAGCAAAGGGGCTGAATACTTATCATCAATACTGAGCAAAGGGGCTGAATACTTATCATCAATACTGAGCAAAGGGGCTGAATACTTATCATCAATACTGAGCAAAGGGGCTGAATACTTATCATCAACACTGAGCAAAGGGGCTGAATACTTATCATCAATACTGAGCAGTAGCGTAGCTAGCGGGGGGGCAGGGGGGGCGAGCGCCCCGGGCCCCCCCGACATCAGGGGCCCATTGTCCGCCCCCTGGGGGGCCACCGTGCCCCGTGCTGCCAGCCGGCTGCCGTGCCGGCCGGAGAGGAGGGAGGACGCAGACGGGACTTCCTGTCTTGCAGTCTGCCCGCCCCTCCTCACCTCCTCCTTACAGCAGACGCACACGGCAGCCGCGGTAAGTCTGCAACGCCCCCCCAAGAGGTGTGTGAGAGAGGGGTGCTGAGGGTGTCAGGCTGTGCAAGGGTGATGAAGGATACAGGGAGGCTGGAGGATGGGATCTGCAGGGGGACAGAGGATGGGATCTGCAGGGGGACAGAGGATGGGATCTGCAGGGGGACAGAGGATGGGATCTGCAGGGGGACAGAGGATGGGATCTGCAGGGGGACAGAGGATGGGATCTGCAGGGGGACAGAGGATGGGATCTGCAGGGGGACAGAGGATGGGATCTGCAGGGGGACAGAGGATGGGATCTGCAGGGGGACAGAGGATGGGATCTGCAGGGGGACAGAGGATGGGATCTGGAGGGGGACAGAGGATGGGATCTGCAGGGGACAGAGGATGGGATCTGCAGGGGGACAGAGGATGGGATCTGCAGGGGGACAGAGGATGGGATCTGCAGGGGGACAGAGGATGGGATCTGCAGGGGGACAGAGGATGGGATCTGCAGGGGGACAGAGGATGGGATCTGCAGGGGGACAGAGGATGGGATCTGCAGGGGGACAGAGGATGGGATCTGCAGGGGATAGAGGATGGAAACTGCAGGGGATAGAGGATGGACACTGCAGGGAATAGAGGATGGAGAGCGCAGGAGGATGAAGAGCGCAGGAGGATGGAGGATAGAGAGCGTAGGAGGATGGAGAGCGCAGGAGGATGGAGAGCGCAGAAGAATGGGGACTGCAGGAGGATGGGGAGTGCAGGAGGATGGAGGACAGGGAATGCAAGAGAGGATGGAGGATGGAGAGCGCAGGTGGATGGAGCGTGCAGGAGGATGGAGGGTGCTGCAGGATGGTGGATGGGGAGTGCAGGAGGATGGAGAGCGCAGAAGGATGCAGCGTGCAGGAGGATGGAGGATAGAGAGTGCAGGAGGACAGAGAGCGCAAGAGGATGAAGAGCGCAGGAGGATGGAGCACACAGAAGGATGGCAGGAGGACAGAGAGCGCAAGAGGATGAAGAGTGCAGGAGGATGGAGCACACAGAAGGATGGCAGGAGGACAGAGAGCGCAAGAGGATGAAGAGTGCAGGAGGATGGAGCACACAGAAGGATGGAGCGCGCAGGTGGATGGGGAGCGCAGGAGGATGGTGAGTGCAGGAGGATGGAGAGCGCTGAAGGATGGAGAGTGCTGAAGGATGGAGGGTGCTGGAGGATGGAGGGTGCAGGAGGATGGAGGGTGCAGGAAGATAGAGCATGGGGAGTGCAGAAGGATGGAGAGTTCAGGAGGAGAGTGGCCATTTGGCCCAATTCTTAGGGGCGGCAGCTGCGGCAAATTTTTCCACCGCCCAGGGCGCCACAAACACTTGCTACGCCACTTGGGGTGGCACGAGAATTCTCTGACAGCACCCCCCCCCCCCCCCCGCTCTTCACATGGGGGCCCTGGGTGCAGATCTCGCCCCCGGGCCCAGAGCAGGCTAGCTACGCCACTGATACTGAGCAAAGGGGCTGAATACTTATCATCAATACTGAGCAAAGGGGCTGAATACTTATCACCAATACTGAGCAAAGGGGCTGAATACTTATCACCAATACTGAGCAAAGGGGCTGAATGCTTATCATCAATACTGAGCAAAGGGGCAGAATACTTATCATCAATACTGAGCAAAGGGGCTGAATACTTATCACCAATACTGAGCAAAGGGGCTGAATACTTATCATCAATACTGAGCAAAGGGGCTGAATACTTATCATCAATACTGAGCAAAGGGGCTGAATGCTTATCATCAATACTGAGCAAAGGGGCTGAATACTTATCATCAATACTGATCAAAGGGGCTGAATACTTATCAATACTGAGCAAAGGGGCTGAATACTTATCATCAATACTGAGCAAAGGGGCTGAATACTTATCATCAATACTGATCAAAGGGGCTGAATACTTATCAATACTGAGCAAAGGGGCTGAATACTTATCACCAATACTGAGCAAAGGGGCTGAATACTTATCACCAATACTGAGCAAAGGGGCTGAATACTTATCACCAATACTGAGCAAAGGGGCAGAATACTTATCATCAATACTGAGCAAAGGGGCTGAATACTTATCACCAATACTGAGCAAAGGGGCTGAATACTTATCACCAATACTGAGCAAAGGGGCTGAATACTTATCATCAATACTGAGCAAAGGGGCTGAATACTTATCACCAATACTGAGCAAAGGGGCAGAATACTTATCATCAATACTGAGCAAAGGGGCTGAATACTTATCACCAATACTGAGCAAAGGGGCTGAATACTTATCACCAATACTGAGCAAAGGGGCAGAATACTTATCACCAATACTGAGCAAAGGGGCAGAATACTTATCACCAATACTGAGCAAAGGGGCTGAATACTTATCACCAATACTGAGCAAAGGGGCTGAATACTTATCACCAATACTGAGCAAAGGGGCTGAATACTTATCACCAATACTGAGCAAAGGGGCTGAATACTTATCATCAACACTGAGCAAAGGGGCTGAATACTTATCATCAATACTGAGCAAAGGGGCTGAATACTTATCATCAATACTGAGCAAAGGGGCTGAATACTTATCAATACTGAGCAAAGGGGCTGAATACTTATCATCAATACTGAGCAAAGGGGCTGAATACTTATCACCAATACTGAGCAAAGGGGCTGAATACTTATCATCAATACTGAGCAAAGGGGCTGAATACTTATCATCAATACTGAGCAAAGGGGCTGAATACTTATCATCAATACTGAGCAAAGGGGCTGAATACTTATCATCAATACTGAGCAAAGGGGCTGAATACTTATCATCAATACTGAGCAAAGGGGCTGAATACTTATCATCAATACTGAGCAAAGGGGCTGAATACTTATCACCAATACTGAGCAAAGGGGCTGAATACTTATCATCAATACTGAGCAAAGGGGCTGAATACTTATCATCAATACTGAGCAAAGGGGCTGAATACTTATCATCAATACTGAGCAAAGGGGCTGAATACTTATTACCATGTGAGATTTCAGGTTTTATTTTTATTAAATTTGCACAAATATCTACATTTCTGTTTTTTCAGTGAAGATGGGGTGCAGAGTGTACATTAATGAGGAAAAAAAATGCACTTTTTTGAATTTACCAAATGGCGGCAATGAAACAAAGAGTGAAAAATGTAATCTATCTATCTATCTCTATCTATCTATCTATCTATCTATCTATCTATCTATCTATCTATCTATCTATCTATCTATTCTATGTAGAAGCACACTTAGGGACCTTCTCACAATTTATTAAGGAACTATAAATATTTACCATATTAGTTTAGATTTATCCTCAGTCTTTTTAGTTTATAGAAGCAGGCCGCCATCTAGTGGTCATTACTGATATTACATGAAAATTATTTTGCAATTTATTCTCCCAAAAAATCAAGTAATTTCCTTACAGGATGATAGGGGGTAATTTGCTAATCACTGGGGCCCTAACTGGACAACTACTCAATGTCACATGTTGACCATGTCCATGTGAATTTATCTGCTGCCGTTTAAACCAGAGTTTATTTCCTTTGCTTCTTTCGGGGTTAATGCTGAAGCTGCTGTTGCTGTCTATGTCTAATAGGCGGCTCTGCAGGTGGAGGTGTATGTTTATCAGGTGACCACGCCCCTGGCCTTTAAATAGCCTCCTCTTTCTCCATATGACGTCGTTGACAGAGTTTCTCTGCCTTTGACCGTGTGAACTGAAGGCGTCTTTGCACCAGTGCTGAAGCTTCTTTGTGCTTTTCCATTGGAAGTTGCTGTGTATCCCTGTCTGTGGTGGGTGGAGGTGAGAAGGAGTAGCACAGGGCTGGTTGAGGAGCAGAGGGCAAGGGTGGTGGCCCAGACCTCCTCACCATCTGAGGTACCTTTGGGTACTGGGCTACCCAGGGACCCCAGTCCAGGGCCAGATTAGCTACCCAGGTTTCCTTGCCATTATATCATCCTGCTTCCTTTCCCTCATCCACTATATTACGCATGTGACAGTCAATATGTAAATGTGTATGTATGCAGGAGGATCCTGTTGACTTGATCTAGGCAGCTGAGTGCTGTCAATCAACATACAGTGAGAGGCATGTTCAGGGAGTGGAAAGGTTAAACTGTGGTAATAGCAGTAGATGGAGCTTGAGAGCAAGGACAGCCCAATGCCAGCACTGGCACTGGGCTCCGAATGCCCGTGGGCCCCCATCCATCATTATACTTTCAAGGGTATGAGCATCGCAGAAGTCGATACAGTTGAAAGCAATGATGCTCACTGCTGTACTGAGAGGTGCAGAGCTGCAGGACCGGACATTGAGACCGGAGCAGCAGGGGAGCAGAGGACAGGTGAGTATTTTTACTTTTATAAATCAGTGAGTACAGGGTGGCATAAGGACTATGGAAGTGCATTAAACAATATAGGGGCTGCATTATAATAAACTACCTGTAAAGTCCGGCGTTGCCCGGGTGTAATGCCCATATATAGTCGTAATACCCATATATGGTAATATCACCCATATATAGTAATGTATGTATGTGTATGGATGTACCATAGCTTCCTTCCTCTCAGTAGCTTCGCCCCTTCATAGGTCCACCCTTACACATTGCCCCGCCTCTTCATAACTCCACACCTCCTGGTTTTCACATCCCCTTCATAGCTCTGCCCCTACATATAGCCCCTCCACTTCATTACTCCATCCCTCCACATAGTCCTGGGGCAGGGCTATGTGGAGGGGTGGAGCTATATGAGGGGCAGAGCTGGAGTGGGCAGGGCTATGTGGAGGGGTGGAGCTATATGAGGGGCAGAGCTGGAGTGGGCAGGGCTATGTGGAGGGGTGGAGCTATATGAGGGGCAGAGATGGAGTAGGTGGGGCTATGTAGAGTGGATGGGGCAATGTGGACTGGGCGGAGATACGATACATACACACACATACACACTCAGTTTTATATATTAGTTGGTGCATTATATTATATGGAGGAATATGAGGACAGCTTTATTTTATATGGGGGCTGCATTATATTATGTGGAGGACTATGGAGGCTGATTATATTATGTGGAGTAATATGTAGGCTGCATTATATTATATGGAGGAATATGAGGACAGCTTTATATTATATGGGGGCTGCATTATATTATGTGGAGGACTATGGAGGCTGATTATATTATGTGGAGTAATATGTAGGCTGCATTATATTATATGGAGGAATATGAGGACAGCTTTATATTATATGGGGGCTGCATTATATTATATGGAGGACTATGGAGGCTGATTATATTATGTGGAGTAATATGTAGGCTGCATTATATTATATGGAGGAAGATGAGGACAGCTTTATTTTATATGGGGGCTGCATTATATTATGTGGAGGACTATGGAGGCTGATTATATTATGTGGAGTAATATGTAGGCTGCATTATATTATATGGAGGAATATGGGGACAGCTTTATATTATATGGGGGCTGCATTATATTATATGGAGGACTATGGAGGCTGCATTATATTATGTGGAGGACTATGGAGGCTGATTATATTATATGGAGTAATATGTAGGCTGCATTATATTATATGGAGGAAGATGAGGACAGCTTTATATTATATGGGGGCTGCATTATATTATGTGGAGGACTATGGAGGCTGATTATATTATATGGAGCAATATGTAGGCTGCATTATATTATGTGGAGGAATATGGGGGGCTTTATACTATGTGGAGGACTATAGAGGCTGTATTATGTTATATGGAGGCTGCATTATATTATATCGAGGACTATGAATGCTGCATTATTTTAAGTGTAGAACTATGGGGGTGCATTATATTAAATAGAGGAATATTGGGGCTACATAATATTATATGGAGGAATATGGAGTGTGCTTTATACTATATGGAGGACTATGGGGGTGCATTATATGATGTGCAGGACTTTGTGAGGCCATTATATTATTTAGAGGGTTATGTGGAAGCCTTTATACTTTATGGAGGGCTATTTGAGGGCCATTATACTGTTTGCAAGTAATTATACAGTGTGAAGTTCTTCTGTGGGGACCATCATACTGGGTGGGGGCCATTATACCAGGGTCGGCGTCAGCACCTGACGTACACGGGCAAGTGTAGGGGCCCTCAACAGATGGGGGGCCCACTCTCCATCAGCGGCAGTCAGCCTTGATGGGAAGGGGCACATTAGGGATAGGAAGCCCTGATGGCGAGGGACCCTGCAGCTGAGTGCTGCATGCCCAACAGTGATAAGTATCCACATGGCTAATTTGCATGCATTGCAAATTAGCCATGTGGAGGCACAGGCAAGACGGAGGAGCAGGCTGTAGTGTCCCAGTATTCTTTGAATACTGGGATGGTGCATTGATCCTCTGTGCACTCTGACTGTCACTTCCGGGTTCAGTGGAGCTCAGTTTACAGCTCAGAATGGCTGAGCTCCCCCTGACCCAGAAGTGCTCACTCTGCAGAGGTGCCGGGTGCAGTGTGAGGAGTTCTCTCATCAGGCTGCTGGCATCTGTGCAGTGTGCACAGCACCGCTGAGGAGAGCGAACAGACAGCCTGGGGGACCCACATAGAGGGGAGAGCATCATGATAATGGGGCCACAAAGGAGGAAGAAGCCGTATGAATCACGGGGGGCCCACATGGGGGGAAGAGCATCATTAAAAAGGGGCCACAAAGAGGGGAGAAGCAGTATGAATTGGAGGGTCCCACATGGGGGGAGAGCATTATGAAAAAAGGCCACAAAGAGGGTAGAGGCAGCATGAATTGGGGGGCCCACATGGGGGTAGAAGCAGTATGAATCAGGGGGAGATGCAGTATGAATTGGGGGTGCTGTAATGGAGGAGAGCATTATGAAAAAGGGGCCACAAAGGGGAAGAAGCAGTATGAATTGGTGGGTCACATGGGGGGAGAATCAGTATGAATTGGGGGGGGCACATGGGGGGTCAAGCAATATGAAACTAGGGGGGGGGCACATATGGGGGGAGATCATTATGAAATGGGGGCCGCATGGGGGAAACAATATGAAACGGGGGGCACCTGGATGGCTAAATATATTACCTGGAGGCTGTGCTGGGCTGTATATATAATTTGGAGACTGTGCTGGGCTATATATATCACCTGGAGGCTGTGCCTGGCTATATATATTATTTGGAGGCTGTGATGAGTTGTATATATTATTTGGAGGCTGTGCTGGGCTATATATATTATTTGGAAGCTGTGCTGGGCTGTATATATTATTTGGAGGCTGGGCTAGGCTATATATATTAAATACAACAAGCAGGATACACCGGGCACTCCACGTGAAACACTAAACAGGGCTGTCACTCCTGTGACTCATGCAGCTTACTATGGCGGTGGCGGCATATAAGTACATCCAATTCAATAGCATAGAAATTAGAGCCGCACTCACCATTAGTTGATCTTGCAAACTTTTATTCTTGATTTAGTCCATACATATGAACATCAGCAGGGGAGGGGGTGCGGGGACGGAGGACGACGGCCTGCCGTTTCGCGGTCGTGTACCGCTTCGACGGTATATATATTACCTGGAGACTGTGCCTGGATATATATATATATTATTTGGAGGCTGTGCTGAGATCTATATATTATTTGGAGGCTGTGCTGGGAAGTATATATTATTTGGAGACTGTGCTGGGCTATATATATTACCGGGTGGCTGTGCTGGGCTCTATACATTATTTGAAAGCTGTGCTGGGCTATATATATTACCTGGAGGCTGTGCTGGGCTATATACATTATCTGAAGGCTCTACTGAGCTGTATATATTACCTGGAGGCTGTGTGGGACTGTATATTTTACCTTGAGGCTATGCTGGGCTGTATATATTATTTGGAGGCCATGCTGGGCTGTATATGTTACCTGGTGGCTGTGCTGAGCTACATGTTATTTGGAGTCTGTGCTGGGCTATACATGTATAACATTTGGAGGCTGAAACTGGACTGACACAGCCTCCAAATAATATATACAGCCCAGCAGCAGTCTCTAGATAATATATACAGCTCTGCACATCCTCAATATTATATAAACAGCCCACCCTAGAGCCTCTATATTATATATACACGGCCCGCAGCTTCTATATTGTATTCATGAATCGTGATATATTTTAAAGGGGCCCCTGACACTGTTTCGCCCGAGGCCCACAAAAACCTGGAGCCGGCCCTGCATGATACTATTGTTACAGGACTACAACTCCTAACATTCCCTGACAGCTGAATAACAGTATATAGAGGAGACAGTGTCTATCCTGCAGCCCCCACAGCCCGTCCTCCTCCTGCGGTTCATCGTGTGTTTCCTGTGGATGACGCCTGATCTGAGAGTCTTCACTTCATCTACAGGAGTCATGACTGCAACTCTGTTCATACTGTGCGCGCTGGGGTGTCTGAGAAGTAAGAAATATCTATTATCTATCTATCTATCTATCTATCTATCTATCTATCTATCTATCTATCATCTATTCCTCTACGTATCTATCTATCTATCTATCTATCTATCTATCATCTATTCCTCTACGTATCTATCTATCTATCTATCTATCTATCTATCTATCTACCTATCATCTATCTATCTATTCATCTACGTATCTATCTATCTATCTATCTTTTTATCTATCACATTTTTGTCCCTTTTTCTTATCAGACTCTTGTCTTGGGGCACATGTCATTCAGTCTCCTTCCTATAAGATAATACATAGGGGTAGTGATGAGCTCCTGACCTGTAAACATCTGGATAATTCCTTCCCTGTGAAGCTTTGGTATCGTCAGACGAACCCCGGTGACCCAATACGACTCATAGGTCACCGATACCGGCAGAATCCTCCAGAAATGGAAGGTGCATTTACTGGGAAAGTGAAAATCCAGGGAGAAACTGACACAGAAAGTATCCTGAGAATATCTGACGTTTCCACTCAGGACAGCGGCACCTACTACTGTGCTAGCAGTGCTCACAGTGCTACAGGGGGTGCGGACGGCTGTGCACAACCACAGGAGGGGGGGGTACAAGGGGGATACATGGCGACACAGATAGGGGACTACAGCTTCCAGTCTCATAACCAATGCAAAATTCACTTTTTTTTTTGCTAGACAAAGGCTTTTTGGAGCTGAAACCTTGCTTTTCTTGCAAAGATGGAAAATTAAAAGCTTGGTCACCATCCTGATGTTCCTTTAGTGTGCTGCCTGCTATATATATACATCATTTGTAACAAGAGAGCTTTTTTTGTCTAGTATTGCTCATGTTTTCCACTGTAACTGGGACATCTGTAGTAGCCCCAGTTACCTGGGAAATCAGGACTCTCCAGTATCTGTTGTAACTGTCAGTGGCAGAGCTGATCCAGGTCTGCTAGAACCCAGCAGCTCAGCCATATCCGCTGTCTTATGATACTGCCCCATTGCTCTTATTCATTACTATTTGCTACTTGAAAAACAAAGGGGACAGACACTGTTATAAACCCCTTCTGTCTTTTCCCCAGAACAGGGGAGGACTGGACTTGCTCTTGATAAATTGCAGGATCTGGGTCTTTAACCTCGCACCATACCTTTACTGGGACCTAGTGTCATTCACTTATGGTACTAGGACATACTTGGGTAATAATATTCTTGCACTTTTACACTTCTATCATATTTACGGTATGGAGCAGTGTGACCTCAGAGCATTTATAAACCTCATACACGATTCTTTATAAGATCCCAGATTTGTCACCGGTATATTGACGACATCCAATAATATGTGTTCTTCCCACAGTCAGTCTGGCTGGAGATGTCATCCAGTCTCCAACATTTATAACATCTCCTGCCATGGGGAAAGTGTCCATTATCTGTGAGCACGACGACAGCAGCAAATATACTAAATTGTGGTACCGACAGGAAAAGAATAAAGGACTTGTCCTTATGGGATACACTAACTATATGGATAAAGCATCAATGGAGCCTGGATTCACTGATGGAAGGATACAAATCCAACCTGAGAGCAGCCAGAAAAGCAACCTGATCATGAATAATGTCTCTGCCCAGGACAATGCGGTGTATTACTGTGCCAGCAGTGAGCACAGCAAGATAATCATGAGGGGAGAGTGTATAAAAGTCAGACATGAGGCTCCTCCAGATCACAAGTCGTTATAAACCGCAACTAAACCAGAAATCTTCTGTTACAATATGTTCAATTCATTAGTAATTAGTCAGCCACAAGCATTCATAGGCATGAAACACCTGCAGGCCACGTATGTCTATAGGGCAGAGGCTGCCATTCCTCATAATGTACACTAGAGGGAGCAGTGGGCATTATAATGCAAAGCCCAGCTGCTGCAGAACTTCTTGTTGAACTTAAAGCTACTTTATGTCAATCATGATTTGACAAACTGCTACCCCTGCTCTTCTTAAAATATTTTATACCAGCGGTTCATATTATTTTCGAGGTTCTGCAGCAGCTATAGCAACATATTGAACAATACACAACACAATTTCCACTTACTGAAGGTCTGTTGGAAGATATATCTTGACTGAACTCAGGAGCTTCTTCGCACTGAAGTGGCACATCTTGTACTATTAAACCCTATGGTGACAGCTGGACTTCATCGTAGATTGTGAACATAACAATACATTTCAATACTATGATAGGGTCAAGTGAACCAATGATTATTACCTCTATATTATTTGAGATTTTGTTATTTGATAATATCATGTCAGACAATGTAAAATGTGAAGAGAAAAATTTTTTAAAAAATTTATTTTTTTTAAAAATGATTTTCAAAGTTCGGAACAAGTGTGAATTTCGCTGTTGCCTGCCTTTACGTTTCTCCTCATAACTCAGGCTAGGAATAAGATAGAGAGACAAAATAAACACCATTCTACTCAGAACTATACAGGCTTTCACCAGATATGTCACAAGAGGATCTTTGTTAATATGTTACCCATGTGATCGCAAGCGCAAAACTTTAAAACGCATTTCCGAAAAATCGGCGCACTTTAAATATTTCAAAAACTGCCCATGTGTCTGCTTTGCTCTTAGCCACATCTGTACCAAATTTCAAGTTGGGATCGCAATGGGATCATATTTTAACATATTTTACTATTAATAGCGTCAATGGGTCATTCTATATCAAGTGATCTAAATATGAATATTTTTTTTTACCTGACGTCTTTAGATTTTTTAAATTTTTTTTCCTTTATGAAGTACTACTTTAGTTACCGTATATACTCGTGTATAAGCCGACCCGTGTATAAGCCGACCCCCCTACTTTTGCCCCCAAAAACTGGGAAAACTTATTGACTCGCGTATAAGCCGAGGGTGGACTCCAGCACAGGTATACAACCCCCAGCAGTGAGGTATACAGCAGCCTCCCCAGTGGTAGTATACAGCAGCAGCCCCAGTGGTAGTATACAGCAGCCCCAGAGGTATATACAGCCCCAGAGGTATATGCAGCCCCAGAGGTATATTCAGCCCCATATGCAGCCCCAGAGGTATATACAGCCCCATATGCAGCCCCAGAGGTATATGCAGCCCCATATGCAGCCCAGAGGTATATGCAGCCCCATATGCAGCCCCAGAGGTATATGCAGCCCCATATGTAGCCCCATATGTATATGCAGCCCCATATGGATATGCAGCCCCATATGCAGCCCCAGGGGTATATGCAGCCCCAGAGGTATATGCAGCCCCATATGCAGCCCCAGAGGTATATGCAGCCCCAGAGGTATATGCAGCCCCAGAGGTATATACAGCAGCCCTAGTGGTGTATACAGCAGCCCCAGTGGTAGTATACAGCAGCCCTTAGGTAGTATACAGCAGCCCCAGTGCTGTATACAGCAGCAGCCCCAGGGCTGTATACAGCAGAAGCCCCAGGGCTGTATACAGCAGAAGTCCCAGGGCTGTATACAGCAGAAGCCCCAGGGCTGTATACAGCAGAAGCCCCAGGGCTGTATACAGCAGAAGCCCCAGGGCTGTATACAGCAGAAGCCCCAGGGCTGTATACAGCCGCAGCCCCAGGGCTGTATACAGCCGCAGCCCCAGGGCTGTATACAGCCGCAGCCCCGGAGGTATACAGGCCCCCCCATCAAGCTCCAGGGCCCCCCCCCTTGAGGTCTGAAAAATAAAAAAGAATCAATACTTCACCTGTCCGACGCCTTCTGCCGCTGTGCGATCCCCAGTTCCAAGTGAGATCTCTTCTGACAGGACCTGTGGTGATGTCAGAGGGGCGTTCCCGGGCACTCGCGGTCATGTGATACATATCACGACCGCGAACAGCCAATCAGCGCTGGGAACGCCCCGGGAACGCCCCCCCTCTGACGTCACCACAGGTCTTCTCAGTACACCTCTCACTGAATGAAGCCCGGGATCGCGTGTCGGCAGCTGCGGACGGCGCGACAGGAGACTGGCAAGTATGATATTCCTTTACAGGACGCCGCTCAAGGGGGGGGCCCTGGAGCTTGATGGGGGGGGCCTGTATACCTCCGGGGCTGCGGCTGTATATATACATATACTCGCGTATAAGCCGAGGGGGGACTTTTCAGCCCAAATTTTGGGCTGAAAAAGTCAGCTTATACGCGAGTATATACGGTAATTACAAATTAAAAGTTTAGAATTTTTTTCTTCATCAGTTAATTTTTTACAGATTTTTAAAGTTTAAAAAAAGGGTGAATTTTGGCCTGGTATGTAGTGATGGGCGAATCCTAAATTACTCAGAAACGCTTGACTCTAGCGAGTCCGAGCACAGGACTCGCTACTCGTTGCGAGTCTAGCGAGTCCAATGTTAATGAATGGGGAAGCGAGTAATAGCGAGTAGTGTGAGATTTACAAATCGCAGATGTGTCTCGGAAGCTTCAGCCTGAAGCAATCCTAGTTTTGTCATTTATTTGCATTGGACTCGTTTACTTTGCAACTGTAATCGCTGGGAAACTCGCACAGATAAGAGTCCTGTCTGCTCAGTGTGCTGGCTGCCAGCTCCAGGGTCCTAGAGCCCGCCTGCTGCCTGATGTAGCAGTGCTGAGATTGTTCTCAGTCTGCTCATTCCCTGTGTACAGACATGAATGTCTGTGCACAGAGATGATGTAGCAGAGCTGAGATTGTTCTCAGTCTGCTCATTCCCTGTGCATAGACATCTATATCTATGCACAGGGGATGTAGCAGAGAGGACATCGCGTTTTGAACTGCGTCGGACAGAAGAGGATTTTTTTAATTAAAGATGGAGTCCCTAATGGCTTTTTTTTTAATTTCTAATAAATTTTCTTTGTGTTGTGTTTTTTTTAAAACAATTTAATAGAAATTCATGGCGGTCATGTCTAATATTGGCGTGACCGCCATAAATTTTCGGGCTTAGGGCCAGCTGATAATACAAAGCTGGCCCTAACCTCTTTATTACCCAGCGTGCCACAGCCACCAGGGCCACTGGAAGAGCGGGGTTCAGCGCCAGAGGATGGCGCTTCAATGAACGCGCCATCTTCTGGGGCGGCTGCGGGCTGCAATTTGCAGCGGGGGGTGCCCAGAAAGCTTGGGCATCCCTGCGCTGCGGATTCCAGCCCCCAGCTGCTTAGCTGTACATGGCTAGACATAGAAATTGCGCGGAGCCCACGCATTTTTTTTAAATTAGTTCATGAAATTCTGAGATTCTGACTCTGACTCTGAGACTCTGACTCTGAGACTCTGACTCTGAAATTCATGAAATAATAAAAAAAAAATGCGTGGGCTCCGCGCAATTTCTATGTCTAGCCAGGTACAGCTAAGCAGCTGGGGGCTGGAATCCGCAGTGCAGGGATGCCCAAGCTTTCTGGGCACCCCCCGCTGCAAATTGCAGCCCGCAGCCGCCCCAGAAGATGGCGCGTTCATTGAAGCGCCATCCTCTGGCGCTGAACCCCGCTCTTCCAGCGGCCCTGGTGGCGGTAGCACGCTGGGTAATAAAGGGGTTAATACCAGCTTTGTTATACAAGCTGGTATTAAGCCCGAGATTCTTAATGTCAGGCCACGTTTGACCCAGCCACTAAGAATCTCCAATAAAGGGTTAAAAAAAACACAACACAGAGAAAATTTTTTATTTGAAATAAAAAATAAAAGCCATTAGGGACACCATCTTTAATTAAAAAAATCCTCTTCCGTCCGACGTAGTCCAAAACGCGATGTCCTCTCTGCTACATCCCCTGTGCATAGATATAGATGTCTATGCACAGGGAATGAGCAGACTGAGAACAATCTCAGCACTGCTACATCATGTCTGTGAGCAGGCGGGCTCTAGGACCCTGGAGCTGGCAGCCTGCACACAGAGAAGACAACTGGACTCGGCTCGCAAAGAAACAGCAGTTACTTTGCGAGTTTCCCTGCTATCACTGGCACAGTAGCCGAGTCTAATGCAAACAATGGCAATCCTAGTTTTGTCAGCGTTTCTGACAAAACTAGGATTGATATTGATTTGCATTGGACTCGTGCGAGTAATCACTGGGAAACTCGCAGAGTACCGAGTCCTGCGAGTCCCTTACTACTCGCCGAGTAACGAGTCCTAGCGAGTAGATTCGCCCATCCCTACTGGTATGGCTTTACATTTTTTTATCTCAAAATTCTTATTATTTTTTTTTTAAATCTGAAGTTCTTAGTACACACATTGGCCAATGTCTGCTTGTTCATTGACTGCGACAAAGTGACTTCAGGTCCGATGAGTCCTATCGCTGACACCCAAGTCCTCCTTGTCCACCCTACCCCACTACTAAGTGGGTGGACACCATCTAGACCCTAGATCACCAGTAGGCAATGAGGGTGCACATTGCAGAAATGGAGCCAGCCACTCCACACGATACAAAAGAGAAAAAAACTGCACAGCACTCACAGACATAGTGTGAACTGGTGGCAGCAGGGACGCTGGGTCAAATAACTAGAAAAAAACCTTGCAGCACTCAGCTACTACCAATGATGTACATATGCCAACAAGCTATATATATGAGAAAAAATTTAAAAACTTACATTTTTTTCAAAAAACTCAAAATTCTTCTTCTTTTTTTTTAAAATCTGAAGTTCTTAGTACACACATTGGCCAATGTCTGCTCGCTCATTGACTGCAACAAAGTGACTTCAGGTCCGATGAGTCCTATCGCTGACACCCAAGTCCTCCTTGTCCACCCTCCCACTACTAATAAGAATTTTGAGTTTTTTTAAAAAAAGGTAAGTTTTTACATTTGTTCTCATATATTATATAGCTTGTCAGCATATGTACATCATTGGTAGCAGCTGAGTGCTGCAAGGTTTTTTTCTAGTATATTGTCCGCCCACTTAGGGTGCGTTCACACCACGATTTTTAGGGAGCCGATGCTGTCCGATATAAATCGGACAGCATCGGCTCCCTTCTGATGCCTGGAATCGGGTGCCAAATAGGCACCCGATTCCGGCATAAAATCGGTGCCGGAGGCTGCAAAAAAAGAAAAAAAAAAAAAGTTTATTCTCACCTCTCCCCGAGCCCCCGCCGTCTTCCGCCATCTTCCTCTAGGCTCCCGGTGGCTCCCGCAGGCTGCCGGTGTCAGCAGAGGTGTACCTCTGCTGTACACAGGACCTGCGGTGATGTCACAGTCACATGACTGTGACATCACCGCAGGTCCTGTACAGCAAAGGTACACCTCTGCTGACACCGGAGCCTGCGGCAGCCTGCGGGAGCCACCGGGAGCCTAGAGGAAGATGGCGGAAGACGGCGGGGGCTCGGGGAGAGGTGAGAATAAACTTTTTTTTTTTTCTTTTTAACCCTTGTGCTCCCAGGAGCAGTTTTACTGTACTGAGCTTGCTCAGTACAGTAAAATGGGGTCCGAGGAGACATCACATGTTTCCTCGGACCTTTCTCCATAGGGCCCCATGTTAGGGATCGGGTCAGATCGGATGTGCACTAAATGCCATCCGATTTGGTCCGATCCGACTCTGTCAGATTTTGTAATCGGATGAAAAAATCGTTGCAGGCAACGATTTTTTTCTCCTGAAAAAAATCGGCCAAAATCGGGCAGAATCGGATCGGACCAAATCGGATGGCATTTAGTGCACATCCGATTCGGTCCGATCCCCATAGGGATCCATAGGATCCGAAAATCGGTCCGATGCTGTCCGATTTTTTTCGGACAGCATCGGAAATGCAAAAATCGTGGTGTGAAAGCAGCCTTAGTAGTGGGGTAGGGTGGACAAGGAGGACTTGGGTATCAGCGATAGGACTCGTTGGACCTGAAGTCACTTTGTCGCAGTCAATGAGCAAACAGACATTGGCCAATGTGTGTACCAAGAACTTCAGATTTAAAAAAATTAAAAAAAAAAAAAAATAAATAAATACCGTAAATAATAAGAATTTTTAATTTTTTGAAAAAAACGTAAGTTTTTTACATTTTTTCTCATATATTATATAGCTTGTCAGCATATGTACATCATTGGTAGTAGCTGAGTGCTGCAAGGTTTTTTTCTAGTATGTATTGAGAGATAGCTAGATAGTTGTATAGATAAATTATGGATGGATAGATAGATGATAGGTAATGGTTAATAGATAATAGATAGACATCGTAGATAGGTAGATAGATGATAGAAAGATGGATAGACACTGTAGATAGGATATATAATAGACAGATATAGAGATGATACATAGATAAATAGACAATGTAGATAGATAATAGATACTGAATAGATACATAAATTATATAGATAATATATAGATTTATAGATTGATTTGTAGATAGATAGATTACACAGGTCAACAAAAAAAATTTTTTTTTCTGGTGCCCAAAATATTTTAATGAATTTGGGGTATTTTTGGGGTGCTGATTCTGAATATGCTATCAGTTTTGCCAGATTGGCTCAAGTTTTTGAGATTTTTGGTATCTTATTTATAGCACTTGTTGGTAAATGCGACGCATCATCTCATTAATTTCTTTGGATTAGTACTTGAACTGAGCAGTTCTCAATATAGTTTTGTGTTAATTAGTGTTCTAAAAGTTTGTTCATAGCTTGATTTTTTGCACTAACTTTATGTTGTTTTCTGTTGTCCAGTGAAAAGCATGAACTCATCAAGAAGAAGTTGTCTTAGGCTACTTTCACACTACGATTTTTGTAAAATCCGATGCTGTCCGATATAAATCGGACAGCATCGGATTCTTCTAATGCCTGGAATCGGGTGCCAAATAGGCACCCGATTCCGGCATAAAATAGGATGCCCGCCCTCCTGTCAGATCGCTCCCTGAGAGCTGTCAGTCTCTCCCCCGGTCCTCTTCTTTATCCCCTGTGTCTCCCCTCTTGGCCCCCGGTCCTTTCCTCTTATCCCCTGTGTCTCCCCTCTTGGCCCCCGTTCCTGTGTCTCCCCTCTTGGCCCCCGTTCCTGTGTCTCCCCTCTTGGCCCCCGGTCCTGTGTCTCCCCTCTTGGCCCCCGGTCCTGTGTCTCCCCTCTTGGCCCCCGGTCCTGTGTCTTCCCTCTTGGCCCCCGGTCCTGTGTCTCCCCTCTTGGCCCCCGGTCCTCTCATCCCCTGTGTCTCCCCTCTTGGCCCCCGGTCCTCCTATGCGTCCTCCTCCTCTCCTCTTGTCCTCCTCCTCCTCTCCTCTTGTCCTCCTCCTCTCCTCCTCTCCTTTCTCACCTGTCCACGACTCCTGCACGGTCCCGCGCGTCTCCGGTGCCTTGCTGTTCTGTCTCAGTGCTGCCAGGACCTCTCGTGATGTCACAATCACATGACTGCCGGCTATTGGTTCCTGGCAGTCATGTGATTGTGACATCACGGCAGGTCTTATCAGCACAGACGGCAAGATACCTGGAGACACCGGAGATGCCGGGAGACGTCGGGGGCCTCGTGGACAGGTGAGCATAGATTTTTTTATTTTTAATTAACCCATTCGTTCACTTTTGGAGCAATTTTAGTGTACTGAGCATGCTCAGTACACTAAAATCGGTCCGAGGAGACATGAGATGTTTCCTCGGACCCTTCTCCATAGGGCCCCATGTTAAGTTGATCGGGTCGGATCGGATGTGCACTAAATGCCATCCGATCTGGTCCGATCCGAATCTGTCCGATTTTATTTTCGGTGCAAAAATCGGAGCAAGCTCCGATTTTTGCACCGATAAAAAAATCGGACAGATTCGGATCGGACCAGATCGGATGGCATTTAGTGCACATCCGATTCGGTCCGATGCCCATAGGCATACATGGGGTCCGAAAATCGGTCCGATGCTGTCCGATTTTCATCGGACAGCATCGGAAATGCTAAAATCGTTATGTGAAAGCAGCCTTAACGATCCAGACTCATTCTGTTACATTTGTGGTGAATATTCACTGACAAAACATGGAAGAAACATAACAGACTTCGTTAAAAAAGTAGCAAAAAACGTCTTTTTTGTTACACATTTTACGAAAAATCTCAAAAACTTGAGCCAATCTGGCAAAACTGATGACATATTCAGAATCAGCACCCAAAGTTACCCTAAATTCAATGAAATATCTTTGGCACCAAAAATGCTGTTGACCAGTGTTATAGATATACAGTATAGATAGATAGAAAACAGGCAGTGTAAACAGGATAGACAGATGATACATAATAAAGATGATAGAACAGATAGTAAATAGATGATAGATACATAGCTATATAAATGAATAGTATATTATTATAATAGATGAAAGATAGATAATATACAGTATAGATAGAAAACAGATAGTGTAAATAGAGAGGATCGATAATAGATAATAGATAGGTTAGATAGATACGGTAATTATAATAATTATAATTCGCTATTGTACAATATTATACAATGTATAATACAATGTATAATAAGATTATAGTAATATTGTAATACTGTACAAAATATAATTCCCTTATTGTACACTTGCTTTGGCAAAACTAATGTGTATTTAGTCCTGAGAATAAAGCTGCTTTGAATTTGACTTTGATAATAGATAGATGATAGATAATAGATATACAGTATAGATACAAAAGAGATAGTGTAAATAGATAGGACAGATGGAGAATAGATAGACAATAGATAGACATTTTATCTCTAATCCTCTCTCCTACTGCACCTATGTGCCTTATATTGTCCATGTTTATTGTACTTGTCTGTATATACCCTTTACACATGTAAAGTGCAATGGAATAAATGGCACTATAATAATTAATAATAACTTTGTCATTTATCGATACAATTGGGATATAAGCTCCGCTGGTCACATGACAACATCCATCTTTCATATAATTCCGGGTTCCGCTATATTGACGACGTTCACTAAGAGTTTTCTCGCCCACAGACATTATGGCCGCAGATGTGATCCAATACCCACGATTTATACCTTCTTCTGCCATGGACAACATCTCCGTGACTTGTGAGCACGATGACTCCACCAAGACCAGGAAAAGTTGGTACAAACAGGATAATAGTAAAGGTCTGATCCTTATTGGATACACGGATCTTACAGAAGAGGCGCTAATGGAGCCGGAGTTTAAAGATGGACGGGTGAAGATCCAACCTGAAAGCAGCAAGAAAAGTTTACTGAGCATCAACAAGGTGTCTGCCAAAGATAATGGGGTGTATTACTGTGCGAGCAGCGACCACAGCGAGAGAATCACATAGAGAGAATGTATAAAAATGCCAATGATTAATGTTCACAGCTGTGAGCGAGGACTCATCCCTCCTGGAGCAGGTCCAATAATGAGTCTACAAGCAATAAACATGTATGAACGTATCAAAAAGTGAGATGAGAATATACTGCAGATATAAAATATTTTCTATATACAGTACAGACCAAAAGTTTGGACACACTTTCTCATTCAAAAAGTTTTCTGTATTTTCATGACTATGAAAATTGTAGATTCACACTGAAGGCATCAAAACTATGAATTAACACATGTGGAATTATATACTTAACAACAAAAGTGTGAAACAACTGAAAATATGTCTTATATTCTAGGTTCTTCAAAGTAGCCACCTTTTGCTGTGATTACTGCTTTGCACACTCTTGGCATTCTCTTGATGAGCTTCAAGAGGTAGTCACCGGAAATGGTCTCCCAACAGTCTTAAAGGAGTTCCCAGAGATGCTTAGCACTTGTTGGCCCTTTTGCCTTCACTCTGCGGTCCAGCTCACCCCAAACCATCTCGATTGGGTTCAGGTCTGGTGACTGTGGAGGCCAGGTCATCTGGCGTAGCACCCCATCACCATCACACCTCCTCCTCCATGCTTCACGGTGAGAAACAGGCATGTAGAGTCCATCCGTTCACCTTTTCTGTGTCGCACAAAGACTCGGTGGTTGGAACCAAAGATCTCAAATTTGGACTCCTCAGACCAAAGCACAGATTTCCACTGGTCTAATGTCCATTCCTTGCGTTCTTTAGCCCAAACAAGTCTCTTCTGCTTGTTGCCTGTCCTTAGCAGTGGTTTCCTAGCAGCTATTTTACCATGAAGGCCTGCTGCACAAAGTCTCCTGTTAACAGTTGTTGTAGAGATGTGTCTGTGTGGCATTGACCTGGTCTCTAATCTGAGCTGCTATTAACCTGTGATTTCTGAGGCTGGTGACTGGGGTGAACTTATCCTCCGCAGCAGAGGTGACTCTTGGTCTTCCTTTCCTGGGGCGGTCCTCATGTGAGCCAGTTTCTTTGTAGCGCTTGATGGTTTTTGCAACTGCACTTGGGGACACTTTCAAAGTTTTCCCAATTTTTTGGACTGACTAACCTTCATTTCTTGAAGTAATGATGGCCACTCGTTTTTCTTTACTCAGTTGCTTTTTTCTTGCCATAATACAAATTCTAACAGTCTATTCAGTAGGACGATCAGCTGTGTATCCACCAGACGTCTGCACAACACAACTGATGGTCCCAACCCCATTTATAAGGCAAGAAATCCCACTTATTACACCTGACAGGGCACCTGTGAAGTGAAGACCATTTCCGGTGACTACCTCTTGAAGCTCATCAAGAGAATGCCAAGAGTGTGCAAAGCAGTAATCAAAGCAAAAGGAAGAACCTAGAATATAAGACATATTTTCAGTTGTTTCACACTTTTTTGTTAAGTATATAATTCCACATGTGTTAATTCATAGTTTTGATGTCTTCAGTGTGAATCTACAATTTTCATAGTCATGAAAATACAGAAAACTCTTTGAATGAGAAGGTGTGTCCAAACTTTTGGTCTCTACTGTAGGTAATTGAATAGAATGAGAAAATGTGGGAGATGTATCGAGTTGAATGCATCAGAATTCTGGTGAAATTTGCTCCAAAAAACTGTAACTGATTGACTTACACCATATTTATTTTGTGTTTTTAAAGGGAATCTGTCAGCAGCTTTTTGCTATGCAAGCTGTAGACAGCATGCTGTAAGGATTAAAAAACTAAAAACAACTTTTCCTCTCTTATCAGTGTGTGTGCTATTGTTTACTTAAGCTAAAGGCTTTATCACCTGGTGATACCATTACTGAACTACATTGTCACGCCCCCTGCTATGATTGATGCCTCACTGTCAATGCATAATCTCTATTAAGAGCCTGTTGGGGAGCAGGGACAGCCCTCCCAGCTCTGCTATCCTCCTGAAACTAAATTCTTTGATTGTGTGAGAACGGCTGCCGCCAGTAATCTATGTGATACACCATTGGATTCAGGGTTTCTTTGCCTACATGCACAATGGTTGAAGGTATCTATATGCTGCAGAAATTGCTTCATATCTGTAAGGAAAAACAAAGCAATGTGGGCATGATATTCCAGACATCTCATTTAATTTGCTGGGACAGGAAAATGCTGCATTTTGCGCAGCAAAAACAAACACAAAACATTTTTAAAAACAAACGTGTGAACACACCCCTAGTCAGCATTGCTGAAACTTCCCCAATATTAATGCTTTCCACTACTAATGTGACCCTCTTGCTTTTGTCTAAATTCTGACTTTCCCAGTATACTTCTGCTACTTACCCTGCTCCTGTAATTTTATCTTGAAGATGCTCATAAATGTCTTTATTATTGTAGCTTTGATCTTTCTGGTTTGGAGACCGGAATCGGATCAACTGAGCAGGACATGTCACTGGTGGGAATGGAGCTGCCTCTCTGTGAGTATGAGATACATGCCCAGGTAACACTTCACTCTCCTCTCATCTCCCACCAGTGATGTGCCCAGACTGCTGTCACTCACAAAGAGTCAGCCCCGCCCCCACCAGTGATGTGGCCAGACTGCTGTCACTCACAGAGTCAGCCCCGCCCCCACCAGTGATGTGCCCAGACTGCTGTCACTCACAGAGAGTCAGCCCCGCCCCACCAGTGATGTGCCCAGACTGCTGTCACTCACAGAGAGTCAGCCCGCCCCCCACCAGTGATGTGCCCAGACTGCTGTCACTCACAGAGAAGCAGCCCCGCCCCCAACAGTGATGTGCCCAGACTGCTGTCACTCACAGTGATGCAGCCCCGCCCCCACCAGCGATGTGCCCTGCTCAGTTAGTCCGATTCCAGTCTGCAGCCCAGAAGGATCAAAGCAAGAATAACAATAAAGGTATTTACGAGCCTCATCGAGATAAGCTTACAGGAGCACGGTAGATAGCAGAAGTATATTGGGAAAGTGATAGGCATAATTAGGACAAAAGAAAGGAGGTCACATATTAGGCTGGTTTCACTTTACAGATTTTTAAGTCCCGATGCTGTCCGATAAAAATCGGATAGCATCGGACCGATTTTGGCCTCCATGCAGCCCTATGGGCATCGGACCGAATCGGATGTGCACTAAATGCCATCCGAATCGGTCCGATCCGATTCTGTCTGGTTTTTTTATCGGTGCAAAAATCGGAGCATGCTCCGATTTTTGCACCGAAAATATAATCGGACAAACTCGGATTTGACCAAATCGGATGGCATTTAGTGCACATCCGATTTGGTCCGATCAATTTAACATGGGGCCCTATGGAGCAGGGTACGAGGAAACATCTGATGTGTCCTTGGACCCGATTTTACTGTACTGAGCATGCTCAGTACAGTAAAACTGCTCCTAACAGCAGCAGGGGTTAAAAAAACAAACAAACTGTATGCTCACCTGTCCCTGAGGCCCCCGCCGTCTCCCGGTGTCCTCCCGGTGTCTGCAGAGGTTTTCTTCTTCATAACAGAACCTGCTGTGATGTCACAATCACGTGACTGCAGGTTACACCATGTTAACCTGTGGTCACATGATTGTGACATCACGGCAGGTCCTGTTATGAAGAAGAAAACCTCTGAAGACACCGGGAGGACACCGGGAGACGGCGGGGGCCTCAGGGACAGGTGAGCATACAGTTTGTTTTGTTTTTTTTTATCAGAGGCGGAGGGGGCGATTTTGTGCTGGAATCTGATGCCTATTTGGCATCCGATTCCAGGCATCAGAGGGAGCCGATGCTGTCCGATTTCATCGGACAGCATCGGCTCCCTCAAAAATCATACTGTGAAGGTAGCCTTAGTGTAAAACCTCTTCAAGCATGATATAGGAAATGACAATGGAAAGCAATATGTCCCTCATTGAGGCTTCAGATTTGGAAAACCTTTTTTGAACCTCATTGAATCCTGACCGAGGTTCTTACAGGATAATTAATAAGACGCCTGGATTAGAGCATTTTCTATTGCTGAGAATATGTACACAAAATGATCCATTAAGGGGTTAACTATGCATTTTTTAAATGGTAGCAGATGACAAGACACAAGAAGAAGAAAAACAATGAGAATTCTACATAAGTATTTACAAAATATTGTCCTTTTTCTTGCATGCCACCACAATTAATTCTCATTATGAAGCTAAATGTCACATTCACATTTCACTGCTTGTTGTCCTCTGGTAAGTGATGAGAAAAGAAGGCGACAACTATGAGCCAGAAACCCCTCTTCTACTACCCATGTAGCCTTTCTTATGGGAAAAGTAAAATAAATGACTGTGAGCGCCCCCTAGGGGCCTATATGTAGCTGGTGTAACATTATCAGCAAGGACAACTCTGTTCATTATATTTAGGGACAACCCCTTTAAGGATGGCTTAGGGGTGGTGTCATCATTCACATTCACTGTGCCTCTGTCTTGTCTGTGCATTGTTACTTCAAGATGTTACTCCTCCTGATACTGTCTTGGTGTCTGAACTGTGAGTCTGACTTATATGTATGTGTGTTTTATAGAGTGTTTTCCTTTAATTGAACTTTAAAGGGGTTTTTCACACTAATTTTAATCACAAGGTACAATTATTGGAGTCCTGACTAGTACTAGAACTGCCACGCTCGGGTGCTTGATACTCAATATGAGACAGTTGAAGGCTCGGATGGGCACATCTTGAGTATGGAGTATAATGGAATCCAATGGGAAGTTCACCATGATGAGTGAGCGTGCTCAGCACTCTAGTGGATGGAGCATTAGGGTGCTTGGGCGTACTCATTGCTCGGCCAAGCATCGCGGGAGCTTGTGCGGAATGTTCGAGATCCCGCCCGGAAAGGACGAGGGGAGACAGAATGCTCAAGTTTCCCATTGACTCAAGTAACGAGTTTGGAGTAACGAGCAGTCAAGCGTCTTAGTGCCCGCTCATCATTAAAGTAGAATTTTAAAAAAATAATTTTTCCAAAATATTAGCAGTGAATTCTGATTGACAGTCATCATATAATAACCCACATTGCAACTTAGATAACAATGTAACAGCTATAATCTGCACAGCACTCATTGTCACCGATACGTTGACGACGTGTTTTCTTCCCGGCAGTCAGCCTGGCTGCAGACGTCGTCCAGTATCCAACATTTCTATTATATCCTTCCATGAAGAACATCTCTGTGACCTGCGAACACAACGACAGCAGCAAATACAGAAAGACATGGTACCGACAAGAAAAGGGGAAAGGACTTGTCCTCATTGGATACACAGACTATGAAGAGGCAGCAATAATGGAGAATGAATTTAATGACGGAAGGATAAAAATCCAGGCAAAAAGCAGCCAGAAAAGTCTCTTCACTATCAGTTTGGTCTCTACCCAAGACTCCGCCGTATATTATTGTGCCAGCAGTGTCCACAGTGAGACACTTATACAGAGAGAGTGTATAAAACGGAGCTCCCACCTCCCCCTGTTATTAGAGAAGATCTAAGAAGATCAACCATAGAGCCCGAATGGGGTGGGGGTCTCATATCCCCCATACAACAGATCGACAAGGTGGGGGGGACATGCAGCAGCTCATACAGGACTCTGGTACCTCTGAGTGGTTTCTACAGGATAATGAAAGAATGGAGCCTTCATTGTTATAGTAGATGCTGTGAATGGGTTGTTTGTTAAAAAATGTATACAATAAATGACACTTACTCCAAAAACCTGCAACAACAAACCCTCCATCATGTAGGCATAACAATAGAAAAGGTATGACTGCTGAAATGAGACAATAAAAAAAAGAAAAGGAACGTTTATCCTTAAAGGGCTTTTCCCCTGAACAAAGTTAATGTCAAAGTTAATTTTAATCAATAGATCTTGGAATAATAATAATTTCCACAATTGGATGTGTTTACATAAAATGTTCCTGTGCTGAGATAATCTTACATATGTGTCCCTGCTATGTACTGTGTAATGGATGTGTCTAACCGTACAGGAACATGGTCTGATCATACCACATCCCCTGTACTGAGATGTTATATATGTGTCACTGCTATGTACTGTGTAATGGATGCGTCTGACCGTACAGGCACATGGTCTGATCATACCACATCTGCTGTGCTGAGATAATCTTATATATGTGTCCCTGCTATGTACTGTGTAATGGATGTGTCTGACCATACAGGGACATGGTCTGATCATACCACATCTCCTGTGCTGAGATAATCTTATATATGTGTGCCTGCTATGTACTGTGTAATGGATGTGTCTGATCATACAGGGACATGGTCTGATCATACCACATCTCCTGTGCTGAGATAATCTTATATATGTGTCCCTGCTATGTACTGTGTAATGGATGTGTCTGACCGTACAGGGACATGGTCTGATCATACCACATCTCCTGTGCTGAGATCTTATATATGTGTCCCTGCTATGTATTGTGTAATGGATGTGTCTGACCGTACAGGAACATGGTCTGATCATACCACATCTCCTGTGCTGATATGTGTCCCTGCTGGATACTGTGTAATGGCTGTGTCTGACCATATAGGGACATGGTCTGATCATACCACATCTCCTGGGCAGGGGTGGGGGATTTGGAATGCAGAAGAGTATACAGACACATACATAGCAGGGACACATATATAAGATTATTTCAGTACAGGAGATGTGGTATGATTACACCATGTCCCTGTACAGTCAGACACATCCGTTACACAGTACATGGCAGGGACACACATATAAGATTATCTCAGCACAGGAGATGTGGTATGATCAGACCATGTCCCTGTATGGTCAGACACCTCCATTACACAGTACATGGCAGGGACACACATATAAGATTATCTCAGCACAGGAGATGTGGTATGATCAGACCATGTCCCTGTACGGTCAGACACATCCATTACACAGTACATAGCAGGGACACATATGTAAGATTATCTCAGCACAGGAACATTTTATATAACCACATCCAATAGCAGAAATGATTATAATTCCAAGGTCTATTGATTAAAATCAACTTTAAAAAAAACTTTGTTCGTGGGAAAACCCATTTAAGGTCAAAACTGTCTTTGTCCTTATAGGGAGTTTGGTTGCACAAAATGACTTTTCAAACCAAGCACGGCTCCTTTAAAGTGAACTTGTCACCTATTTTGGGCATTATAAACCGTGCCCCCACCTTTAACATGATGTAATTGTGGTTCCTGTAACCCCTTTATATCCCCAGACATCCCCCTGCATACTTGATAAATCAACTTTTATTGTGTCACATGCTTTATGTAAATTAGTTCCTAAGGGTCTGATGGTGTACGCTCCCTGCAGTCTGGACTGCCCCGCTCCATGGAAAATGCCACCCCTCCTGTGTATGTATGTGAATGACAGTGAAGTCATCCACAAGCCTCGCGCCTGCGCAATGGAGTCTCACGGGACTTCGGGCACTGTGAGGCTATGTAGATAATAGATAGATGATGGATAGATAATTGATAGATAATAGATAGACAGAGGCATCAATAATAGATAGATGATAGATAGTTATCCATAGATATATCTGTTTATATATATATATATTTGAGATAGAGCATCGTTATATAGATGATCTTTTATCTCATGCATTTGATATACATTATATCGACGATGTTCTTTAATGTCTTGAGGTTGACGAGTATTATATAGACAATATTATTTTATGATTTGAGGATGAGGAACACTATATAGACAATGTTCTAAGTAACCTTATATAGACAATGTTCTTTTATGTCTTTAGGTTAAGTAACCTTATATAGACAATGTTCTTTTATGTCTTTAGGTTAAGTAACCTTATATAGACAATGTTCTTTTATGTCCTGAGGATGACAAAAATTATAAAGAAAATATTATTTTATGAAGTGAGGATGAAGAATATTATATAGACATTGTTCTTTTTTGACTTGAGGATGAGGATCATTATATAGACAATATTAATTTATGACTTGAGCATGAGGAATATTATAAAGAAAAAAATATTTTATGACTTCAGGATGAGGAATATTATAAAGCCATTGTTCTTTTTTGACTTGAGGATCAGGAACATTAAATAGACAATGTTCTTTTATGTTTTGTTTGGGGTTGAGGAACATTATATAGTCAATGTTCTTTTATCCTGGTATTGTGTTATATTTTATCTATTGTCTTTGTTGTCATAATTGAATGAGAACTATATCCCTAGATGTGAGAACAGTAGTAATGATCAGATTGTGGAACGATATATTGATGATGTACTTACAGCGTTACATCGACGATGTGCTCACCAGTCACATGACACGGTCATCTATCCCGACAGGGTGTCTGGCGGCAGATGTGATCCAGAAGCCACAGCTTCACATTGCTCATCCTGAGGATAACATCACACTAAACTGTGAACATGATGACAGCACCTACTACACAAAATATTGGTACCGACAGAAGATGGGGAAGAACTCGTACTTATTGGATATACAATCAATGACGCTGTAACAATGGAATCAGAGCTCAATGAAAAAAAAGTGAAAATTCAGCCTAATGGCAAAACAATCAGTGTCCTGACGATCTACTCTGCTTCAATCCAAGACAGCGCCATGTATTACTGTGCCAGCAGCATCCACAGTGAGAGAATCGTACAAGAACAGTGTGTAGAAGTAAGAGAAAGTGTACAGCTGTGTGTGGTCACATCTGCCTTCCTGGATGTTATCTCATATCCGCCTAGTATTAGCTGCCACCAGTACATGGCAGACACAATATAGGGGTCCTCAAAGAGAAAATATGGCTAATGTCTTCCAAGAACAGCGCCACCTCTGTCTGCAGGTTGTGTGTGTTATTGGAGTTCAGCTGCATTCTCTTATCTCGACCAGCACTTCTATGCTGAGTTACTTAGTATTTCTGCAGAGTGCACAGAGCTTTATATTGGTGATACAAAGCTCTGCATTGCCATTAAGTGCTTTAATTCTCGAAACCTGTTACTACCACTAGGGGGAGCTCATGGCACCCTGCTTTATCATTGTTGAGTTCAATGTATAAATAAAGGAATTGAGTCCCTGAGCTTCCCTAGTGGTGTCTTCAAGAGGGCAGATGTTTACCAGTTCATGCAGGAGATTTAGAGCTCTATATTAGAAAAATCGGTCTCTGACAGCGTATATTAAGTAATAGATTAGTACAGAATATTTAATTATTAGATGGACTTTCTTGTGGACTTTCACATTTAAAGGGATGTGTGATAAAGTTGAGAGAATCTCCTAAATCTCACATTGACAAGGGGTTAAAAAATAATGAACTCCTACAATCACCTCTCCTCTGCCATACTTTTCCCATGACCTTTACTACTTGCCATTCTGTCAACTAGCTCTTCTTCCTTCCTTCTTCTTCTACCCTTAGGTTTTCTGATGGGTCCTCTGTTGATGTGGCCCCATGTAGTCATTGACACAAGTCATGCCCCACGTGACCATCTCTGAGGCGGCCCCTGGCAGTCATTTACACGAGTCATGCCCAATGTAGTCATGTCCAACTTGACCATGTCTGATGTGGCCCCAGGTAGTCATTGACATGAGTCATGCCCAATATAGTCATGCCCAATATGACCATAGCTGATGCGATCCCATGCAGTCATTGACACGAGTCATGCCCAATGTTACCATCACTGATGCGGCCTCATGCAGTCATTGACACAAGGCATGCCAAATGTAGTTATGCCCAACGTGACCATCTCTGATACGGCCCCATGCAGCCATTGACATGAGTCATGCTCAACATAGTCATGCCCAACGTGACCATCTCTGATACGGCCCCATGCAGCCATTGACATGAGTCATGCCCAGCGTGACCATCTCTGAGGCGGCTGAGACTCTGTTTGGTTCCAGTGCCCCAAAAATGGTGGCCCCCTTTTTTATGGTCCCCTTGTATCCCTCCCCCTTGTCACTCCCCCCCTGAACTCAAAAGATGCTGTCCACTATAAATCCTTATCACCTTTGCCTCCCCCCCACCTTTTGTTACAACCCTCAGTTATAGCCCCTAATTAACCCCTTAATTAACAACCCTTTTCTTTATCAGTATACCATTACCTACATTCCCGCCCCAACCCTGTCATGTCAGCCTTTTTTGGGGGGCTTTGCTCCCCCACTGTCCGGCCTCTCTGGAGCAAGATTGATTGTTGCCATTAAAATCAAACCTTTTTCAGCAATGAGATCTTCAGAGTTGCTATTAAGTTGGCAACAATAAAACTGGCATGGTGACCCCAGGATCACCTATTGGTAATTATTAGACGTGTGTTCAGCCAATCAGCACCTAAAAAGTGTCTATTTCATGTAGGATGACATTACTATAGATCTAGCAAAGGTTACCTTCACTCAGATAACACAACACCTGGCTATTATGGCATAAAAATGTTATATTCGACACCTAACAATGTCTTTGTCAATGTCTAGTGATCTTAATCTTCATAGAGTTCCTTCTGTGACAAAATATAAACATGTTGCACTGCATGTCATGAGGATCTTTGCTACATATGTATTATTAATATTCCATTGGAATATGTGCATCTGCCCAACAATGCAGAGAGTTGAGCTGTACAGCCTATTTGCTCCACCAACATGTACCTGTCATGAGTAGACTGCTCTGCAGCGTGAGTAGTTAACTTGAAGTAAATTCCTTTTGTACCTTAAGGGTTAATTTCTGTTCCTGTGGCTCTGCAGTATAAGTTGCTGTGGCCCTGCAGTATGAGCTGGTGTTCCTGTGTGTATTAGGTCAGTGTTTCCCAACTCCAGTCCTCAAGGCACACCAACAGGTCATGTTTTCAGGATTTCCTTAGGATTGCACAGGTGTTAGTTTAATCACTTGCACAGGGGATAATTCCACCATCTGTCTGATGATAAGGAAATCCTGAAAACATGACCTGTTGGTGTGCCTTGAGGACTGGAGTTGGGAAACACTGTATTAGGTGATGTGGTTGTCCACTCCCCCAGCCTTTCAGTATTCCCATGACCCATCACCTGATTTCGCTGATAGAGTTCATTCTCTGTTTGACCGTGTGCTGTGTGGCTGCTGAGTGCGGTTTCTGCTGAAGCCTTCCTGGAACAATTTTCCCTTGGACATTGCCATTGCGTGTGGGTAGTTGCTGTTCACATCCGGTTTCCTGGGTGGAGGTGGGTGGTGTTAGCCTAGAAGCTGGTTGGGAGCAGGGCAAGGGTGGCGGCCATACATGCTCACCTTTAGAGGTACTTCTGGGAACAAGGTCAGTTAGGGAACCCCAATCTAAGTGTCAGACTCATTCCCCTGATGGTCCTTGCCTGTCACTGCCATCCTGCTACGTTATAACCACCCCGTGACAGAACCAAAAGCAAAAACAAGACCACCAGTGTTTCCTTTGTATAACCAAAGCAGGTCCATTTGTCCTTAACCTTCCATAGTATGGCCACCTAGAACATATCAGAGATATGACTCCATTTTTAGTGTAGCAGCAGTGGTAGGTTTCAAACTTTCAACATTTGGCTTTTATTAAATATGTAGTCAAATGATACAGGATAAAAAAGGAGTCACTCCTCCAAAATCCTATCCCATCAGTAATTATTGGCTGCAAAGTTTAGAGATCTCAGAAGTTATGCTCTCCATCCTTCTAGTTAGATGAGTACAGACCAATTAGCTTCCGTGATGTCACTAACGGCCGTGATGTCACTGACTGCCGTGATGTCACTGACGGCCGTGATGTCACTGACGGTCGTGATGTCACTGACGGTCGTGATGTCACTTGGTGTCTGAAGTCTGAGCTGTAGCGTCATGTCACTGTCGACTGTGACTTCAGTAGATGACAATCGTTCTACAGGTTCTTATTCTTCTCTGCTGGTCACCAAGTGAGTAAGAAAAAATCTAAGAAATTAACAATTTATTAATTATATATAAGAACCTTAAAAGTATATAAAACATATCTAGATCTTCCATTGTGTAATATTTTTGGAGTCTAATATTGGACCACTGTGGCCACCCGGAAGTCCTGGGCTTTAATTCTTACACTTTTATCCTTTACAATCCAACATGATTCCTTATTCATGAGGTTCCATTTTACATTATCTCATTACTACAATAGGTGCAAGGGTTGTAATCCCATCCGGGCCCTGGGGACTAGGGGGCCCTAAAAGTCCTTTTGCTCAATAAAAAAAAGACTAATGCTATTAAATAGTTGCAATAATTGGGGGCCCTGTTGGAGCTTTTGCATTGGGGCCCATGAGCTTCAAGTTACATTGTTATCTTTTGAAGGGTCTAAAAGGTTCCAAAAGCCCAGATCATCCTCAGAATAGAATTTATGCGGTTTATGAGTACAAATTTGCAAGTTGAATGTGTTAGGTTACATTGACGACATCCGGGCCACAGCTATAACCTGGTACCTTTATCTGCAGTGTTCCAGGCAGAAGATGTCATTCAGAAGCCGATATTCCATCCTGCCCGCCCTATGGAGAATGTGGTACTAACCTGTGTACATGATAAATCCGGTTACAACACGAAGTACTGGTACAAACAGCAGAACGGACAGGGACTTGTGCTTATCGGGTTTACCGTCTATAGCGAAGTCACCATGGAGAATGAGTTCAAAGATGGAAGAATAATCATCCAGCCCAATGGCACCAACATCAGTCACCTGAACATCTCTAAAGTCTCTGCCCAAGACAGCGCCGTGTATTACTGTGCCAGCAGCATCCACAGTGAGCTAAGGATATAGAGAGAGTGTGCAAAACTGGGACGCCGAGCCCCCTCCCTATGACATGACAGTTACTAGTGTGGATAGAATAGTGGAGATAACTTCTGATAAGTAACCGGTGTAACCACAAATGTGTGAGATCTTCTCTTCGTTTCCTACACAAGTGATGTCGTCTATGTATCAGACCAAACAGTCTAATATAGACTAAGTCGTCTTATAGTTGGGGCTACATGATGAATTTGGCCGTGATTAAAGTCACTTGTCCAAAGATTGAGCCATTCCTACAATGATCCAGAATGCAGGTGAATGTGACCGCAACAAAAAATCCAAGTGTCCAAAGTTGCCATCATACTGTAGCCTCTGTAAGGGGGGGGGGGGGGGGGTCAGGGAAACTATCTCCCTCTTTAAGTTGTGTGTTAATGTATTTTATGCATCAGTTTCAGCATGTCTAGTGCAAGATCATCTAGTGGCCAAAGGGGTAAAAGCTGCTTCCCGGTTGTCAATCGCCACAATGATCGTTATTAACAATAAATATTGGTATTCTTTGTGGGTGGGGCGCAGCCAATTAAAGGGCTTGTGGTACAGTGGTATGGTGTGCAGGACGAGAGTCCCAAAGGAAAGGAAGGAACAGAAACCTGACTGGTTGCCATACTATCTAATTCATGATAAATTCATAAAATCATGTGTGAGTGAGTCCCTCCCAGTATGGGTCTCAGTTTCCTCCCTCCGGTAGGGTCCCCCACTTCACAGCTGTTCTTTCCCGGTGTTGGTGTACCAGATTGCGGTCTACACTCTTTGAACATGTTGCCACAGAGCAAGTGGTGAAAGAATGTTAATCTGGCGCAGTCCCTGTTTGGTCCTTCGGATGGATCCCCATAGGTGCGATAGGGCCTGTACCATATAGACCAGGTGTCTCAAACTCCAGGCCTCGAGGGCCACACACAGTGCAGGTTTTCAAGATTTCCATAGCACTTGACAGTTGGTAATCAAATGACCAACTGTCAATTTCCAAGGAAATCCTGAAAATCTGCACTGTGTGCGGCCCTCGAGGCCTGGAGTTTGAGACACCTGATATAGACTATATGAAATCACAGTGGACCCCTAGGCAGAGATACTAGAGTCTGGGATCACCAAGACAAAGGGAGCAGCCTGAAATCAAGCATTATATTGTACATATCCGTGTCTTTGCAACGTTCAAGATGTGTGCCTGTGCTTCACGAGACTTTGTAAATTCACTTTTTCTGAGAAGCTTAACAGACTCAATACGCGTTGTGGCCTACATGGAGGGTGACTGTATATATGACTATTGCTCTAAGGAGTCGGCACCAACGCCAGGGCCTCACCAGGGCTTTGCCTCTTTAGCCACGATTGCCCAGGCCCCTAGCTAGCTGCCATCCCCTCAACATCCGAATCTTCACCTCCAAGCTGTGGCATATATAACAGAGAAAGGGATGACCCCAATGCTTACAGTTACAGACTTGGACACCATTTCAGTAGACCCTGGTGTTGGCTTTTCTCTGTAAACCCTTTCCATGACTCTTAGGTTCATTATTCAGAGCCAGGATTGGAAGCTTGGACGGATTTATGTCAGATTGTGCAGACCAGTTAACTAGGCAAAGGACAGACAAACAGACACTCTGCTGCAACAAGATAGAAGGAAATTGTAATATAGATTATTTTGAAACTTGCCTCATTTAGCTCTTTTAAAGCATAAAGACATATAGAGTGGGTGCGTAACTATCTAGCCTAGTTTTATATTAGCCTGGGGGGCAGCTATCCACTTTACATTCTGTTGTCCCTATAAAGTGATAATCAACCAATACTGAACAAACATAAAAAATTAAGCTTTTTTCCCCATAAGTTATTCTGTTCTGCATTATCTGTCTGCAAAGTATGGATTAAGAATTGTTACATAAAACCATATACAGAGAGATTATAATATTTCATGTTCTTTTGTATATACTTTTAGTAGGTTGTGTTGGGCTTTATCTCCTTTTATTTCTTTAGTAATGTGAAAGCACCCTAAGTAAACCACACACACTGTCTGTATCTCCCCTCCTCTTGGTAGACAATGGCCAGGAATGCAAGAATCCAGGTTTTATTGCTTTGAAGAGATAGGAATATTTGGTGGGGAGCAAGGATGCAGAAAAGAGTCAGAGGTCTTTGTTCTCCCAGATAAAAACACTTTAAGTCATATTTCATACTCCACATTATTACCAGAATTATGAAAATTATATTTTTAGAATCCCCATGACATGGCGAATGGAAAACACCATTTTGCTTCACTGTGCAGTGACTGGATCCATAGAAAATGGATTTAGGCCAGGTAGAGACTGAAATTAAAGTTCTAGGAAAGTACACTCACCACTCATTCATCACTATTTCGTTATTCACGTAGAAAATCCGGCACCGATCAGCTTTTAGGGTAATGCAAGAACCATCAGAGAGGAAAGATCCGGAATTTTCTTGAATTAAAATCTTTAAATCTTTATTCCAAATACATTATAAAATCAGGTTAGGGTAAGTTTGGGAAACAGCAGTTGATGCGTTTCAATGTTACATCGTCTTAATTGTAATTGTCGTAGAGACTCACAGTGATGTATTTCCTCTCTATGAAAATGTACATTTATGAAGGGGGAAAAAAAATATTTTGTCAGTGAGCTCCCTGGTAAAAGATGAGCAAAATGAGAAAATCTAGAACTTTTGCAGATATCGGCACCTCCCAGGGACAGCCCATATCTGAGGTCAGCAGGACTGAGGTATATATATATATATATATATATATATATATATACCTAGCTGGAACCGGTGGTATATATACATTTCGTCACGGCAAGCGCCTCAATATTCTGCATAAATCAGAGCAGGTGCACTCATTTCCTTATTCTCTGTCAATTCTCTTATTGGCCAGCAGAAATTGACATTTGGCGGGAAACGAGGATGCAGCAAAGAGTCAGAGTTCTTTGTTCTCCAGCTAAAATCACCTTAAGACATTTTTCATGCTCCGCATTTTTGTGAGAGTTATGAAAATTATATTTTCAGAAGCCATATGACATGGCGAACGCAAAACACCGTCTTGCTTCACTGTGCAATGACTGGATCCATAGGAAATGTATCTGAGGTCAGCAGGACTGAGGTATATATATTACTAGCTGGAACCAGTGATATATATACATTTCGTCACAGCAAAAGCCTAAGTATTCTGCATACATCAGAGTAGCTGTGCTCATTTCCTTATCCTTTATATGTTTGTGTATGGCTTTATCTGTCTATGTTTTTAGTAACTAATTTCTTTCCATTTTATAACTTGCGCTATTTTGTTGACTACATTCTTGTATATCAACTCTAGATGGCGCTAACTCACCATCTGCTCTTAGTCCTTTGTTTTGCATCTTGAGTATTTCACAAGACCCTTGTGGCGGGGAATAAATTGTGTCTATGTACTGGTGCCCAGAAGGGACTTCTCCTTGGATGCTGGATTTTGTATTGGCCAAATCCCGAGATACAGCCGGCATCAGAAGGTCAAGAGTGGGCATAGTGCCTGCTAACAGCGCGGGCTTCTTATGTAGGTAACCACTAACCTTAGTGCACTTGAGGATTCAAAATCTTTTCATTCTTAAGAACAGAGAAGATTTTTAATAAGATGTATATACAAAAGTTTTTTTTGTTTTTAGTCGATTTTTGCAATTTTAGCTATATATGAACTTGATACAACCCATGTAAAGAGGTCATCTGGTTGAAAGTTGTTCTAGATTGGTGGAGGTCAGACCACTGGGACCACCACCATGTGACATCGGGGTAATGTTATTGGGCAGCAATATGCACTTTTATGATCCAGAGGAAGCGGACACGACAAAACAAGAAAGTCTAGGGAGCTGTGATGTATAGTAGTCCAAGGTTCTGGAGTCAGATACCAAGAGAGCACGTCATTGACCTAGGGAATAGACAAAGGCGTAGTCAGAAAATGGAAGAAATACAAAATCATCGATCTGGAGCTCCATGTAAGATCTCACCCTCTGGGGTATACAGGATCATGAGGAAGGTGAGAGATCAGCCTCAACCTACACGGGGGGAACTTGGTAATGATCTAAAGGCAGCTGGGATCACTGCCACCAAGTAAACCATTGGTAACACATTACACTGCAATGGAGTAAAATCCTGCAGTGCTCGGAAAATCCCACTGCTCAAGAAGGCACATGTGCCCCCGTCTGAAGTTACCAATGACACCTTGGTGATTGTGAGAGTGATTGGGAGAAGGTGCTGTGGTCAGATGAAACAAACATTGAATTGTGTGACATTAACTCAACTCACCGTGTTTGCAGGAGAAGAAATGCTGCCTATGACCCAAAGAAGAACACCATCCCCACAGTCAGGCATGGCGGTGGAAACATTATGTTTGGAGGGGGTTTCTCTGTTAAGGGCACAGGACTACTGCATCAATGGGACAATGGATGGAGCCATGAACCGTAAAATTCTGAGCGACAACCTCCCTCCGCCAGGACATTAAAAATGGGTCGTGGCTGGGTCTTCCACCATGACAGTGACCCAAAACATACAGCCAAGGCAACAAAGGAGTGGTTCAAAAAGAAGCACATTAAGGTGATGGAGTGGCCTAGCCAGTCTCCAGACCTTAATCCCGTAGAAAACCTATGGAGGAGCTAAAGCTCCGAGTTACCAAGCGACAGCCTCAAAATCTTAATGATTTAGAGATGATCTGCAAAGAGGAGTGGAGCAAAATCCCTCCTGACATGTGCGCAAACCTCATCATCAACTACAAGAAACGTCTGACTGCTGTGCTGCCAACAAGGGTTTACACCAAGTATTAAGTCTTGTGTTTTAGAGGGATCAAATACTTATTTCTCTCTGCAAAATGCAAATACAGTTATATAATTTACACAATGTGATTTTCTGGATTTTATGTTTGATATTCTACCTCTCACTGTTAAACTTAACTGACCCTTAAAATTATAGACTGTTCATGTCTGTGTCAGTGAGCAAACGTACAAAATCAGCAAGGGATCAAATACTTATTTACTTCTCAGTATATACATACACATGATGGTGTCACTACATATAGATCCTCATATGATGACGCCTCTTCCTGGGCTGTCCTCTGCTCGGGTGTCACTTGTGTCTGGAGATGATGGGAGTGCTGATCTGGTGTCTGGAGATGATGGGAGTGCTGATCTGGTGTCTGGAGATGATGGGAGTGCTGATCTGGTGTCTGAGCCTCTGCTGGTTACATAGTAAGGATATTGTGTTGTCCTGTTACTTATTGATACATTGTCCATAAATACAAATATTATGATGTATTATGTGATTGTATCTTCTATGCTCAGTATAGCTGTAGAGATACAGCAGAGCTGAATGTGTGCTATGGTTATGTGAGTTGTTTAGTTTTACCTGCAGTTGTATATAGAACTCTGCACAGCTAAATCATGGTATCAGAATATTGTGCCAACGACAAACTCAGCTCTGCTACATAGATTCCTGGTTATAGCTCTGCTATATAAGGACTCGCACATAGAGGTCCAGCAGAGCTGAGTTTGTTAGGGCGGCTTCAGACTGCGGCAGCGTCCGGTCCGGGGCTGTCAGGAGTGACAGCCTGGACCGGAGTTTTGCAGCATAGAATATCATCGGGCTGCATGGAGCTGGATCCCGGCGGGTGGTAATTAGCTGCTATCCGGCTGCTGTATCGCCGGATGAATCCTGCAGAAGTGGGGATTTTCTGCCGGTTCCAAAATCGGTGCATGCACCGGTTTTGGAATCGGCAGAAAATCCCCACTTCTGCACGATTCATCCGGCGATCTAGCAGCCGGATAGCAGCTAATTACCACCCGCCGGGATCCAGCTCCATGCAGCCCGATAGGATTGTATGCAGGAAAACTCCGGTCCAGGCTGTCACTTCTGACAGCCCCGGACCGGACGCTGCCGCAGTGTGAAGCCGCCCTTACTTCTCATTAGGGATTATTGCAGGGAGAGGCTGTGCAGTCTGGAGGCATGTATACAGCCTGGAAAAGAGGGCAGATGTAGCAGAGCTGAAGCTGCACCAGAGGAAAGAGAACGATGCCTTAAAACATTCTCGCTCTCATTATTCTGGCATTTGGCAAATATTAATAATTATAGTTCATCCTAATTATCCTAAAACGAGAGGATTATTCTGATTTCATGTCAGATAATGAGAAAAACATGCAGATGTGTCTTTATATATAGTGGATGGAAACTTCTGGTTTTAGCTAGCTACCTAGATAGATAGATAGATAGATAGATAGATAGATAGATAGAAATAGATACATAGATAGATAGAAATACATAGATAGATAGATAGATAGATAGATAGATAGATAGATAGATATAGATACATAGATAGATAGATAGATAGATAGATAGATAGATAGATAGAAATACATAGATAGATAGATAGATAGATAGATAGATAGATAGATAGAAATACATAGATAGATAGATAGATAGATAGATAGATAGATAGATAGATAATAGTGTCATTATCTCCGTTCTTTGTGTTTGCAGGCTCTCTGGCTGAGGATGTGGTACAGACCCCTCTGCTGATCCTCTCCCCTCCGGGGGTCACCGTATCCGTGTTCTGCTCCCATGATGACTCCAGTCAGAACTATAAGTACTGGTACCGGCAGCAGACGGGCCGCGCTCTGCAGCTCCTGGGCCTCGCCTACAGGACGGACGCCGCCACCATGGAGGTGACCGACAGGAGAATATCTATGAAGCCTGACGGCGCTCAGAAAAATACACTGAGTATCTCTGAGGTGTCGTCCGCAGACAGCGCTGTGTATTATTGTGCCAGCAGCCTCCACAGCAGCACAGAGGAATGGAGGAGAATGTGAAGAACTGACAGCAGAGCAGCACCCCCTGGAGGTCACACACTGCACACACTCACAGCTCTGTACTAGTTTAGGGCTTCCAGCCGGACGCTCCACAAAGGGTTGTAGGTAAGGTAATAGTCCGGGTTGTAGGTAAGGTAATGGTAAGGGTTGTAGGTAAGGTAATAGTCCGGGTTGTAGGTAAGGTAATGGTAAGGGTTGTAGGTAAGGTAATAGTCCAGGTTGTAGGTAAGGTAATGGTAAGTGTTGTAGGTAAGGTAATGGTAAGGGCTGTAGGTAAGGTAATGGTAAGGGTTGTAGGTAAGGTAATGGTAAGGGTTGTAGGTAAGGTAATAGTAAGGGTTGTAGGTAAGGTAATGGTAAGTGTTGTAGGTAAGGTAATAGTAAGGGTTGTAGGTAAGGGAATGGTAAGGGTTGTTGGTAAGGTAATGGTAAGGGTTGTAGGTAAGGTAATGGTAAGGGCTGTAGGTAAGGTAATGGTAAGGGTTGTAGGTAAGGTAATGGTAAGGGTTGTAGGTAAGGTAATGGTAAGGGTTGTAGGTAAGGTAATGGTAAGGTGTTGTAGGTAAGGTAATAGTAAGGGTTGTAGTAAGGTAATGGTAAGTGTTGTAGGTAAGGTAATAGTAAGGGTTGTAGGTAAGGGAATGGTAAGGGTTGTTGGTAAGGTAATGGTAAGGGCTGTAGGTAAGGTAATGGTAAGGGTTGTAGGTAAGGTAATAGTAAGGGTTGTAGGTAAGGTAATAGTAAGGGTTGTAGGTAAGGTAATGGTAAGGGTTGTAGGTAAGGTAATGGTAAGGGTTGTAGGTAAGGTAATGTAAGGTTGTAGGTAAGGTAATGGTAAGGTGTTGTAGGTAAGGTAATAGTAAGGGTTGTAGGTAAGGGAATGGTAAGGGTTGTAGGTAAGGTAATAGTAAGGGTTGTAGGTAAGGTAATATAGTAAGGGTTGTAGGTAAGGTAATGTGTAAGGTTGTGAAGGTTAAGGTTGTAGTAAGGATGTAGGTAGGATAATGGTAAGGGTTGTAGGTAAGGTAATGGTAAGGGTTGTAGGTAAGGTAATGGTAAGTGTTGTAGGTAAGGTAATAGTAAGGGTTGTAGGTAAGGAATGGTAAGGGTTGTTGGTAAGGTAATAGTAAGGGTTGTAGGTAAGGTAATGGTAAGTGTTGTAGGTAAGGTAATAGTAAGGGTTGTAGGTAAGGAATGGTAAGGGTTGTAGGTAAGGTAATAGTAAGGGTTGTAGGTAAGGTAATGGTAAGTGTTGTAGGTAAGGTAATGAGTAAGGGTTGTAAGGTTAGGTAATAGTAAAGGGTTATAGGAATGGTAATGGTATAGGGTTGTAGGTAAGTGGTAATGGTAAGGGCTTAGTAGGTAAGGTAAGTGGTAAGGTTGTAGGTTAAGGTAATGGTAAGGGTTTGTAGGTAAAGGTTAAAAGTAAGTAAGGGTTGTAGGTAAGGTAATGGTAAGTGTTGTAGGTAAGGTAATAGTAAGGGTTGTAGGTAAGGGAATGGTAAGGGTTGTTGGTAAGGTAATGGTAAGGGTTGTAGGTAAGGTAATGGTAAGGGCTGTAGGTAAGGTAATGGTAATGGGTTGTAGGTAAGGTAATGGTAAGGGTTGTAGGTAAGGTAATGGTAAGGGTTGTATAGGTAAGGTAATGGTAAGTGTTGTAGGTAAGGTAATAGTAAGGGTTGTAGGTAAGGTAATGGTAAGTGTTGTAGGTAAGGTAATAGTAAGGGTTATAGGTAAGGGAATGGTAAGGGTTGTTGGTAAGGTAATGGTAAGGGCTGTAGGTAAGGTAATGGTAAGGGTTGTAGGTAAGGTAATGGTAAGGGTTGTAGGTAAGGTAATAGTAAGGGTTGTAGGTAAGGTAATGGTAAGTGTTGTAGGTAAGGTAATAGTAAGGGTTGTAGGTAAGGGAATGGTAAGGGTTGTAGGTAAGGTAATAGTAAGGGTTGTAGGTAAGGTAATGGTAAGGGTTGTAGGTAAGGTAATGGTAAGGGTTGTAGGTAAGGTAATGGTAAGGGTTGAAGGTAAGGTAATGGTAAGGGTTGTAGGTAAGGTAATGGTAAGGGTTGTAGGTAAGGTAATGGTAAGGGTTGAAGGTAAGGTAATGGTAAGGGTTGTAGGTAAGGTAATGGTAAGGGTTGAAGGTAAGGTAATGGTAAGGGTTGAAGGTAAGGTAATGGTAAGGGTTGTAGGTAAGGTAATGGTAAGTGTTGTAGGTAAGGTAATGGTAAGGGTTGTAGGTAAGATAATGGTAAGGGTTGTAGGTAAGGTAATGGTAAGGGTTGTAGGTAAGGTAATAGTAAGGGTTGTAGGTAAGGTAATGGTAAGGGTTGTAGGTAAGGTAATGGTAAGGGTTGTGGGTCAGGTAATGGTAAGGGCTGTGGGTAAGGTAATGATAAGGGTTATGGGTAAGGTAATGGTAAGGGTTATAGGTGAGGTAATGGTAAGGGTTATAGGTAAGGTAATGGTAAGGGTTGTGGGTCAGGTAATGGTAAGGGCTGTGGGTAAGGTAATGATAAGGGTTATGGGTAAGGTAATGGTAAGGGTTGTAGGTAAGGTAATGGTAAGGGTTGTGCAATCAGTTTTTTGCTATTTCTTGCAGAACTTTAGCAGTTGTACATTTTGCTAATAAAAGTGATGAAAGGATGATAAAATCAACCATAATAGAATTTGTTAAGAAAGAAATGACAGGAAAATTGTTGCAAAAAGTCAATAAAAAGCTGAAAGAAATGTTTGGTCCTTAAAGTGTCTTTCTGATTTACAGTAAATACAAGCTGAACGCTGAATCCATGGATCCTTTCTGTTTTAATTTTGCAGCATTTTCAAGATCTCAGTTTGCTGTCAGTGTATAAATCCAATCATTTTATACAAAGGCAGTGACCCTGCACATAATAGTCCTACTTTCAATGGTTACAATTGTATCCAGCCTAGACAATGCTCTGTGAGCTCAACTACTGTATCCAGCCTAGACAATGCTCTGTGATATCAACTACTGTATCCAGCATAGACAATGCTCTGTGAGCTCAACTATTGTATCCAGCCTAGACAATGCTCTGTGATATCAACTACTGTATCCAGCATAGACAATGCTCTGTGAGCTCAACTATTGTATCCAGCATAGACAATACTCTGTGAGCTCAAATATTGTATCCAGCATAGACAATGCTCTGTGAGATCAACTACTGTATCCAGCATAGACAATGCTCTGTGAGCTCAACTATTGTATCCAGCCTAGACAATGCTCTGTGAGCTCAACTATTGTATCCAGCATAGACAATGCTCTGTGAGCTCAACTATTGTATCCAGCCTAGACAATGCTCTGTGAGCTCAACTATTGTATCCACCATAGAGAATGCTCTGTGAGATCAACTACTGTATCCAGCATAGACAATGCTCTGTGAGCTCAACTATTGTATCCAGCCTAGACAATGCTCTGTGAGCTCAACTATTGTATCCACCATAGAGAATGCTCTGTGAGATCAACTACTGTATCCAGCATAGACAATGCTCTGTGAGCTCAACTATTGTATCCAGCATAGACAATACTATGTGAGCTCAACTATTGTATCCAGCATAGACAATGCTCTGTGAGATCAACTACTGTATCCAGCATAGACAATGCTCTGTGAGATCAACTACTGTATCCAGCATAGACAATGCTCTGTGAGATCAACTATTGTATCCAGCATAGACAACACTCTGTGAGCTCAACTATTGTATCCAGCATAGACAATGCTCTGTGAGATCAACTACTGTATCCAGCATAGACAATGCTCTGTGAGATCAACTACTGTATCCAGCATAGACAATACTCTGTGAGCTCAACTACTGTATCCAGCATAGACAATGCTCTGTGAGATCAACTACTGTATCCAGCATAGACAATGCTCTGTGAGATCAACTACTGTATCCAGCATAAACAATGCTCTGTGAGCTCAACTATTGTATCCAGCATAGACAATGCTTTGTGAGTTCAACTACTGAATCCAGCATAGACAATACTCTGTGAGCTCAACTACTGTATCCAGCATAGACAATGCTCTGTGAGATCAACTACTGTATCCAACATAGACAACGCTCTGTGAGATCAACTACTGTATCCAGCATAGACAATGCTCTGTGAGCTCAACTATTGTATCCAGCATAGACAATGCTCTGTGAGCTCAACTATTGTATCCAGCATAGAAAATGCTCTGTGAGCTCAACTACTGTATCCAGCATAGACAATGCTCTGTGAGCTCAACTACTGTATCCAGCATAGAAAATGCTCTGTGAGATCAACTATTGTATCCAGCATAGACAATACTCTGTGAGCTCAACTACTGTATCCAGCATAGACAATACTCTGTGAGCTCAACTACTGTGTCCAGCATAGACAATGCTCTGTGAGCTCAACTATTGTATCCAGCATAGACAATTCTCTGTGAGATCAACTACTGTATCTGTGGCACCCCATGGGTTGCACACAATAGACCTCGAGGCTGTAGGTCAGAGAAGGGTGGGGAGCGAGAAAACAGGCGCAGATCTAAATGTAAAAGTACAATATTTCTCAGAAGTACACTGGGCAAGAGAACTCACCTTTATTGTGTCTTGTTTCTTCGCATATCGACCCACTAGGGGTTTTACAGGGGTCTTTCTCTCCTTGGTATGCTGCTGCTATCCTCCAGAGAGCGGAACTCCCAGCTATGAGCCCGTGGAATGAAGCAAATAATCAAGGTATCCAGATGATTGAGCGCTCCCAAGGAGATTGACCTTATGATAAGGACGTTTCGGCTATAAATGTCATAAAATAGCCTTCCTCAGGTTAACCTGAGGAAGGCTATTTTATGACATTTATAGCCGAAACGCGTTGTTTTAATTATGCTTTTATGACTTTTATGTCTTTTTATTACTGTGAAGCCATTTGAAATAAATCTCCAAGAAAGAAAAAGGAGCCAGAGTCCTTATCATAAGGTCAATCTCCTTGGGAGCGCTCAATCATCTGGATACCTTGATTATTTGCACCCCATGAGTTAATATGCCACAATAACACCACATAGGTTCTCTCCCCACAACACACTGACAAAACACTAGCACCTCTGGGCCAGGAGGGGGAGCACCCTCTGCTCCCTTAAATACTCCTGCTCATGAGGGAGAGCTCAGTTCAGCTCGGAGCAGGCCTGTGAAGAGCACACTTAGAGCAGAGTTAGCTCAGTGCAGACCTAGCAAGGGTCAGAGAAACAGGAGAACTACAGACAGAGAAACACGTCTGGGAGCTGGAGTGATACCTTCACTTGCCCCAGAATAGCGCACGGAAAGGACACCGGATCCGGTACTGTGTCTGGCACCCACCGCACAGTGAATCCAGGAACAGTGGGATCTCTAGATGCCCCTAGTACCAGTGCAAAGCAACACGGAGGAGTCAGCGCAGCACAGAGGACTCAAGTTGCCTAGCCAAGTGGTACCAGCAGAAAACAGAGAAAGAATGAGAATTCCCAGCAGCTTAGCTAGAAGCCGCAGCCAGGACACACATTCACAGCGTAACACGAGGAAGCTGATGACCTGGACAGGGTGGGGAGAGAGCTTAGCCCCATTACAGACTCCGTGGACTATAACCTGCAACAACATCTGCAGTAAAGCTTTGGAAAACAGCAAAACTGTGAGTCTGTGTATTGATTGCAACCTTTGCCTTACATTCAGTAACAGAGAGCTTCCACCTACAGAGCTACCAGCCTGTCAGCTCTGCACACGGATTAGAAGAAGCTGCAGCATCATGAGAGAAGGAGAATTGCACCTTTGACTACTAAACGTGTGTGACCTCTAACCCCGTCTTCACCATTCATATCCATTATAGACTATACCATCACTGTCCCGGGGAACACAGTTCTACCCACTGGAACTATTACACCTAAGCTGCCATTCCATCATCCCCGGAGGTTCTGCAGCAGCGGCAGCCCCATCAATGGCCGCATATGGTGGGTGGCGTCACGACTGACAATCCCCTGTAAATACACCCCTTTTATTTGCCAGGGCCCAGGAAACGGACCAGGACCACCCTTGACTTCCCCCGCAGCAGACACGGTCCGGTACCGAGTACCCCCGTCCCAGTGGGCTCGACATATCCAGCATAGAAAATGCTCTGTGAGCTCAACTACTGTATCCAGCATAGACAATACTCTGTGAGCTCTACTATTGTATCCAGCATAGCCAATATTCTGTGAGCTCAACTATTGTATCCAGCATAGACAATACTCTGTGAGATCAACTACTGTATCCAGCATAGACAACGCTCTGTGAGATCAACTACTGTATCCAGCATAGACAATGCTCTGTGAGCTCAACTACTGTATCCAGCCTAGACAATACTCTGTGAGCTCAACTACTGTATCCAGCATAGACAATGCTCTGTGAGCTCAACTATTGTATCCAGCATAGCCAATGCTCTGTGAGATCAACTACTGTATCCAGCATAGACAATGCTCTGTGAGCTCAACTACTGTATCCAGCATAGCCAATGCTCTGTGAGCTCAACTACTGTATCCAGCATAGACAATGCTCTGTGAGCTCAACTATTGTATCCAGCATAGAAAATGCTCTGTGAGCTCAACTACTGTATCCAGCATAGACAATGCTCTGTGAGCTCAACTATTGTATCCAGCATAGACAATACTCTGTGAGCTCAACTATTGTATCCAGCATAGACAATGCTCTGTGAGCTTAACTATTGTATCCAGCATAGACAATGCTCTGTGAGCTCAACTATTGTATCCAGCATAGACAATACTCTGTGAGCTCAACTATTGTATCCAGCATAGACAATGCTCTGTGAGCTCAACTATTGTATCCAGCCTAGACAATGCTCTGTGAGCTCAACTATTGTATCCAGCATAGACAATACTCTGTGAGCTCAACTATTGTATCCAGCCTAGACAATGCTCTGTGAGCTCTTCAGTCTGATACATTGTAACACTATCGTTTGTATGGATATTAAAATATTAAAGAATTATTGGCCTAAAACCAAAGAGGTCTCAAAGGATGTCATGATGGTCCCTCTTATTTGGAGACTTGTGACAGATTTGGGTCCTGTGTCTCATTCCTGTATTGAGACTTCATATTAAATGAGTTTCTGCCTTTGGCAGTGTAGGAGTTAATGTCAGTTTCTGTTGCTGCAACACTCCTGGGTTCTCTTACCAGGTGTGGCTACTTTGTGATCACTCCCATCTCCTTTACATTGTCACATGGTCCAGGATTCTTTGCTGGTGATTGAACTCTATTCTTGGCCTGACTACCAGAGGTGTAAGTAGCACTCTGGAGGAGCTGACTGTTACCAAGCTGCCTGCTGCCTATAAAAGTGGTTGCGGTGTGAAATTGTCTTGTCATTTCCTTGTCTGTCTTTCCTTCCTCTCTTGTTGTTCTTAGTGCAGCGGTTGGGACTAGTGCTCCTGCTGGCCATCTCCCTATCTAGGGCTAACATCAGGAGCACGAGGGACTAGATATCTTGCTCGGCGAGGGGGTTAAAAGAACCCATATAGGGATGGTAGGGAGATCAGGGCACAGTCACAGGTAAGAGCAGGAGGTCTCCTTTCCCCTGTTCCCTATGAGCAGGGCCCTCTGTTGTATTTGTCCCTTCCGGTTACTCCCCAGTCTCTTGTTGTGTGTAGTGCGTTGGACATCGTTGGTCTGTGCACAGCTGTCACACTCTGTATCCAGATGATCTCTAGTCTGTGGCATGTTGAAGAAATTATTAATTGTAGGATAGGGACCAATGTCTGTCCTGGTTGCCTTTAAATTATAAAATATATCTGCTGCAACACTACACACTATGAGTATATGTAATAGCATACTGGCTAACAATGTATGGCAGGGTTCTATGCACAGCTAATACTGATGTAAAGGAAGGGACATTGCAGAAACTTTTTGATATTATAAAGAAACTTGAGAAGACTTACCGTAGCTTCAGCAGTGGCCACTGTGAAAGTGCCCGATAACCGCGTCAAGGTGCTCCTCATTTTATTGGGTCCTATCTGTGTGCCTTTCTAGCAGTATAATGCTGCATATGTGGGTTTTTATGCCTCTGTATGCAATTAAAACCGACCTTGAGGGTATGTCCTGGACCTGGCTACAACAAGATGGAGGGCTCAGCATGGCTACAAGGCAGGGGAAGGGTGAACAGTCAAAAAATAGTAATACTAATTATTAAAAGAAATGAGCGGCATCACCTTTGTGTGAGGTGCTAGCTAGAATGTTTTAATTACTGGTTGCCTTTAAATCCTGAGGCTGAAGGATATATTTCACAAGGCCAAGCTATGATCAGTCCAGCTGTATATGTAGTGCAGGGGACATTATAAACTTCAACCTAGGTTTGGGATACATCCAAGTTTAGGGTTGGGCTTCTAATGTGCCCTTCCATCCTTACTTTTCTTCTTGGCTCTTACCGTGTGGCGCAATACAAGGGTGAGCATCGGAGATGGTATGGAAGGAAGGCCCTGGTGATAGGGAGAGGGGTCACGACCTGACACTGACCTGTCTCTGCACCCTAAGCTCCCTAACATCCCTATACTGGTCCTTCCCACTGTCACACGCCCATCCCTTCACTACAATAATACAACACAAGGATAGGAACAATGACAGAAGGAAAATAGATACAAAAGACTATGCAAACAACTCCTCAATTGCAGCAAAGCAAAAGGGCTGCAAAAGTCACAACACTCCAGCTTCTTCCAGAGACAGGCTCCTTAAAGTAGTCATCATATCGAATGACACTCCGTTACCAACATCAGCTGATAAGAAACGTGACTCTTTATAGCGGAGGGGAGTGGTCAACAATATCCTACACCTGAGATTAAGGCTCCAAAGAAAAACCAGTAAGGAAAGAGTCCTTAACCTCTGCAACACCAAAATAAATTATATACATTTAATTACAAGTTATACATCCGTGATCCATACGGCACTGTGATTTTCAGGTCCCAGACTCATGACCTTAGTTCTACACTAGGGATGAGCGAGTATACTCGCTACTATTCGGAACTCGCCGAATAGTAGCGGTATTCGGGCTACTCGCTACTCTCCGAGTATCTTATGATTACTCGGGAGTAGCGAGTAGTCCTTTCACTTCGCAGTGTATCTATAGATATAATGCAAAAGTTCCCTAAAAGTGAACAAAAGTTGTTAAAAATTAAAAATTTACATACTCACCTGTCCGACACCTGCACTGGGACCGTCCCAGAAGACCTGCGATCACCGGACAAGGACCTGTGACTTCCAGCCAATCAGATGGCCGGTAGCGATCTGGCCAATCAGATGGCGACACGTCACAACCACGTGATCGCTAGCGGTCCCTGATTAGCCAGATTGCAAGGTCCTGACAGTACAACTAGGACCTTGCAATCTGGCCAATCAGGTGGCCGCTAGTGATCACGTGGTTGTGACAGGTGAGTATGTAATTTTATTATTTTTAACAACTTTTATTCACTTTTAGGCTACTTTCGCAGAGTATCTATAGATACACTGTGAAAGTAATCGGACTCGCTATACTCGTAATAAGTACCGAGTATCGGTACCTACTGTTGCGAGTATAGCGATTCCGAATATTACGGTACTCGCTCATCCCTATTCTACACATGATCAGCTTTAAAAACAAGACTATGTGATACTCTGTTGAGAGATGCTTTTGCTTTATGTATTTATGCATGGTCACCCAGTGGATGTGATGTGAATTGCAGCTCGTCCAGGAATTTTGCTAGAACGTTGCAATATTGCGACAAATTTGTATCGTGCAAAATTGCACATCCAAACATCTATTATATACTTAACTAGTGCTGTATGTTATCAACTTCCATCAAGATATCCATAAATCCCATAATTCATTGCGCTTTCCCATATTAGCACACCCATGACACACACCCATATGGTGCCAACCCGCAACCAAAGCTAGGAAGCCGCCATTGCTGCCACCACATACCACTCACCCGCACCATCCTCTGACACCCCGTCACACACATCAACCTGAGACGGCCTGTAGTGTTGTCGCAGTCATGTGACTGATCATCACCAAAGGTCCTGCAACACAGACAGCAGCCATGTACTCTCTCCACTCAGCCCCCACTCACCCCCTCAGCCTGCAATCACTCCCTGAGCTTGCACTTAATCCCTCTCAGCCCACACTCTGACCCTTGAGCCTGCACTCACCCCCCTGGGCCCACACTCACCCTGCTCAGCCCACACTCACCTCCCTCAGCCCACACTCCCTCCATCCTCTCACACCCCTTAGCCTGCACTCACCCCTGCTCAACCTACATTCGTCCCCCTCAGCCCACACTCCCCCCACTCACCCTGCACATAACCTGCCCTCACACCACTGAGCCTGCACTCACCCCCCTGAGCCTGCACTCACTCTTGCTCAACACCAACTCACCTACCTCAGCATGCCCTCACACCACTGAGCCTGCACTCACTCCTGCTCAGGTTGCACTCACTCCCGCTCAGCCCGCACTCACTCCCGCTCAGCCCGCACTCACCCCTGCTCAGCCTGCACTCACTCCCGCTCAGCCCGCACTCACCCCTGCTCAGCCCGCACTCACTCCCGGTCAGCCCGCACTCACTCCCGGTCAGCCCGCACTCACCCCTGCTCAGCCCGCACTCACCCCTGCTCAGCCCGCACTCACTCCTGCTCAGCCCGCACTCACTCCTGCTCAGCCCGCACTCACCCCTGCTCAGCCCGCACTCACTCCCGCTCAGCCCGCACTCACTCCTGCTCAGCCCACACTCACCCCTGCTCAGCCCGCACTCACTCCCGCTCAGCCCGCACTCACCCCTGCTCAGCCCGCACTCACCCTGCTCAGCCCGCACTCACTCCCGCTCAGCCCGCACTCAACCCCGCTCAGCCTGCACTCACCCCTGCTCAGCCCGCACCACTCAACCCCGCTCAGCCCGCACCACTCAACCCCGCTCAGCCCGCACTCTCAACCCTCAGCCTGCACTCACACCCCCAAGCCTGCATTCACTCACCTGAGGTCACACTCCCCCCCCGCTCAGCCCACATTCCCCTCCCTTACTCAACACTCTGCACACTCACTCCCCTGACCCTGCGCTCACCCCACACTCAGTCCGCCCTCACACCCCTGAGCCCACATTCACCCCTACTCAGCCAGAAACCACCTTTTAATTTATAGCATTAATGCGTTTATATCAATGCTTTGACCAACAGGGGGCGATTCTGAGACTGGGGTCAACATACAAATGGACAGATTTATCTTAATGATTAATACAAGAGTTAGTGACCTCCGGCACTCTAGATGCTGTGACACTACAAATCCCAGCATTCCCTTGCAACGTATGATGTCAGGCATCCATCAGGGCATGCTGGGAGATGTAGTTTCTCAGCAGTTTGCATATGTAGTCCCACATATTCCAATGACAAAGTTGGCTCTGCTACATCTCTGCCTATAAGGCTATGTGCGCATGATGAGTGTTTGGTGCATCTTTTGGCAGAAAAATGCACCAAAACCACAATGTGTTATTGACGCTTTTTTAGTGCGTATTTATTAATGATGTCAAAGGTGGAAGGGGTGAAAAATGCACCAATTTCAGATTATTTTCTACACCCAATCTGTCAGGATAAAAATAAAGCGTCTGTACCCGGACTCGAACCGGGCACCTTTGCGTACTGGGCTACGACACCTATAGGATAAAAATAAGCAGCATGTGCACCAGCTTCAGATTTCTCAGTGACCTCGCTGGCATAAGGATAAAAATGCAGATTTGTGACAAAACTGCACCAAAAACGCGTTGTGTGCACACAGCCGGGAACGCCATGATTTAGAGCTGGTGTATATCTGACTCTCGGCAGATCCGGATACACCAGAGTTAATCTTCGTTTCCTGTAGATTAAACCAAAAGTGAAAATTTCATACGAGACATAAATTTACGTTAAAAGATGAAGAGAAGAAATAGTGAAAATGTTTCCTGTGCAGGAACCGGAAACCCAAGACCTGCAGATAACCGAGAAGAACCGAGCGAGCAAAGGAGACGAGGGCAGGAAACACATGCAAGGAGCAACGAAGGCCCCAAGACATGGAAGCAATGAAGAAACTGCTGGAACTGATCTTGTTGGAGAATCTTCTCCTTTGTAAGTGATGGTGATCCATGATCTAGACCAGGGGTCTCAAACTCCAGGGCTCGAGGGCCACGCATAGTGTAGGTTTTCTGGATTTCCTTAGCATTTGACAGTTGGTAAAATTACCAACTTTCAAATGCTAAGGAAATCCTGAAAATCTTCACTGGCAATATGAGAAAACCATATTATAGAGGCACCTTAGAGATCTAAGGAGGCTGAGAAGGTTGAGCATTGATGGATAGTGTATACTTAGAGAAGACAAGCTATGACATATTGAGACATTTAGGGTTTTTGACCCTTCTTGTCCTGATTACTTCATAGGTCTATGTCTGGGAATAGAAGTAATACAGAAGGAGACGTTCCTAAGTCCCTCGGTTGGAGATGAGGTGACCATGTCCTGCAGACACAATGACCAGACCTACATAACGATGCTCTGGTACCAACAGAAAAAGGAAGGAGGAATGAAGCTCATCGCTTATTCCACAGGGAAAGAGAATTATGATATTGAAGATAAGGAAAATCAAGAGAAATGGGCTTTGGAAAGACCGGATATTCTGGAATCTTACTTCAAAGTAAAAAAAGCCGAAGTTCTGGACTCTGCCGTCTACTTCTGTGCATCTAGTACACAGTCACACACAACAGAGGGGGAGCGTGCCGAAAACCTTCATATAAAAAATTCCAAATTCCACCAACAGGAGGAGCTCATTCCTTCTATTCCGGAAGGGAATAAGCTGTAACACATTTTATTTATAATTACAGTTGTGGCCAAAAGTATTGACACCCCTGCCATTCTGTCAGATAATACCCAGTTTCTTCCTGAACATGATTGCAATCACAAATTCTTTGGTATTATTATCTTCATTTAATTTGTCTTAAATGAAAAAAAACACAAAAGAGAATGAAGCAAAAACCAAAACATTGATCATTTCACACAAAACTCCAAAAATGGGCCGGACAAAAGTATTGGCACCCTCAGCCTAATACTTGGTTGCACAACCTTTAGCCAAAATAACTGCGATCAACCGCTTCCGGTAACCATCAATGAGTTTCTTACAATGCTCTGCTGGAATTTTAGACCATTCTTCTTTGGCAAACTGCTCCAGGTCTCTGATATTTGAAGGGTGCCTTCTCCAAACTGCCATTTTTAGATCTCTCCACAGGTGTTCTATGGGATTCAGGTCTGGACTCATTGCTGCCACCTTAGAAGTCTCCAGTGCTTTCTCTCACACCATTTTCTAGTGCTTTTTGAAGTGTGTTTTGGGTCATTGTCCTGCTGGAAGACCCATGACCTCTGAGGGAGACCCAGCTTTCTCACACTGGGCCCTACATTATGCTGCACAATGTGTTGGTAGTCTTCAGACTTCATAATGCCATGCACACGGTCAAGCAGTCCAGTGCCAGAGGCAGCAAAGCAACCCCAAAACATCAGGGAGCCTCCGCCATGTCTGACTGTAGGGACCGTGTTCTTTTCTTTGAATGCCTCTTTTTTCTCCTGTAAACTCTATGTTGATGCCTTTGCCCATAAAGTTCTACTTTTGTCTCATCTGACCAGAGAACATTCTTCCAAAACGTTTTAGGCTTTCTCAAGTAAGTGTTGGCAAACTCCAGCCTGGCTTTTTTATGTCTCGGGGTAAGAAGTGGGGTCTTCCTGGGTCTCCTACCATACAGTCACTTTTCATTCAGACACCGACGGATAGTACGGGTTGACACTGTTGTACCCTCAGACTGCAGGGCAGCTTGAACTTGTTTGGATGTTAGCTGAGGTTCTTTATCCACCATCCGCACAATCTTGCGATGAAATCTCTCGTCAATTTTTCTTTTCCGTCCACATCTAGGGAGGTTAGCCACAGTGCCATGGACTTTAAACTTCTTGATGGCACTGCGCACGGTAGGCACAGGAACATTCAGGTCTTTGGAGATGGACTTGTAGCCTTGAGATTGCTCATGCTTCCTCACAATTTGGTTTCTCAAGTCCTCTGACAGTTCTTTGGTCTTTCTTTTCTCCATGCTCAATGTGGTACACACAAGAACACAGGACAGAGGTTGAGTCAACTTTAATCCATGTCAACTGGCTGCAAGTGTGATTTAGTTATTGCCAACACCTGTTAGGTGCCACAGGTAAGTTACAGGTGCTGTTAATTACACAAATTACAGAAGCATCACATGACTTTTCTAACAGTGCCAATACTTTTGTCCACCCCCTTTTTTATGTTTGGTGGAATTAGATCCAATTTGGCTTTAGAACAATTCTTTTTGTGTTTTTTCATTGAAGACAAATTAAATGAAGATAATAATACCAAAGAATTTGTGATTGCAATCATCTTCAGGAAGAAACTGAGTATTATCTGACAGAATTGCAGGGGTGTCAATACTTTTGGCCACAACTGTATATACCAGGATTGGGGACCTATATGCCAGGGTGGGTGGCTGTATCCCAGAATGGGGGGGGCTATATTCCAAGATGAGGGGCTGTATTCCAGTATGGGGGTTGTATCCGAGGGTGGGGGAGGCTGTGTCCCAGGATGGATTTTTTTATACGGGATGGATGGCTGTATCCCATGATGGGGGGTTATATACCAGGAGGGGGGCTATATTCCAATATGGGGGGCTGTATTCCAGTATGGGGGTTGTATCCGAGGGTAGGGGGGCTGTGTCCCAGGATGGGGGGTTATATTCAGGATGGGAGGCTGTATACCAGGATGGGGGGCTGTATCCCATGATAGAGATCCATATCCAGGATGGGGGATGCTATATACCAGAATGGGGGGAGATATTTTGGATGGGTTGGGCAATATTCCAGGATGAAGGGCTATATACCAGGATTGGAGGGCTATATACCAGGATGGGGGGATTCATCCCAGGATGGGGGGCTGTATACCAGGATGCGGAGCCACATCCAGGATGGCAGATGCTATATACCAAAATGCCGGGCCATATTCCAGATGGGGGACTATATACTGTACCAGGATTGGGGGCCATATCCAGGATGGTGATTATATACCAGGATGGCAGGGCCATATATTACTTGTAAGGGGTCCAGGATGGGGCATTACCCCCATAATTGTCAGCAGCACAACCCCCTCCTTAACGGTGCATTATAACCTCATCTTTTGCTTAATTTGTTTTCTCTATTTTCCTCCTCTAAAACCATGGTGCATCTTATAGTCCGAAAAATACGGTACATATATATATATATAATGTGTGTATTTATTATTGCCACTGGACACTTTTTTATATATCTATGAGCAGAGATTTGATTCATCATTACATGATTTTCTCTTCATGTGTGAATTGCGTCCTATTATAGGGGTTAACATAGTTGCTCACCCACCAATTTTATCTATCCGGTGCCCATCATGTCTGTATTCTACTGTTCTTGGATGAATTATTTAATAAAGATAATTTTTTAATATTGTAATATATAATCTTGAGTCCCAGCACATTTTTCTCTTGATTCTTAAACATGTACTGTAGACCAGAGGTCTCAAACTCCAGTCCTAAGGGCCCAACAACAGTGCATGTTTTTAGGATTTCCTTAGCATTTGACAGTTGGAATCATCACCTGTGCAGGAGACCAACTGTGAAATGCTAAGGAAATCCTGAAAACATGCACTGTTGGTGGGCCCTGAGCACTGGAGTTGGGACCTCAGCTGTAGACAAATGACATATAAAACACAGCATAAACACAGCAAAAGAGAACAATCCCTTTTTTTACTGCCAAGAGAGTAGATTTTGGCTGCAAAAAAAGATGCAGCAAAAAAGCAACGTGTGAACATAGCATTACCTGTTCCGATTACACCAGCTGGGGCATTGTGCATTGAGGATGGGTGGTAATCTATGGGTGGAACTTCATGGCAGGAAATGACACGAGGAACATGGAGAAGAACTGGGGGCCGGAAAACTAAAACATTATAGATTTCGAAGAGGCAGAACAATGAGAAGGATTCTCCTCATCGTAACCTTGAACTTTCTTACATGTAAGAACTTTTCTAAGCTTCTTCTTGCAGGAGACGCTCTGTAGACATCGGACTGATGATCTCTGATGATTCGGCTCTTGACCTCCTTCTTACAGGAGACACTCCGTAGATATCGGACTAATGGTCTCTGATGATTTGGCTCTTGACCCTTCTTCTTACAGGATACACTTTATAGACATCGGACTGATGGTCTCTGATGTTTCAGCTCTTGACCCTTCCTCTTGCCGGAGACGCTCTACAGAGATCAGATTGATGATCTCTGACTTTGGCTCTTGACCTCCTTCTTACAGGAAGCACCCTATAGACATCGGAGTGATGATCGATCTCTGATGTTTCGGCTCTTGACCCTTCTTCTTGCAGGAGACGCTCTGTAGACATCGGACTGATGGTCTCTGATGTTTCGGCTCTTGACCTCTTTCTTACAGGAGATGCTCTATAGCTATCGGACTGATGGTCTCTAATGTTTCAGGTCTTGACCTCATTGCAGGAGATGCTCTATAGACATCGGACTGATGATCTCTGATGTTTCGGCTCTTGACCTCCTTCTTGCAGGAGATGCTCTATAGCTATTGGACTGATGATCTCTGATGTTTCGGCTCTTGACCCTTCTTCTTACAGAATACGCTCTATAGACATCGGACTGATGGTCTCTGATGTTTTGGCTCTTGACCCTTCTTCTTACAGGAGACGCTCTATAGACATTGGACTGATGATCTCTGATGTTTCGGCTCTTGACCCTTCTTCTTACAGGAGATGCTCTATAGACATTGGACTGATAATCTCTGATGTTTCGGCTCTTGACCTTCTTCTTGCAGGAGACGCTATGTAGACATCGGACTGGTGATCTCTGATGTTTCGGCTCTTGACCCTTCTTCTTGCAGGAGACGCTCTATAGACATTGGACTGATGATCTCTGATGTTTTGGCTCTTGACCCTTCTTCTTACAGGAGACGCTCTATAGCTATCGGACTGATGGTCTCTAATGTTTCAGGTCTTGACCTCATTGCAGGAGATGCTCTATAGACATCGGACTGATGATCTCTGATGTTTCGGCTCTTGACCTCCTTCTTGCAGGAGATGCTCTATAGACATCGGACTGATGGTCTCTGATGTTTTGGCTCTTGACCTCTTTCTTACAGGAGACGCTCTATAGCTATTGGACTGATGATCTCTGATGTTTCGGCTCTTGACCCTTCTTCTTACAGGAGACGCTCTATAGACATTGGACTGATGATCTCTGATGTTTCGGCTCTTGACCCTTCTTCTTACAGGAGACGCTCTATAGACATTGGACTGATAATCTCTGATGTTTCGGCTCTTGACCTTCTTCTTGCAGGAGACGCTATGTAGACATCGGACTGGTGATCTCTGATGTTTCGGCTCTTGACCCTTCTTCTTGCAGGAGACGCTCTATAGACATTGGACTGATGTTCTCTGAGGTTTCGGCTCTTGACCCTTCTTCTTACAGGAGACACTCCGTAGACATCGGACTGATGATCTCTGATGTTTCGGCTCTTGACCTCTTTCTTACAGGAAGCACTCTATAGCTATCGGACTGGTGATCTCTGATGTTTCGGCTCTTGACCTCCTTCTTACAGGAAGCACTCTATAGCTATCGGACTGGTGATCTCTGATGTTTCGGCTCTTGACCTCCTTCTTACAGGAGACGCTCTATAGACATCGGACTGATGTTCTCTGAGGTTTCGGCTCTTGACCCTTCTTCTTACAGGAGACACTCCGTAGACATCGGACTGATGATCTCTGATGTTTCGGCTCTTGACCTCCTTCTTACAGGAAGCACTCTATAGCTATCGGACTGGTGATCTCTGATGTTTCGGCTCTTGACCTCCTTCTTACAGGAAGCACTCTATAGCTATCGGACTGGTGATCTCTGATGTTTCGGCTCTTGACCTCCTTCTTACAGGAGATGCTCTATAGCTATCGGACTGGTGATCTCTGATGTTTCGGCTCTTGACCTCCTTCTTACAGGAAGCACTCTATAGCTATCGGACTGATGATCTCTGATGTTTCGGCTCTTGACCTCCTTCTTGCAGGAGACGCTCTATAGACATTCGACTGATGATCTCTGATGTTTCGGCTCTTGACCTCGTTCTTGAAGGAGACGCTCTGTAGACATCGGACTGATGATCTCTGATGTTTCGGCTCTTGATCATCTTGACCGCCTTCTTGGGTTTCTCTTCTTCCTTCGCCAGGTTCCTGCCAGCAGGTGACGGTCACTCAAGACAAAACGTTTGCAGTAGTCCAAGCTGGACAACCTATTGTTCTGCATTGTACCTACACAGGGGCATCGGGCACGTACACTATGTACTGGTACCAGCAGAGAGCGGGGACGGGGCTGCAGCTCATGGGCTGGTCTGTGTCAAAAAATGATTTCACTGTAGAAAAAGAATTTATTGATTTGTGGAAGATGAAACGACCTGAAGATACAACGTCCTCCCTACAGAACGATAACACAACCCCGGAGGTGTCAGCTGTGTATTTCTGTGCAGCGAGTTACCACAGCCACAAAAGGCTGAGCCGCAGCCGACCTAAAAACCGGCACCAGGTCCAAGGAAAGTCTGGAGAGAGACCTCTAGAGGGCGCTGCGCTTTCATTCTCCAAAAAGGAAGCACCTGTTAATAAATAGGTTATTCATTCCTAGAAATAAGGGAGTTTTCAACTTTCAGAAAATATACATACACTGCACATACACATGTATATATACACTGCACATACACATGTATATATACACTGCACATACACATGTATATATACACTGCACATACACATGCATATATATACACTGCACATACACATGTATATATACACTGCACATACACATGTATATATACACTGCACATACACATGTATACACACACTGCACATACACAAGTATATATACACACACTGCACATACACATGTATATATACACTGCACATACACATGTATATATACACTGCACATACACATGTATATATACACTGCACATACACATGTATATATACACTGCACATACACATGCATATACACTGCACATACACATGCATATACACTGCACATACACATGTATATATACACTGCACATACACATGCATATACACTGCACATACACATGCATATACACTGCACATACACATGCATATACACTGCACATACACATGTATATATACACACTGCA